>JAABNY020000035.1:16336425-16372395 GCA_015164015.2 Brevimyrus niger
ATCCTGCCATCTCCCTGCTCACTGTCCTCATCCTGCCATCTCCCTGCTCACTGTCCTCATCCTGCCATCTCCCTGCTTCTGTGCCTCTCCTGCCTTCTGCTGACCACTTTCATTCATACACAATAAGTTTGCAAAACTGCACCTATACTTGTTGTGTAATGTTCTGTGACTCTTAACACTAATATTTCCTACTTACTCTTCTTTTACCACCAAAAAAGTGTATGATGTCTCCATCTTTCCTTTTCCTCATAGTGTATCTGTGAGTAAAATCTAATTCATATTTAACAAAATAGTATCTAGGCTGGAGGCTTTTAAAAGGCTGGAAGCTTTTAAAAATGTCTATAAATATCAAATTGTGGAGTGCAGAATCAATACCACTAAAATTCAAATATGGCTTATTATTTGCTAGCTATTTTTTTTACATTGCACCTATAGGTTTCACTTATAGTAATGTTTTTTCGGAGCATAACGTTAGACCTTATGCGTTAACATTAGCCTAATAACAACCCACACAGGCTAAGTGGCAAACTAATTTCAAATGGCACAATTTATTTGTGATAAAATGAGAATGAAAACATAGGGAGTTCATTCCCTTGGAAAATGACCATGATCGATATTACCTTACCAAATAAGCCTGGTTTAAATAGAGAACTTAGCTTATTTTGCTGGTTAACGTGACTAAAGTTGACTCTAGCATTGTTCTTGACAAGTGCTAATTGTTAGCCCTAACCCTAACCCCGCAGAAACCCCTAAAACCCTTACCCTAACCCTAACCGTACCCCCTAAAACCTAACCCTAATCCCAAGACGGTGGAAAAAGGCTCGATAGTACATCTCGATAGGTAGCTCAACTCGTCAGAACACCATCCCCAGAAGGAGAATTGCAAGTAATCAAACTTATAAAGACGTCAACTTGCATTAGTAGATGAAAGACTTAAATTAATAAATGAAAGTTGTAAAATAACACACTTTCAACAGGCTAGACTTCTGCTGGCTACTTACATTTACCGACGCATAACAAACAGTACATGACAGACGAGCAGAATGAGAATGAATGACGCAACTGACTGGCTGCTTCTAGCACCGAGGTGGGGTGTCTGAAATTGTTTTATATAAACTTTTCCTACAAGGTGAGGTTAAATTTTTTTTTTTACAACAAATGAAAAATGTTAAGACCCCCCCAAACTGCTATTTTTGTGTCTTTGGGTGGGTCTGGGTCTTGATCAGGGTGTATAGTACCCCCAACACCCCCTGTAATTCAAACCATGATTGTATTCTGCAGGCAGGAATACGAGTTCTGGGCATTGTGTGCTGCAGCCCAAGTCGCAGCGGCTTTGTGATGCCAGTGAAGACAGACAATGTGGCTGTAATTACAGGACAGGGTGGGAAAAATGAGCTGTTCTGAAAGATCACAGAGCGATACGGCTTGACTGTACTGAAAAGTGCCTTTTTTACATACAGACCGAATCCGGAGAAAGGGACTGGCCCAGAGCCAAGGCCGAGATGGAAGAAGATAAAGCTCCTGTTTCCCCCAGACAATTTGCACACAAACACATGCATTTATGGACAGACACAAATGAATAGGGACTCTGAGGCAAATAAAAGAACTAAAATGGGGAGGAAGATGGAAAAAAAAAAAAAAAAAAAAAACCTATCTGAGCTCTCCACTCCCCCAGAACACAGTGGGAGAAATCCATGATGGTCGCACCCCAATAGCTATTCAGGCACTAATGTGCAGTTCTGTGGCCCCCCACAATGTATGCACACTCTCCTACAGCATCACACCTGTTCCTTATATATTAATATTAGCATTTAATGGAAATATTTCTTTATTTCCTTCATTGTCATCCTCTCCTCGTTTGTTTTTCTAAGAACTATTTAAATTTCATTCATTTTAATGCAAAAAAAAATCATTTTATTTTTATGTAGTTCGTCGCTCTGTACTGTCAGAGAAAGCCTTTGTTCAACTGCATTTCTAATTGGTTATGGATGCAGAATCGCTTTAATGCCAGTCGAAAGACCAGCAACATGCCAAGGGACTCTGATGGGCTGAAACCAATCAGAGACAGTTTGGGATTCCTGTAAATTACGTGGCGTTGCCACCAAACTCCACCTCAAAAGCTCCACAAGCCAAACAAAAAGATTGTTTAAGACGTTTCAAATTCTTCAAGGCCTTCAGAACAATTCAGCAGCGTAAAGACGATGAAGGGAGTGGAGTAGAGGGGTCATCTGAGGAAGCATATTGTGAAGAGCTGAAAATGCAGGCACAGAAATAGTGGAACAATGGATGTTCAGTCAAGTAGTTCATAAACTGGAGACTCAGGAACACATAGACATTCAGACATAGATCATCTTCCTTGGAAGTAAATTACCCAGCAGATGATATAATATTGCAATGGGCATGCTGGTGCTTTCCCACATGCATGTGAAACTGGACTGAGGGAAAACGTCGTGTGTAAAGCACAGACATATGTAAGTGTGAGCAGGGTGTACGAATTCACAAACATCTGACGGATCAATCTCGTCGTGCCCCCAGTTCAGGGGAGACAGCTGTGGCTGGGATATCAGACAAAGAAGGTCAGGGGAGATAGACAGAGAGCAGGCATTGTCATGGTGACATGTGATGTTTGGGCCCCATCACTCACGCCAAGACAAACATGTGCCACGGAGTCTGTCAGAGGAGGGGCGGGGAGTGGGGGGTGGGGGCTCCCGATACACCTGAGGCTGTGGGAGGACAGTAAGGACGGATGGCTGTCTCCTTTACTGACCCAGGCACTAGCATCACACGTCAAGGGCTAAAGGAACAAGATGAGGTTTGATACTCTGAGGTCTCGGGGCCACAGGGGCAATCTCTACTGATGGAAGAACATTGTCAGGGCCCCCTCAGGGTATCAACGCTCCACAGCACCACCAGTCTGACGATACCTTTACTAAAAAATGGCTTCTCCTAGTCGTTACTGAATGTTGAGTAGCAAACAAATCACACAAAGGATATAATAAAGTACAACTGCGTAACTGAATTGTCCTTTTGTACGTACTCTAACCCTTCAGCACCCATCTGCATGGACATTCAGAGGGTCTGTGGAAGTGACACCCAGAGCCAGAGATGGATAACATGATCAATCAAAGCGATGGGGCCGTCCTCAGAGACATGTTGGACACAAGTTTTTTTCTCTCTCATAGGACTAAATGTCTCATTAATTTTCCATCAACCTGCTTTCGGAAAATATCAGTAATCCTAGGCAGATGAAATCTGCTAATGTCCCCCATTGGTCTGCACACAATTGGCTGATAAGCCTCAAACTTGCCAAAGAGGCAGAATTCATACGCCTCTCTGGAGGACAGAGATTTATCTCTGCAATGAGAGATACAACCGGGGATTTACTGTGGGTAAACCACACCATTGTTTGACAAACACAAGCAGCTGGGGGAAACAGATCTGCCTTCTCCATATTCCTTTGCTGTTCATCCAGCATTTTAGTCTGTATTTTAGACCTTAATCTGGGTAGCATTTCAGCAGTTTCAGTGAAAATTAAAGCAGAGACTTGAAAAGATTGTTGACTGCTAAGATTAACAGGGAAAACACCTAATTGACAGGTAATCATGTAATACAAATATTTATCCTGCACATAAAATAAGCGTCGACAAAGAAAAAAAATACATCAGAGCTTCAGTCAATCAATAATGTAATAGAATTACCAATCTGAAGTGTTTTGGCTGTGTCAAATACCTTAACTAAATCATACTGGAGAAGTGCTTCTGTCTTGCAACACACAATTTGTGTTCCTCTACTATAAATAATGCATACTCACATTTTAATTGAAATTCAATGTGCTTTTTGCTCACAGGGACAAGGCTGTTGTCATGTTATCGTGAGATTAAAGCCTGAGGCTTTTTTGAACCCAATGGACTGCAGACAATCCTGAAATGTATTTTAAAATGACTGACTGAATTAAACAACACGGCATCTTAAACGATTCAATCACACAATTTGTCTTTGTCAATGGACAAAGAAACATTTGCAGATGGGTTGGAGATGGACCCAGGATGGTCATTACATGATACCAGTGAGGCTATGAACTGGGCCCGGTTTAATCTCTCATGCTACCTTTTCCCAGCTGGTACCTATGGACTCAATTGCAGTGTGCTATGGACACAAGGCTCACCGGAGCTGAGAAGGGTTTTCACAAAAACATTTTTAGTGACAGAGAATGCTTTTGGTTTTATACTTCATTCAAATAGGTGCTATTTAATAACAGACAAATTAAGCATATTTATAACCAGAATATGTGTATAACTATGGTCAGTGGTTTATAAAAAAAAAACACTGTAAGTATTAAGAGTTACAAAAGTTACACTTAATGGAGTTCTATTTATTTAAATGAACGGTTAACTCCTGGTAAAATGGCTCGCTATAATAAAGAAAAATCGATCCATTTTCTGCAATCACCAGTCCAATTCAGGGTCCTGGGGAGTCTGGAGTCTGGAGCCTACGGACGCGAGACAAGGAACAACCCAAGATCGGGCAGCAACCCATCACAGGGCACAGTCACACTCAATTCAACCACACATGCACACCTACAGGCAATTTGGCAATAGTATGTTTTTGGACTGTGGGGGTAAAACAGAGTGTCTGAAGGAAACTCCATGATGACACGGGAAGAACATGCAACAAACTAGGATGGATCTCGGGTGAGACTCAAGCCTTATAGCCAGAGGTGCGAGGAAACAGTGCTGACTGCAGCACCACTGAGCTACTGACAGTAAATGGTCAGTTTGTGAAATTATATGCCAGAAACTCAGCCACAAAGTGGCAGACCATGCAAAGTAATAGAGCCGGGTCACGGAGTGCTCAGGCACAAAGTGTGTAAAAGTCACTGATCCTCTGTTGACGCCATAGCTGCAGAGTTCGGAAATTCCTCTGGTATTAACTCCAGCACAAAAACTGTGCAACGGGAGCTTCATGGAATGAACTTCCCTGCCCGAGCTTCTGCATAAAAGCCCCACATCACCAACCGCAATCGCTAGTGTCGGATGGAATGGTGCGGGGCATGGCGCCACTGGACTCGAAAGCACTGCAAATATGTTCTTGGAATAATGAATCACGAGTCTCTGTCTGGCAGTCTGATGGATGAGTCTGAGTTTGGCGGTTGCCAGGAGAATATTACCTGCCTGACTGCATTGTGTCAACCATAAAGTTTGGAAGAGAAGGGATAATGGTATGGGGTTATTTTCAGGGTTGGGCAATAGGCCCCTTAATTCCAGTGAAGGAGATTCTTAAGATCTTCAGCATGCCACGGCATTTCGGACAATTCTATGTTTCCAACCATGTGGGAACAGCTTTCTGTTCCAGCATGAGGGTGCTTCAGTGCACAAATCGAGGTCCATTAAGACATGGTATGGTGAATTTGGTGTGGAAAAATTTGACTGGCTCACATCGAGCCCTAACCTCAACTCCATCAAGCACCTTTGGCATGAACTCGAACGGAGATTGCAAGCCAGGCCTTCATGTCTATTATCAGTGCTTGACCTTGAAAATGTTCTTCTGGTGAACGGACAAAAATCTACATATAGAGCTTATACCAGCCAGGGAACATCCAGAACTCCCTACAGTATACATGCACATGCCTTTTCTTAAATAACATTAAGTTATTTAGCACCATAAAATGTGAGCACATGTCATAATGGTATTCCATTTCCTAATGGCTTGATATGGTATAATACAACAAGCAATGGTCAGCTGGCTTGGCTTCACTCTACTCATCAGTCTGTGTGTTTTCTTTGACATATTGATCAGCTGGACCTACAGGGAGACCTAATGACATGTGATTTGTAGCAGGGGCGATTCTAGGTTCCGAGCTGCTGACGCACCCCCAAAAACGGGCTAAAATCGCCCCTGATTTGTAGTATTGCCACACAGGAACCACAAAATTTTAGCATAGCCAGATATCACCCCTCTTCTATGACAATGGCTCACCAATCACTACAGAATATGAATTCAATTAGGCAATTGTGAGAATGCCGACTGAAAGCCAGTCTCAGAAACACTGAGCACAAAATACAGTGATGTTAAGCCAGGACATGGATTCAGTTTTTTGTCCTTTGGAGCACAGAATGGTATTTCCGTATTCTGCACTCATACAGTGGATCACCAGAAATGGTTACTATTTGGTGCTGGAGAGGGTCCACCTGTTGGGTGTTGACAATGTACATGTCTATATTTGCATGAGCCAAAAGTAAAGACCTGTGAATATATTAAACACAGTTAATTTTAACGGAATACCATGACAAGATGAAGACTGGTTTACTGTAAGAGATGACAGGAGCATGCCACAACTCATAATTTCATTCTGACTTTGGAAATTGGTCTGTGGCAGTGAAATGGCTTCAGAAGTCATTTGGGGTGAGGCCACAGTAAGCTGATTGTTGTTTGAATGCACTTAATAGCTAGTAGTACCCACATGGGCCTGGAGAGGGAGCTATACTCTGCCCGGAGCTGCGGCTGAATTCCACAAAGCAATGCTGGAGACACCTTCTATTGGCTGTCGCAGGGCACAATGTGACCTCCTGAGTGAGGTTGTGAGCTCCTCTACAATTAGAAGAGAGAGGATTGTACTGGTTTTACTGTGTGCTTAGTGCTGTAACCCTTTTTATGGGTCTGTGGAACTCATCCATGCGTGGCGACTCCTACCAGCCTTTCACTGCCAGCTAATTATTGAGACATATGTATCTTTTTATAAACCACATAATGGAGGATATCTGGGAGAGTTGGGCACGGTAAAGGTATGCAGGCATTTGGCCTTTGGTACATTGAGATGCTGAATATGTAACAGGTATAATTAAGAAGGAACATGATAAGAAACAAATCCTGAGGTACAAGGGCACAGATCCACAGCTATGTGAGGAGAAGGGCGCCCAGACGGAAAACATTTCTGTTCAGGTCTATGGCTCAAAGTTGCCGGGATGTGTCAACTAGCCTCGGAGGAAGCCGCTGAGGGAAAGGAAACGCAGCCCGGGATCATACGTGTTCCTCATTACAAGCGGATCCAGCAGACTGCCGTCGAAATGGGGATTTTATGGCTGACTGGTCTGCTTCCACACAGAAATCCCCACAGCCGTTTTTAATCAAAGTTGCCTCACAATAGGACTTGTCGGATTAACGCCAGTCACACACTGCCTGACTTTCTGGGGGGGGGGGGCTCTAAAAAAAGTTAGGCTAAGGTAGTGAAAGCAGGTGCTGAGTCAGGATGGATCAGGACTGGGAAAGCCCTTGGAACATGGAAGTAAGACTGTGCAGGAGATACATCGTCGAAAACATTGGAATATAATCTGCACTGAGAGAGGAACATGAGAGGCATCATGCTCTTGCAGGGGGTATTCAGCACACAAGCAGGCAACCTCCAGCGAGAAACACTGGATGTAGAATGCGGTCATGTAGATGACGCGAGTGACATTCAACTTGGCACCATCATAGGATGCTGTCTTTCCCATTTTTTTGCCAGGTCAACCACAAGTTAAGTGACTGTGAAGCAAAAATGTCTGGGAACGAGTTCAGGTGCGAAGTGGCAGCCAGGAAATGTGACAGAAAGGGACCTGATCACCCAACATCAATACCCAACCCAAATGGCAGCAAAACCCACCAGCAATGTTGCAGCATCTAATGAAAAGCCATCTCAGAAGAGTAGAAGTTATTAAAGCAACAATGAGGGAAGAACTTTATATTAATACCCTCGGTTTCAGAATTCGATGCTGGAAAAGCCAATGTCCACATATTTTTGGCCATATAGGGTATATTTATATATTGTAAAACAATGGAGTCTTCAGAGGAATCGCCTCTCATTTTTTACATCGTGAGGCAAACGCTGTAAGACTACATGATAAAATTTGGAAAGATAAGGTGTAGAACATTTAGCTTCCATCCCTTGAGAATGGCTTGACAAACAAAACACATCATTAAAACTAGATACAGTACAGACTAAGAACACCCTTTTTGGCACTGCAATTAAAAGCAATTTGGAAAGGCTGACACCTTTATTATTAGAGTAGTGATGAGGAGGTTTTTCTTTTAATGCAAATGTGTGCTGACACACTCATAAGAACATACCTATGAACGATCCCTTTAAAGACTGGTAATCACTGTTCCCTAAGACAGAGGAATGGAATTAGCCTCTGGAACTGGATTTTAAAGATCCAACCTTCAAAGGAAGCCCCTAAAGACAGGGCTTTAAGTCTGACCCCCGACGTTCCTCTCACGATTCCCGCGAGGGAAACGGTGCCATCAGTTGCTGAGTATTGCCCTTTTCCTGCCCCCGTATCTGGGTGAGCAGAACATTCACCGCATTCTGTGCAAGCTGACAGAGCGGGAATAACAAAGCGTTCGCAGCACTGTTTAGTGAAACTCACCAAAGGCTGTAATCCAGACATATTTTTTTTTAATTTATAGCACAAAAATCTAAATAAAAGTTGCTTTTTGAAAAAAAAAAAACAGAATGAAGCGAAGTAGGGGCACCTTCAGCTTAAGCTTTTTTTGAGCATTTGCTTATAATGCATAAAAAAATAAATGTGGGCAATTATCTGCCAGCTGCGGAACACTTTAATATGCACGATTTCACAAGTCATCATAGCACCAGTCAATTAACACGTGTGGGAATGTCAGAAATAAGGAGAATTACATTGTATCCCATCTTAAAACAACATGGGCATCTTCCAATGGCTGCCTTCAGTGTATTAGATATGCATGTGAAGCACGGAGCTGGGGGCACAGGGTGTAGCCCTGAGGACTAGCAGCCCCGGGGTCTTGCGTCTGAATGCTCCCCCAGGCTTTGTGTGTGTCTGCAGGTCACCTTCCCCCGTGTAGCTACACTGGCTTTCTCCTGCAGTCCAAAGAGATGCAGTGATATTCGTTAGAGGGGAATCTCTATAGTGTCTGCTGCCATAGAGAAGACTGCCAGTTGGTAGTGTGTCCTCTGCCTTGGTCCACATGGTTGCAGTGCTGGGCTCTAGATTTGCATTTATTAAACACTTCTAGATAGTGTAAGTGTCGCCTTCATTGTTACTGTCTGTGAGCTTAATGGAGGGATATGATGGAAATTTCTATTTAATAGCCCAGTAAATATTAATAATCAGCTAAGGTGCCCTGTTTAAAGCCTCTGCCAGTTTTTTTGAGTGTAACTATCTTATAACCTGCTTCGGAGTCACAGGAATAACCAAACATTTTTAGACTGAAGAATGATGAACCCAGACAGCTGTTTAATCTTTAACGACAAACCGCTTGATTCCTAAATCATTCAGACAAAACTGTGCACTTCAGAACTCAAACTCATAACCCACAGCAATTTGCCACATTTTATTCCCTTTAAGTCAGAGAAACAGCAGGGCTGTTATTTTTTTCAGTCATGCCACGGTTTCATTGTGCATCACATTTGCAGGAGACCACCCTAAATGGTGGTGTGGTAACAGCAGACATGACTCCGGCAGGTGAGGATGACTTCATGTATGATGTTTTACCAGGAGTCTGTATTGGTAGCTAATCTGCAGAGGAACACTATCCATCAGGATGTAGACCTCCTCCATCCACATGCTGAAGCATGACTGAGCATAGCTTTGCATTGTTTTCATTACTTTCCTAAAGCAATCCATAATTAATTTCGAGAATACATTACAGCAAACATAAAAATACACCAAATTTATCATAATTATGTAACTTTCCCTATTCGCATTCCTTTTGATTTTTGAGCTAACACTCTCCTAATTAAAACTGCATTTTTATAAATCCAATTTTGCCCAAACTTGTCTATTGACTTCAGTTGGCATTCAGGTCATGTTTTTCTGCATTAACATTTGCAGCTGCTTTGAAGCATAAACAAACATTTATCATGTTTTCCATTTATCACATACATTTAAAGTGAAACATAAAAATGTCAAGACCGCAATACTACTGTTTGTAGCAACTGGGAAGATTAGACGAGAGCAGAGTCAACTGCAGTATCAAGAAAGCCTAGGATCAGCATACTAGTGCCAAAATTCTTGAAGACCAAGAACACTGGAAAAATAGCATGGTGAATGAAAACCATTGTGTGGCGAGTTATGAGTCTGAAAAGTCAATGACGTTCAATGGCTGGGAGGAGATGGATATCAGCATTTAATTCCAGCTTGGAGTGTGCAAGAAAAACACATTAATAGTCCTGCAAAATCTAAGAAAGAGTAAAAGGGAAAATTGACAGCTTTTGCGCTAAAAGCCAAGCATTCACTAAAGATCTGGTGCAGCAGCTGGTCACGCATGACGGCAGCAACGGCATCGTGTTATGAGGACTGGGGATACTTATTAGGACTGCAGAAGAGCAGGAAAGGACCAATTTACAGGCAAACAGAGGAGGGAAAACTGGTTCTGTCCACCAGAGGTGAAATCCTGAGGCAGAAATTAATATTTTAGCTAGACAATGATAAGCTCAAGGCAAAATCAACACTACACTAAAATGACTTAAATACAAACAGGAAACATACCTGTACAAGACCGATTGACTGCATAATGACACTTTAATTACAGAATGCAAACATTAATAATAGTTGAAGTCAGTCTCTAATGAAATGGTGCCAGGCATTGACCAAGGATAAAATGGAATAGTTTGCCGTGTCTCAGCAGTAATATCATTACAATGGAGAAAAGCAATCCTCAAGAAAGCCAGGACTATCTGTAAAAAAAGGAGCCGAGGCTAGTGTCTAACACCAGCTTCCCTCAAATACTGAATTCTAAATAATACACAGTTTTTGAAAACATGTTTGAATGAAGACTTTAATGGCATATTTTTGGTCAGACTGTCAGAATGAGAATGAAGACACAGGCAATAGAGGGAGAAGATGCAGACTGCATGTATATTCTGGGGTGGGACAGTCCTCCCATTCCTTATATTACATTTATATTTCTAAATGCATTGTAAAACAAATGTACTGTATTTGTTTTTATTTGATGGCTTCTTCCAAGCAGAAGTGATTGGAAATTGTTTAAACATTTAAATTAGTATGACTGACAGTATTACATTCATAATTATATGTGACCTTCTCAATTTTGCATTTACACATGACATATGATAATGAGAGGTTCCAAATTCCAAAGCTCTGTTTTGTTATGCATGCCGTTAATTTCAAAATTTGCAATTTAAAATGTGGTGCAAATTATGCAGGACTCTTATGCAGGAATCATGCAGTGTATGGAAATGGATGTACACAAATCATAAATTATAATGTGCTTAATAAGACCATGTTTTCATTTAACCTATACCATTATTTTCTCCTATTGTTTTAATACTGGCCCATTTCCCTGAAAACGCAATGCTATATTCTACTTTCCCCTCTGGCTGTCACGCCTTTGTACCTCTAAAATCAAAATAAATATTAAGAAGGACATGAACGTAATCATTTATGCATTTTCTTTACTACCAATGAAACCGACAAGTAAATACTCGAATACGCGCACTTTACAATAAACTTTCAGCACTACGGCAATTGAACAGCTCCCCGCGTCCGCGCACGAAACGAAAACCACTCAAGACCGAAGGAAACGTTTCAGGGCAATCTACTGTTCAGATCTGAAAGCCCACACTTTGAGGCTCATTCCGATGCTTTCATGTAACTGCACCAATCAATTGATATTCGAACTGAATATGACAGACTATTGTGTTACTGTTGTATTAATAATTCGGGTAATGAAAATAGACCATAGTAGTTCCCGGTAACACATTTGCTCAATGCGCAGTTATGTGAATTTGAAAAAGAATTGTTCTTGCAGACGGAACTACGTTGCCATATGTCATGCAGTGTATGCATGTAACATTTTACAGGAACAATGCGGAGTAACTGTTTGATCCCGTCAAAGACACCAGTAGCTCTCTTGAGACTTTGGCGCCCAGCACCCCGATCACACATCCATAGTTCACCGTAGAATCAAGTAATGTCAAGTAATGTCTTACTTAAATTGTTTTAGTGTGTTGGTTAAATTGCCCTTTCAACATATAAAAAACATATTTTCATAAAAATATAGTTTCTTGACTTTCTTCACCTGAAAGCTCTAATAGCGTCTAAGGAATCTTATGGTAACGATCAAAATTCTACCACCCACTCCGAAAACGACAGAAATGAAATATCCTTTCTTTCATAATTAAATTTTATGCCGAAATTACAATACGCATATAACAGCTTGAATCGAAATTATAGTTAGACAATCTATGACTGAAAGGGCAATCAGAGTTCCGAATTCAGCTGCACGATTCCGTATCCAATTCAATAAATCAAATGGAACTAGTAGCACGAGTTGTAGTAATCTAATATTAAAAACGAATAGTAATTGCATCATTGCATTGCATCGATATTATTGTTGTTGAAAAGTAATATGATTGGCCTGGGACAGGGTGACAAGGTAGATCAGCTTTCTTTAATATCGCCATTCAGACATACTGGGGACAAACTCAAACGAGGGGAAAACGCTCCCCAGCGAGTTAGCCCTCATCAATGATGCACGCGGGTCGATCCCAGACAGGGATTCAGGAAAACTGTTATCGGGCAAATACATTCAGATTCGACGTATAGCTAGGAATGACCATTGAATACAAGGAAAAATCTCAGACAGACATGAAAGTTACAAATGTATAACTTAAATCATGCAGGAAAATACACATGTGAACTTTTGATAGAGTTGCAACATATACCGATCGAAAAATAAACGCATTGTACACGACAAAAAATTATAGTTAATAAACAATGTGACAAATTTACAGCCTGTCGCTTCAACGTCGACAGGTGATGCAGTACAATGACGAACTGAGATATTCAAAGTCCACGGAAATGCGTGTCTTTCAAATAATATATCGTGAACGATTTAGTCGTTCTGTTACAATGATTTATTTTTCTTTAGGGAGCACAAGTGAAAGAGATATACTGTAACTTAGCAGAAACGCGCGGTCACCATAACTCGCAAAGCTTCATACCTGCGTACCCACAGAACAACTTTTAGACAAAACTGACACTTACCCACGTTACTGACAACCGGTGTGGTCGCTGGTTCTCCTCCTATTTAATTTCGAGACATATCTCTTCTACGATCACATTGATGCATGCAACTTCCCCTTACAGCAGGCACTATTTTTGAGCGCAAATACACTGTACAAGGTAGAATAAGTAAGACCAGAAGTCAAAAATTGTGGAAGTTATATGACAGTCTACTTTTAAGTGCTTAATAACACACCACCAAGTCAGGATCCAAAGGAGAAAGCTAATCCATCCGTTGATGGGAATCTTGGACCGTTATCTGTGCTGCTCGTATTGCGGACAGCAATGCATACAGATCTATCCATGTGTACTCTCCTGCAGCTGGCGGCGCGCTCCCCCCGGGTCCTAAAGCTGAGCCCGCATCCATGGCGCTGCTTTCTCTGGGTCGTATTAGGAGGAACGAGGAGTGATTGGAAACGAAATACAATTAAAGTGATTATCTATCTCTATTTATCTATCTATCTATTTATCTATCTATCTACCTATGCACTAATGTCTGATTTACAATAAACGGCTATTAGTTAATTGCATAGTAGCATTATTCTAAATGCATTAACCAAATGTAAAATACACCTTCTTATGATATTCTTGGAGTTTTTTCGCCAGGCTACCCGTATCTCTTTCTAACCGGATGCCTATCTCAGCCCTGTTTCAGGTTTGCAGAGAGTTTAAAACCATTATTCAGAGTCGCTTATCTTCCCACCGCTATATATTACGGTATGTTATATCATAAGGTTTATGGAAACAAAGCAACACCCTAATAGTTTAGGAGTGATTCATACAATTTACCGTATATTCAAGCAGCATATTATGGACAAATGTGTTTAAAACTGTTATTATGGCTTTGGTGGAGTAATTTAGCAATAGTATACTTAAACGTATTTAAAATATGATGCTCTCTAATTTGAAAAACGATAAAGTGTTTTTTTCCCTCTCTCTCTCTCTAACATTAATTAAATGTAATGATACGTACTGATGTGAACCAACCACAGAAGTATCTGCTAGACTTAGTGGAAATAAAGGAAAATGTGTTAAACGGCTATTCTATAGGAAGTAACTCCTGCCACTGGACAAGGGAGTCCATAAGATACGTCATTTGCGTCATACATGGAAAAACGTCATCTGTGATTTAATTTAATTACTCATATTGATTTCCTTTTCAAAGCATATTAAATTATTCTGCAGTAGTATTCCTTGTTATGCTACCACAAGTTGCATTATTAATCTAAAAAGAGTAATTAAATTTAATAAACACACGCGTGAATAAATTAAAATAATACACTCGGTTACCATATATAACAAACTTTAAACACAACTCAGCATATACAAACAACATCGAATGATAACTGGTAGTGGATTTCTGAAGTGTGGGTGTTTATTACTTTAGATGATTAATTTTAGATTATTATTCATTTATCTTTGTTTCGGAATAAAACAAACAAAGAATAGAAAGCTAAAAATAAAGTATAGAAATTACATGTCATGTGGGAAGTCCTAGTCACCTATTTAGTAAAACTAATTTGGGGTTATAAATACAGACAATAATAATGATGATAAATCAATTAGCTAAATAAGGTGAAAAAATCAAGTCATTGACAGGTCTAAACTTTGAGAAATTAGTCTACAAAATGCATATTTAAATGTGACGTACCTATACAATTAAAATCTCTAGCATGATATTCATTTGTCCTAAGATCATGACCTTGTATGGTTGAGGGGTTTGTGTGCTTTACCGATCCACAGACCTATAGCTATCACTTGAAGACTGATCTCCTTAAATAGCCTTTCTTAGCAAACACACTTGTGGGCATAAGCTGGACAAACTGCAATCCAACTAAGCCAACTAAGGTTGGAGAAAAGCAGAGAACCCTGTCTGCAATACGGTCACTGGATGCCGTCCCTGTAGCCAAAGCTGGCAAATGGACACTTGCTTTGGCAATGTTGAATGTTACTCTACCTTCCTGGTGAGGAAGGAACCTGAGCTAAAGCAGGAGATGGGAAGCTGTTGGCTTAATTGAGTTGGTCCTACCTTTATGCATCAAGTGGGCAAACCTTCCCATCAGGGGTGGAGTCTCTCCTGCTCTGGAGTTTCCTAAGGTGAAGACAGGGACATCACTTCCAGAGCCACGAAGTGACACTGTACCTCAGACTGATTGAGCCAGTAAAGCACCTCATTTACCATAAAGGAAAGGCATTTCCTTTATTGGTCCCGCCATTCTGTCAATGTTGCATTCCGGGGAAGCAACGCAGAAGCTTTGAGGTCAGGTAAATGGGGGTTTATTTTGGGAAAATAACCAAATAAATCACAGGTTACACGCAAGACTTCAATGACCAGACAGGGGTAAGACTGACTATGAAAGAACGTAATGCAACAAGACTAATTAACAAAAACTAGACACAGCTGGGAACACCAGGATTCCACACGAGGTAAAAGAGGGCGCATGGCACACAGGAGAATCGAACGAGCAGGGCATGACAACTGGGAGATTTCAGCACTCAAAGTGGGAACAATAGAGATATCCAAAGACAATTCATAAAGAAGAATGGCCTCCCGGAGTGATGAACTATTATATGGACTTCTCTGCAAGTCATGGACTATACATAAGAAACAGGATGTTCGAACACAAGAATGACTGTACTGTAGGTGTATATGACTCCACAGCCCCTTAGGTCCAAATGCAATGATTGCCTTTGATGTTATGTCGAAGGTCAAAGCTTGTAGATGGATGAAGTTTGGAGAGGCTATGGAGAGACACTGCTGGCTGGCAAACAGTTTTACTCAGGAACAAGTCAGGATCTTGATTAACCGTGGAAGAAGTGCACCAGGATCACCAGGAGGCATCGTTAGACTTTTGGTGAAACAGAATCTATGCATATGCTATGGTGGTCAGAGGTCTCTTTGGTGGAAAAGCTGAAAGAATGGATGAAATTCATTCAGAGATACATTGTTAAAAAAAAAGCAGCAGGATGTTTTTGAGGATGAGGCAGCTCATGTGTCTCTCCAATGTGATTTACAAATGGGGGTAATGGTCCCCAGTTTTAAAAAGGAGCAACAGAATTTGTTTCAACTGTTGGGAATCACAATTCTGAGCTTGTGTGGCAAAACCTATGCTAAGACATTGGAGAGGCGATTTTTGCTGATGGTTGAACCAGGGGGGAAATGCTGATTCCAGCCTCTCCATGGAACATTGGACCTACTTTTATCTCTCACACAAGATTGGCACAAAGTCATTGGTCAGTAGTTGATGGCCTCTGGCGAAGGTGAATCATGATTTCACTCCTGTTTGTGATTTTGATGGAAGATGAATCCTGTATACAGAACAGTTTGCAGATGTTTTGCCTGTGATCTCATGCAACCAGGATCAGCACCCCATTCCATGGCAGTGTGAAGCTGCAGGGATCGCCAAATCAAAGGTTATGACATTCCCTCTGAAAAAAGGTTTGCTCCATTCCAGTCAAAGGGGAGAGTCTGCTTTTAGTGGAGGATCGTTTTCACAAGTAGCATGAGATTAACCAGTGAATCGTTAAGTGGCTGCATCAAAAGTCTAAAGTTGTTTGTGGACTTCCAATCAATCTATCTTCACCCATGGTAATGAGCTATGGGTAATTACCTAGGTAACAAGGTTGTACCTTCAAGCGGCCAAAATCAGGTTCCTTTGCAGAGTTGCCAGCCTCATTCTAGGGCAAGAACTTTGGAGATTAGCAGGCAGCTGAAGTGGTTCAGGCATTGTATACAGATGCCACTTGGTTGGCTCTTGATGGAGCTCTTCTGAGCCTATCCTACAGGGTGAGCCACCCAGGATGCTCTGGAGGAATTATATCTCTGGGCTGCCTTATGAATGTGTGGGGTTTACCTCATCAGGCTGGAGTTTCTGTGAGGGAGGACTGGTCCGACAGCATGCTGGCACCACAACCCTCACCAGGCCAAGCTGTGTTAAGATACCTTCTATTTAGCAAAGTAGCTGCAGTGGGGTACAGTGTTGGGGCCATTTAACTCATCAATTCCAATTCAAATCAGCAAATGAAATTGGATTTGGAATTGGGAAAAAATGTGTTCTATTATTCTCAGCTTCTTTCCATGTGTTCCAAATTGCAGCAATTTATCTAGTATAAAACTAAAAATAATAAAAGGTTTTGTTTTATTTTATATTATGCAAAGCTTCATAAGTTGGGGGTGGTACGCAGTTGCATTCAGTATCATGGCTATGGCTTCTTTCCTGCACGACCACAAATTATAGATGAAGAGAAGTTCATGGAGTTTGATACATCCTGGTTGGCAACAAATGTAATACCAATGAAAGCAGTTTATGGCCACTTTTCTCCTTCAGCAGAGGAACACTGTACAATCGATCATGTGGCTGTGATTTATAGGTGTATTTCCAATCACCTTGTGTGTTGAGGAGCAGTTTTCTATCAGGAAAAAGGAGATTAAGC
This sequence comes from Brevimyrus niger, assembly GCA_015164015.2. Taxonomy (NCBI): domain Eukaryota; kingdom Metazoa; phylum Chordata; class Actinopteri; order Osteoglossiformes; family Mormyridae; genus Brevimyrus; species Brevimyrus niger. The sequence continues at coordinate 16,353,900 of JAABNY020000035.1, forward strand.
TGAGCAAGAACCTGGCCTTGATGTATGATACGCCCACCAAGTATTTATTTGACAATTTGTCCCAACAAGTTCTCTTCACTAAATGAAGTGGATCACAGACCGGAGAGGGATCATGGAAAGTGAGACTGGCTGCATAAACACATAACAATCCATTCCAATGTCATTTTCTCTATGCTGTTGTAAAGTGATTTCATTGTTAAAAATGTTAAAAATAAATAGCAATACACAGTGAAATGATGTTTGCTAATGACAGATGTACGTTTACAACTAATTAGACATCTTATTTCATCTAGCAGACAAAATATGAGGCTGTCTAATGTTCCTTTAGAGCAGGAGTGTCCAACTCTAGACCTATAGATAGTTTGTCAATTTCATTCAACCTCATTTCCTACTGCGTTCCTGTTCTTTACGAAGATGTTCATAAAAAAGCCTTCACCGTAACCTGCAGGGGTCCACGCCTTGAAGACGAGGAACAGGCACCACTTTTTACAGTCCAATACTGAACAATGCCTAGTGGTCTGTAATAGGTGGCATTTTGTCACTATATGGTGTCCCAATTACCAGCCTGATTGCACATAATATTAGTCAGGGGTGATTCTAAGATTTGACCCTTAGAGGGGCTCAGCCCCTATGATTAAATTTGCCAGGAGGAGGGAAGATCCCCACGATAAGGGTTGCCAAGTCGGGGGGTACGAAACGTGTACGAAAATCAGGGACAAATAGCTAAATGGTTTTAGAAAAAATAAGGAAAAGACAAAAAATGGGGTCTAGACTTGCATACGCCAGTAGTTATGACACTCGATTATTTGCTTACAAGGAACTAGTTTTATTCCAACGTCATTCTAGTTTTAGGTTGGTAGATCTCACTGTAATGTACAGCAATGGCTTCTTAGCTGTAATGGCCCAGTAACTGATATTTAGTTATGTAGCAGTAGACCTTGTGATTATAAGTAATAAGAGGGTAAAAGAGGTGGCAATGGGGTAATATTCACTACAGCACTAATACTGTTAATCAACTATTTTAACATTATTCAGGACTAAGTAAATTATACTGTAAATTATTGCATATCTATTTAAGTCCTTTCAATCTTTTTAATGAAGATATATCAGTTTACGTGACAAAAATTACGTAGATTATTATTATAAATTACTCAGCATATAATGTAATCAGTATAGGAACTAGCATGACTACCTTACACACAGGGATTTCTACTATTCTGTGTACAACTTTTATCGTTGATATTCAAGACAAAACAAGAGAAAATTTTCAAACACAGCAAACAGTAACATATTTTAAGGATTTATCTATGACTTAAAAGCACTTACACTTGCACATAAGTGACGTGTTATTTTCTGTCCGGTTTCTGACAGTGTTACATTCTGATGCCCTCTCGTGTCAACTGCAGACGTCAACACAATTGGTTTAATGAAAGAATCACTTTGTCCTCCATTTAACAACATTCCCAGGACAGCAGCCAGATATGGGCTATTTGAGATAATGGAAAACTAGATTAAAGTCTGCAAATGCAATGGAAGATGTGTCCCATGACTATTATTACTAATTAATAATCACTAGAAGGACTAGCAGTTAAACCAGGGTATGTTTAGCCCTGCTGTTATTTTAGGGAATGAGCTGCCATTGACCCTGCAACTTCGATGAAAAAATACAATAGCTGCATAGAAAATATCATAAAAGGAGTCAAAAAACAGAATAAATCGATCTGTGCTTCCTGCTATTTTTCGAAAAATTGTCCATTGACAATTTTTTATAATACTAATAATAATATATAATAAATAATATTAATAATAGTTATTTCAGTCACATAGGATCCTAGGAAAAAACCCAGAGGGAAATCTACATCTGAATGCATGATGGCTGAAAACAGAGGACAGGTGTTATATAGAAAAGATGAAGACACTCTGGGTTACTTTCACACTTTGCATGGCCTTTGGTTGACCGAAGAGTTTGCTTAAACATTCCTCAATAATCGTTTGCCTGTCTCTAAGGCAAAAAATTGCCATGATTCAAATTTAGTTGGGAAAAGCACCGGCAATGATGAAGAGGTAGCAGTCTGATCAAAGAATGTCTTTGCCGGAGTGTAAGACCGCATATAAAGTGATGTTCATAGTGATTTGAAGTGTTGACATTACCCGTCATACTGACGTGTCATTCGTGTTATTGTTGCCAGTACATGGTTCCTGTCATAACAGCTCACCCCAGGCTGCGCGCACCTGTGTAGCGACGTTTCCGCCTGTCACGCTTACTTCTTACCTGGCTCGCGTCCAAGTCCATGGCACTGGTAGTGCTTGGGCTGCAGACTGGGGACAGGTAGTTGAGATGCCGGGAAGTATTGAAGTGTGCCGCTTCAATTGCTAATCACAGAACCGAGGAACCGATCAAGATCGGAAGATCAGCAACCCAGAAGCAAGGAGAACCAAACTAGAGAAATGACCAAAATCAGCCCAATAAAGCAGAATAGCAAGACTGAGCAAGGGACAGACAAACGACGAGCCGGAAAGCAGGAAGAGCTTAAACACCATGCATGAGCATGTGGGGCGGAATCCACTGAAATCGGCTGGAGATGGACGTGGTCCAGAGAATCAGCCACACCTGGATTCAGGGCCACATGTTTCCTGTGAAGGTCAGCGCACATCTGACCCTGCCCCTTTGTGTTCTGACTAGCAGGTGGCCAGTCATTCTGTTCTCTCTCACGTCATGTAGTCCCTTAGCTCTCCTGTGTTCTCCCTGCCCCCTGCGTAGCTCACTGGGTTGATTATGCGGCTCAGACTTGTCAAATCTCCCATTGTGGGTGTGAGACTGGTCAGGAGGAGCCTCACCTGTTGTTTGTTGCTTTTCAGATTTCCATGTTGTTTGTTATTGGTTCTTTGCTTCCCCGTTTTGGTCGGCCCTGCTTGTGTCTGTTTAATTTTGTTTTATTTTTCCCACTTAGTGTTTCCTAGTATAGGTAGCTCTCTGTTATGTTCCCTAGTCTCTAGTACAGGGGTGGCCAATCTTATCCACAAAGATTACTAATTAGAGGACTGATTGGCCCACACCGGGGTTTGATCAGCTGACCTACAGGTTATCCCAAAAACCTGCATACACACTGGCCCTTTGCGGGTAAGATTGGCCACCCCTGCTCTAGTACTTCCCGGACTCGGTGATTATTAGTTCACGTGTCCTTGTGCTCATTTAGTGTTTCCACTTCCACCTGTTTCTCATTGTTCCTGTTACTCTCTTGATTGGTTAATTGATAATTAGGTGCACCTGTTCCTTGTTTGCCCCGGTGTTCCTGTATATTAAAGAGCTTGCCTTTGTTTTACTGTTTAGTGAGTCGCTGTGTTACTCTGCCCAGTTTCCTTAGTAGGTTTATTTAGAGTTCTGTTTGTAGTGTTTTCCCTTCTTTGGTTCTGACCCCCCAAGGTCCTTTTATTTTGTAGGTTATCCCAGTTTGTTTAATTTCGCACAACAAGCGTATCATCACTCTTATTCCGGCCTGCACCATAACAGTTTCCCTCAGTCCTTACAAAGAGGGCCATATTCTTTAAGGCCTTCTCTTAAATATTAACCATTGACTTTTATTAAGCAGTCTTTAAATGCATTAAATATTTATTCTTTTATAGACATACACAGGAATCAACCTAAATCTAATTACTATTAGTCAATACCCATTTATTATGTAAATTGGTCATTAAATTTGGGCTTATTTATCAAAAGGAGTTCTAATTGTCATTATATTAATCTTCATTTATTTCTAACAAACTGGAAAACAAATTATCATTGCAAAACAACAATTGATTAGTGCAGCCACTATTCTATTCTCCTAGGTCTCCAGGTTTTACAAAGTTGAGGTGTTTCTGAGGTCAGGTGACACTAATATAGGGTAAATCAGCCAGTCCAAGTGCCAATGTTGTGTGCAGTTATTCTCATTCTCATCAAGACTTTCTTTTGAATTGATATTAATCCTTATTTGCTATAAGTCTTCTTGGACACTACATGAGCAAACTGAAAAAGGACGAAAATGATGGTGACTTTCATACAATAAGGCCTTTTGTGCCAGTAGTAATGAATAGGTGTTAATTTGCGCATTTAGCGTGGTTGACAGCGTTTGAGTTAGATGAGGTTTAAGGTTAGTTCACAAATAAGGACAAACAGGATGTTGACGATGCCTGGATGAATGCCCCAGGCCTCGCAGTCTGAGCTTTGTGGGAAGGTGGCATCCACACTCCCTGTTTCAAACCCGCGCCTCTCTCCTTTATCTAACTGTATCCTGATCTCCTCTCCTGCTCTGTCCTCCATACTCCCTCCTTGGTTTCCTTTCCCACTGAGCTTGCTGATGCGTGTATAAGTGCCGGGCTCGCACAGCATCCCCGCTGAGTTTTACAAAACTTTCCTGACGAGGATATTGATTTTCGGTAATCTATAGTCACCATGGCTGTGGAGCCACAAAGGAATCATCACGGAAACAATTAAAAAGAAAAACATACATATTCTTTTTATTCATGGAAGAAATGTGCTGCTTGCACAGAACTAGTAACACATGAAAGGCCACAGCTTTGTTTATTGATTCCTGTGGAAAAATAGCCCTTTAGAAACTGTGTAAGCCGTGCATGTATGTTCTCTTTATACAGCTTCTCTGTTCATTTACGCATTTTTGGTGAGGCCTTTCAACAACACGCCGTTCTTTTCAGCATTTCACGAGTGATACGTTACAGGACATCACTCTGGCCATAAAGATGTTATTGTTATTTCTTGGGCATCCACTGGACCTGTGGATCATCAAACTGCATTAGGGATTTCCCCTGCCGCTTCTCCAGGTATAGCGGCAGTGTTTACAGCCACTCAAACCACACAACTGTGTGGGGGCCCCTGTTGGCCACAAACGGTCACTGCATCATGGTGAATGGGGTGGAGGAGTGGGACAACATGCCCACCCTCAGAGTTTATGTTTGAGATTTAGAGAATCACTGTTACTATGTGCAAAACATAACACAGAGCTATTGAGTGAGATAATCGTAACACATGCTTATATACCCCAGCCTAACAAGCTAACAACCTTAACACACAGAGCTAGTGCCAGCATCAAATTATGCTAATTATAGTATACAGTGAGTGTTACAGGCACAGTAGGTAACTGGAATACAGAACCAGTGATAAAAACAGGGCACCAGCACAGGCAGGACCTTGCTGTGGGAAACATAGAAATACTGACAGCCAGTGAACTATTTATGAAATGGGGTATTCAAGCACAAGATATACAATTTAAAAATAAAATGTGATATTCTTGTTTTGCTGATTTCTTCATAATGCAGGCACTGTGTGTGTGATTAGCCTGCTGGATTGAAAGCCTTTTGTACAAGACACATGTGTGTGTGGCGGAGTTGGCTGGTGGGCCTGTCCAGTTTAAGGACTAACTTTTTGTTCGAATTTGGTGATCAGTGATCATTGGTGACACACCACAGCACACAACAACGAAATGGGTCCTCTGGATTTAACTCATATGTGACATTGTGAAATAGCAGGGGGCTGCTAATTCAGCGCCCGGGAAGCAATACCTTACTCAGGGTACCTCAGTGGAGTCTTGCTGGTCAGAGATTCGAACCAGCAATCTTGAAATTACAAGTGTGCTTCACTTACCATTAAGACACCACTGCCCACAACCAAGAACTTATTACATGTGAGGCGGATGTGATAACCACTACACTATGGAAACAACCAGACTTCAGAACCTTAGAGCCATCTCTCCGCTCGGATTACAACTGCCTGAGGTCACCTGCTCCACAGCACCTCATAAGAGGATTACTTCACCCGAGACACAGCAAATGCAAACATTTTTGCAACTATTCTGTTTGTAATTGCAGGACACGCTGAAGATGTTCGTGGTGGATGGGAAAGTGGATTGAATAACAGGGCACAGGCAGAGAGATGCGAAGAAATGCACCGTGGTTTGATTTACCCTCACGGTTACGTTTTCACTCAAATCGAGCAAGAAGCCACTCTTATAAACGCTTATGAAAGTAATCTCAGCTACAGAGCCTTTTCTCAAAAAGAGTTTATCAAAGAAACAGGGAGTGATCTTGGCCTCAGGGGTAATTATCTTCAGAGAGTTATGTGATGAAAGGTTTGAAAGTCCTCCCTACCTAAGAAGCTGACTTTACTTTTATCTCCTGCTAAGCAGGGAAGGCACAGACTCCAGGCTGCCCCACGAGCATCATCGGAATGGCCAACGCCAGTCCTCCTCCGTTTCACAGCACTGCGCAGCTACACGTGGCTTTATCTGCTGATACCCAGCACTGCCATTGTAGCATCTGTGGATGTGGAGCTCACTGAGGTCAATGTTTCCCTTAGCAGACTCTCCCGCGGCATCCTGGATTTTTTATTTTTTAACTCCAAGTCCTCCTTATGCTGTATGAAGGTACTTAACCACAGAGCTCATGCCTTTGTATTCATTCATGTTCATGACACGGTCTATCTCCACTAAATCATCTCTGCTCATCCATACTATTCCCCATGGTTCCCCAGTTCCAGTCTTGGAGGGCCAGTTTGCACCACTGCTCGAAATGTATTCCGCTCACCAGCTAATTGCCGGGTTGTATTCGAGCAGGGAAATATGGTGCAGACTACCACCCAGGACTGGAACTGGGGAATTCTGCTATATTTGTTTTTTCATAGTATTTGTCCATAAATCCAACTGTGCCCTGTGGAGTAATGCTTTCACACAAAAACACTGATGATGTGATAGGTTGATGCAACAAGTTGTCATAGGTGCCTCTGTAATTGTTACTGGTCACCTCCGTGTCTCAGTCCGCCCTCCTAACTGCGCCAGCAGCAGCTGTCATGTAAATGTGCCCTGCAGCAGCGCAGCTGAGCCTGACCAATGCGCAGCATCATGTGACCACGCTGGCCCTCAGCCTCACGCCCCCAGTCCCCGATTTTGGCTTGCCCCTCTTCCACATCCCACTGCCACCCGTGAGGGCATTGTGCTATCAATCCCCTTTGTCCGTGCTCCGTGCTGGATCGGCTGATGGAAGGTTTTACAAAGCAGACAGACAATAGTCCCTGCTGTTTCACTTCATGCTTGTAAACACACTAATGCACTTATGAGATTAATGAGGATGATGCTTTTGTCATGACACAACTGCATATCTTTCATGACACTCATTGTCTTTTGTAATGGGGACTATGCTAGATCCATATGCCAGCAAAACGAATGATATAAAAATATAAATATAAAAAAAATACTGGCCTTTAAAGAAAAAAAGCCTGACTGACCCACCAGCACTGTAGCAATAATGGCTGCTTTTAACAACTGGGCAAATCATGTCCTCAGGATTACCCGCAAAACCTTCAAAAGACAAGGCGCAAATCAGCAAATGAAGGGCCACGTAACACGTACACACACCTTTTATAAAGGAAGATAACTACACAGTAATTGACAAATTGAATTTGATGAATGAATACTTCATTATATCCCTAGTTGAAATGCATGATGATTCTCAGTTGCGGGCGGTAACAAACTTGGGCATCAAACTTTAACAAAGATGTCCTTTTCAATGACTTCTCTCTTTCCCATAACGCACCATCATTTTTCAGCCCCAGGGCCTCATCACAGAAATCGCCCCCGGAGAAGTTACGCAGAACTTGGACAGCGACTTTTTTCGATAATAAGGTCCTCTAAATAATCACAGCGTGGTACCCCCTCTCTGGCTGCACACCTACCTCGGAGATAATATGATGAGCTACTTCTTAGTCAGAGCACAGACGCACTGAAAGAAAATGAAAGTGCTTCTGATTTGCCGTATCATTAGCAGCAGCAGACAGTATTATATACCCATAGGGGTCTGAGAATTCACACTGAATACCTCTCAGGCCACCAGGCTACCTTGAAAGAGCAGGTATTTGCCTGAGCTACATGTGTGCTGTGATCCAAGGCTTCACCCTTTTTGCATGAGGAGAGCCACTGTCAGCTATCTGCCGCCGGCAGCCACCCCAGCTAACAGCACCTCCTATTGGAAGTTATAACAGTGGTGGAATTAAATTATAAACCGTGTCCAAACAAATTAACATCAACCTGCAAGCAGGTGCCTGTGTGACAGGCGGCGGACATTGGCAATCTAGAGCCCCGCATTACTGCTGAGACTCCCACTGTTCTGGGAGGTAATGCACAGTATCTGGCCCCATGGCCCTTAAGCTGCACAGCTCATCGGGACGGGGAGGGGGAGGGAGGAGCTGGCCTTGGCAGGCTGCATTAACCAGCTGTTTGTACTCAGATATATGTGAACAGAAGGGCCTCTGTTTTGTTCCAGTAGGACAACAAACTGCATCCCTTCCTGGTTACTGTGTCACCTACTAACCCACCCGGGAGGGGACACGGGACCCTCCCCTCTGCTTTCTCACCAATATTGTACCTCAAAAATGGTTTTCTCTCCCTCTCTTGCAAGTTGCCTGGAGGAGTGTGGATGAAGAGCAGATTTGCAGATTCCCCGGTGTAAATTATTTATTTAAACATATCGATATGTTGAGAGCACCCCCCCCCTCCACCTTGCCCCCTCACACACTCATATGTATGTACATGCGTAGTGCTGAGAGATGGGGGCCACAGAGGCGCTCTGTGAGCAGGCTGCAGTGCGAGAGCACATCCACTGCTCATCCCCTTGAGAGGGATCGCATCTGTCAAAAATTCCCCACAGGGTCATACGCTCAGCCCCCCAGGCTCCCAGGGCTCAGCTATCGATCCACCAGCGTGCCGAATACTACAATAATTTAAATTCTGCTAAATGGGACAACTTAGTGGCCCTGCCATCGGCTCTAGGAAGTGATGTCTTGATCATGAGACCTCAGACAAAGGATTCCAGTCCCCCTGTGTGTGAGCCTTGACTGGGGCCATCCATTGGCTGGGGCTCTCCATTGGCTGGGGCCCTCCATTGGCTGGGGCTCTCCATTGGCTGGGGCCCTCCATTGGCTGGGGCTCTCCAATGGCTGGGGCCTTCCATTGGCTGGGGCCCTCCATTGGCTGGGGCCTTCCATTGGCTGGGGCCCTCCATTGGCTGGGCTCTACATCCTGTTATTAGCAATTTCTTGTTCATCATTATATGTTGTTAAAGTCTGCAGGGAGGTACACAAACAAGTATTCTAATGTCTATAAGAAACTATGAATATATTCATAACACAATATTATGCACTCCTAAAGCATTATAAATGTGGCATTTATAATCGAATATGAATGCTTTATGAAGCTCTCATCAATAATGCACTGTAGATACCTTCATAATGCAGTACAAAGCATTCTTAATTTTTATTCCAACCATTATAATGCATTATCAAGTTATCTATAATGCCTTCTAGATAAGAGCTTCGTCGTGGCTCATGAAGTACTACAATTAACAGTATAATGCCTTCTGACTGTCAATAGAAGATGCTGTAATGCTTTATTAATTCTTTTACTGACCATTATAAAGGATTATGAAGGTACCTAGAGATGAAGGCTTCAAATGAAGTGAAGAGTAAAAGACAAAAGACAGCTTGGGGGCAAAATATTTGGTTTAAGTGCAGCTTAACGGGAGAATGTCTGTAAAGCAAGAGGACATGACTGATGATCACATGACAGCTGCCAACAGGTACGTCAGGATGATTCCAGATAAAGTGTGGGTCTGAACACTGTACAGCAATGGTACCCAGGGAGTAGGAGGCCTTAAAAAGCTATTTAATTACTCCCACTGAAAATGTACAGCTTGTTAGGAGAGCTGAGTCTAATGAACATGACTAGAGGAGCATTTGACATCCACTTCTGCGACTCAGAGGAACCAGTCTCTGATTCGCTCTCACTCCCTCCCTCTCTCGCTCAGGCTCTCTCTTTTTAAGTGTTTAAACAGCCCAATGAGCTACTTTTGTCACACTGCATAACTAGAATGCATGAGCAGTTTCAAGACTGGCTGGCTGGAGACTGAAAGCATTGTCTCTGTTTCCGTCTTTCAAAAAGTTTTAACAAAGGAGGGTTTTTCATTTTAAGCTGTTCTTCCGTTGTTCGAATTAGAGCTTCATTTTCCACCAGATTCATTTATCCTTTAGGGAAGGACAGAGAGGGTTCTGACAATCAGGGAGGTATTATGGCAGCAGAAGAGGACCTTGAGGTGATATGCCATTTGTGTTTTTAAACCCTCAGAACAACCATGGGTGCAAACAGGAAGACAGAGGAGAGAGAAAAGGTGATGGAAAAGCAGCTTCTGCCCTGCTGATAAGAAGCAGATGACAGGCAAAGACAAGGAATGCTTATTGATCGATTGTCCCTTTATCTGATGATACTCAGCAACGGTCGAGCCAGAGCGACCTGAGGGGGGCGCTGCCTTCTCACGGTGCCTTTTATCTCATTTATCTTCATCATCATAAAGCTACACGCAAACTATGGCCAGTTAACCCACTTCCGGGGGACACCCAGACAATCCATTTTTGCTTCTTCCTCCCATACAATTTAAATTATTGCTTCCTCCCAGTTTCCTGCCAGACAGTCCACATTTTTGCTCCCTTGTAGCTTCCTGCAGAACAGTCCACATTTTTGCTCCCTTGCAGCTTCCTGTGGGACAGTCCACGTTTTTGTATCCTCCTACAGGGAGCTGGGAGGGAGCAAAAACGTGGACTGTCTGGGGGTCCCCAAGGACCAAGTTAGGGAACACTATGTTAAACCAACAGCCTTTCAGAAATCTATATGGCTCATCTGCAGAGGACTGGGCAACAGGAACGTGACCTCAGTATAATCACATGAAAAGGATTTGCTGTTTTGTATGGATTCCCAGCTGAATTTAGTTTTAAATCTCTTGGGTATTTGTCCTTTGTCCCGAGATAGACAACTCTTCTCTTTCCCTTACTTTTTGCTAGAGACCGCTTGGTTTTATCCTCACTTATGACTTTTCTTTTAAATGAGTGAAACAAAATGAACAGTTATCACATTTCAAGTAAAAGAGAAGTAAATGAAACACAAATATGGTGTCAGTAAGCATTATACATTTTTATGTTGTTCCAGCTCTGCTGCTTTTATTTAGATTTATATGCCTTTTGTATCCCTCAGGGCAAATTCCATCCCCCAAACCCCCCGAAACACACACTTTTCACTGCCCTCCCCCAGCGGACAATGAGCACATATTTACACATAGTTGCATCATCACTTGTCAATCTGCAGGAACCGCAGCAGCCCCTAATGAGAGTCCAGAGGAGACAAACAGAGGGCAATGCAACAGGGGGGCAGGAAGAAGAGAACACACACACACACAGGATACACACAGACACAGAGACACACACAGACACTGGGCACACAGACACAGAGACACACACACACACAGGATACACACACACACACACACAGGACACACACAGACACAGAGACACACACAGACACTGGGCACACAGACACAGAGACACACACACAGGACGGACACACACACACAGGACACACACACAGATACAGACACACAGGACACACACAGAGACACACACAGACACAGGGCACACAGACACAGAGACACACAGAAACACACAGACACAGACACACAGGACACACACACACAGAGACACACAGACACACACAGGACACACACACAGACACAGAGACACACACAGACACAGGGCACACAGACACAGAGACACACAGAGACACAGACACACACACACACACACACAGGACACACACAGACACAGAGACACACACAGACACACAGGGCACACAGACACGGAGACACACACAACTCTAATCTCAACATGATGACCTTAACCCCTACGCAGCCCTAAACTGAACCATATGTAACCAAAATACAAAACATGGAAGACATAAATCTGAAAAAATGGTCCCCACAATGTCCAAATAACAGGTTTTTATGTAATGTAATATAAACCTAATCCATACACACACACACACACACACACGCACATGTAGGGTAAACATATCCTTATGGGGACCGCTCATTCATTTCAATGGGAGAAATGCTAATGCTAACTATGACAACCTTAACCCCTACCCTGCCCTAACCATAGGTAACCTAATGAAATACAAGAGTTTTTGCATTTTTAGTTTTTTCATAGCAGTCACTGATTTTTATAAAATTTAATTTTCCCTTATGGGGACCAGCAAATGTCCCCATAAGGGAAAAAAACTGATATTTATCACATTATGGGGACATTGTGTCCCCATAAGGATAGGTAAACCTGTTCGCATACGCAGACACACACACATACACTTTCCAATACTGATAAGGGTAGATTAGAATTACAGTGAGGCAATTTGCCTTTTACTTCAGCACCCTGCCAGCAAACATCACACGGGAATCCTGATGGAACACACTGATCCCAGGTGGCATTGGGAGGATATCAATTTAGGTGATGTATGGGCCCGACACCTTCTAATTGGGACATGGCTGGCTATTTAATAACACACATTAAAATCCTAATTACAAGTAAATTGAGCTGCGTTCCATTGTCTGCTAATCGACTTGCCTGGACTGTGAGGGTAAAAGCTGTTGCATCAGAAAGTGTGTGTGTGTGTGGGGGGGGGCAGAGGTATTGACATACTGCATTTGTTATTTTTTTAAGAAAAAACCTACATCATTGTCTGACCCTGAAAACCGGAGAATATTGTGCCAGCAGACCACTCCTAGGATGATGCTGTATCAAACACGCTTGCACATTGGTCAGCCGTTAATTTATTTTTATAATTCATGTCGTTGCTTATTTTTTTTCTAGTCTGTTTTACATGACAACAAGCAATAACTAGATACTGGCATGCACTGGATATGATGAGCAGAGAGAAGGGAATATTCAACGCCTGAGCCTGAATACCGAGCAGCATTCAAGAACAAAGGAGGTATATTTGTGCCCAATTTGATTCGATTTTTTAATTTATGTATTATATAAATATATATATATATATATATTTTACTAAACACATTAATATTCAATGGAAATAAACATTTGTCCTGAGGATTATGTGGCCTCAGTCTCCATGGCCCCAATGAAGGGTTACTTTTTCAGTGACATTAAGTCACAAACTTCAGAATATTGTACTTTCAGAAATGTATTATGCCACTACTTAATTATCAACTGTTACACCACCAGCTTGGGCAACCTTTTTTTAAAAAATCATCTTGTTATTTCACAACAGGAACAGCGAAAGCCATTCTGGGTGACAGAGGATTCTTTCCATCAAGGCTAATTGGAGACATTAGGAGTGGAGAACTGCCAGAATCACTATTTACCCACTGAGGTGTCAGATAAAGAACTTCAACGTCGCTGACAGCAGAGCAGTAATAGAATTAACATGGGAATGAAATGACAAAGAGAAGACACAGAAATGACTTTAAGCATTAGAAAAACATCTGAAACGATGAATGTGTGAGAAATACATCCCTCAATAGTATTTTTCAAAGACATTTTAACCAAGTGCACACATACAAAATGCATCATATAAATCTATCTGTAAATCTAAGCTCTATGCTTATTGTACATACAAATGCCTACACATCTCTAATTGGTCGGAGGTCCTTAGAATCGGGAGAAAGTCTGTCAGTCCAAACACAAAGAGAGGAATTTTATTTATATTTTATCATTAGTTAAAAATGAAGATACCACTATTTTTTTTGGGTGATTCTCATGAAACCATTAGCATAATTTCTGAAACCTCTGTATCATCACTGCAAAGGTGTCGATTTAAGTCAACAAAAATAGTTTGCTTTTAATTGCATGAATTGCATGTGTGGAATCTATATGTTGTGTTCCTTGTGTTTGCCAAATTGTTTTAAAAATATATTAAGTTTCAGGGAAATACGAAAAATATTAGTTTGTATATTATAGAAGGTGTTGTGGTAATAGAAATCAGTCAAATCAAATAAAAATGTTAATTCAAAAATACAGTCGTCCCTCGCCATTTCGTGCTTCGACTTTTGCGGCTTCACTCTATCGCGTTTTTTTCAAATACAATTATTCATTAAAAAGTTTATAGACAGTGAAAATGATACAGCGTGAGCTCTGTTGTCTGAGTCAATTACACACCTCTGTATTACAATTAAAATTACTGTACGTTTGGACTGTAGGCCTATGTATTCGAGCACCCCCGCAAATCCTTAAATGCCAGGTGCAGCCAAACAATAAAGAAATAAAAGAATCCTACTTCGCAGAAATTCATTTTCATGCGGTACAGTCTGGAACGGATTAACCGCGATACACGAGGGACGACTGTATACATTATTACAGAGTTTCAAGTAAGTGAGAATGACTGTCAATGAGCAATTTTTTTAAAATGTGAAAATGTATTGGCTTTCTTAATTGTCTTCAGATGTTTCCAAACTCTTACGGTAATGAGATTTTTAAGGACTTGTTTTGGGAAATGTTAAATTTTCTGTAAATTTGTCGATTTTCTGTAAAGGCAAGGGAGATCGGGCAGACGAAAGACAGGTAGATTGCTCGGTATGGTTTTTTATGGGCTCAATACTTCATACCCGTCTTTCGGTTAGTTCTCCCTTTTATGCTCGTCCAGATTGGTTATGCTCCGCCCCGTTCTGATCACGCCCCCCGTGGGTGTGACAACATGTCCTAAGCGAAACACGCACAAGCCCCAAACTTTTAACTTTTAAACAAGTAGAGACATGCCTGATCGAAACAAGCACAAGTCCCGATCAAAACAAACACAACTATTTCAGCTCAAGTTTTTAAAAAACGAGAAAATGTGTAACCAGTTTAACAGTTTATTTCAAAGTAAAACACAAATGCATTTTCACCAAACGATAGCGGCTGTGGGTTTCGTCATACAGCAAGGCTTCCATTAACCAAGCAGCTCGGTCATGTGCGTGCGATCCGTTCGAACAATGCGGGCGAAATGACGACAGGTGATCCGAAGCTTGCGCATGTGCATTGACACAGACATGCATTTCAAAATGGCGCCGCCAACGGAGCACATGGTATTTCAAATAAACCACTTAACCATGATGTTTTTTTAAAGTAATGAAGCACTTTTCTACCCCTATGAATAAAAAAAGTAAAACTCCCTGAACATTTTCGAAACAAGAATCAAGGAATAACATGCGCTCTCTCTCTCTCACTCTCTCTCTCTCACTCGCTCACTACATAGAGTCACTTAAACAGCCAGTTGTCAAATTGGTGGCAAAAATGGCTGCCGACAGACAAATTGTTTCCGATCTCAAGCCGGCAAAGCTTGCAAGGAGTTCGACAACGACGACGACGACACCTACCGGTAACTTGGTACTGATAAACCTGACTTGGGCTCTACACAAGCCGTCAAGACAGCGCAAGTACAGGGCACTGTGCAGCATGTTCGCGCATAAAGAATGTGTCTGTATAAAAATCGAGAAAAAATTTTGAACAAAGTGTGATCGGTGGGTGGATTGATCCGCTTCTGGTGGTGTCAGCCAATGAGATGAGAGAAGACTTAGCCATGTTAAAAATATATTAAAACCCATCCATCCTGTGAGGCATCACTCAGGACGAGACACATCTCCCAGCAAGTAAGCAATAGCAAACGATCTGCCAACAGCAACCACCCCAGCATCTCCTAAAGCTGTCCTACTGGAGCCTGCACTGCCTTCAGGCCTGCGAATAGGTGATACACCCCTGTATCTTCAGCAGTACCTTGTACCTTGTTCCTGCCAAGACCGCCGCCCCCCTTTTAGCCCAACCTGGGCTGTGTGGCCGGGGTCACAACAGAAACCTCCGCAGGAGGCCTCTGACCTAATGGACACATCGCAACCCCCGGCAACGACAAAAGATGAGCTCTGCGAGCGTTTTGCAGGGGCACTGGCATGTATTCTGGATCGAATCATCGAAGATGACAGGCAGGAGACCTGTGTTGGGTGTTCTGTGAATCATCCGAGCCAGCTGAGGCACACATGCCTCTTCAAACCTGAAACGTTTTACTTCTTTAAAAATTTTAAAAAGCTGATGAAAAAGCTGTATAGACCCTGGTTTAAATATATCATCAGGAAAGCGGTCGCGATGTTACACCCCCACCCCTCCCCTATTAAGGTCCAGGGTGCCGTTGAGGCGGTCGTTTCTGAAAATAAAACTGAGATTAATGTACATAAAGAATTACGCGAGCTGAAACACAATGTTGAATGGGTAGATTATGAGTGTGCTGTAGATGGGGCATTTACGGATTTCTGGGATATGCACAAGTTCGAGCAGACTCTGGCCGGTGTGTAAACATTGAACAATGTCTGTCAAAATGCAATTGGATGACAATTTTTATATGCTTTTTAAATAAAATATGTTGAATCACGAAAACACTGTGTCATTCACGATGGATAACAAGCATTTGAAGCGTATTTATTATACGTGGTCAAACCCTGGGTCATTTGGCGGTGTCGAAAGATTATACAGGGTACAGATAAATGACTAAAGCAGGTATACTGTGGATAAGAAGCAAGTTGTAACATGCCTGTATGGTGAAGATGCATAAAAATTACATAAACCGATCAGATTTACCTTTAAAAGTAAAAGAGTCTTTGTGACTAATATCGATTTTCAATGGCAAGCTGACTTAATGGATATGTCGGCTTACACGGACTAGAATGATGATTTTAAATACATGATGACGTGCATAGACATTCTATCAAAATACGCATGGGTGCAGTGTCTTAAAAGCAAGACAGATGCAGAGGTAAAGAAAGAGTTTGAAAACATTCTCTCTGAAGGCAGGATACCCAAAAAACTACAAACCGATCGAGGGACAGAGCTTTCGAGTTTTTTAACACTTCGTTTTATAAGCTTACAGAGCAACATAGCATAACACATTTCGCAACCAACACTGATGTTAAATCATCCCAACCGCTTCACACTCGGCTGTGAACTGTCCCAGTGAGAGCTGAAGGTCACGGTCTGATGAAGCTAACAGGACCACATCATCTGCAAAAAGCAGAGACTTAATCCTGAGGTCACCAAACTGGACACCCTCAACGCCCTGACTGCGCCTAGAAATTCTGTCCATATCTGCATCTGTCCATATGCAGAGGTAAAGAAAGAGTTTGAAAACATTCTCTCTGAAGGCAGGATACCCAAAAAACTACAAACCGATCGAGGGACAGAGTTTTTTAACACCTCGTTTTATAAGCTTACAGAGCAACATAGCATAACACATTTCGCAACCAACACTGATGTTAAATCATCGGTAGTGGAGCGATTTAATTGGACTTTAAAGACACGAACGTGGCGCTATTTTACAACTTATAATACAAGGAGGTACGTGGACTTATAATACAAGGTGGTACGTTGGGGTATCGAAAGCACGGGGGAAATCTACCATAGGGTATGAGCAAACTTTTACAGACGAGTATTTTATGGTCACTGAACATCTGCCTAGATCACCACCGGTGATCCATATGCATGTCCTGGGTCTTCCCCGGGGCCTCCTCCTAGTGGGACATGCCCGGAACACCTCACCAGGGAGGCGTCCAGGAGGCATCCTAATCAGATGCCCAAGCCATCTCATCTGACTCCTCTAAATGCGGAGGAGCAGCAGCTCTACTTTGAGCTCCTCCCGAATGACTGAGCTTCTCACCCTATCTCTAAGGGAGAGCCCAGCCACACATCTTGTTCTTTCGGTCACTACCCACAGCTCATGACCATAGGTGAAGGTAGGAACGTAGATGGATTGGTAAATTGAGAGCTTCGCCTTTTGGCTCAGCTTCTTCTTCACCATGACAGACTGGCGCAGCGCCCGCATCCCTGTGGATGCCGCACCGATCCGCCTGTCTATCTCCCGCTCCATTGTCCCCCCACTCGTGAACAAGACTCCTCCACTTGGGGAAGTACCCCATCCCTGACCTAGAGAGAGCATTCTACCCTTTTCTGGCTTAGGACCATGGTCTCGAATTTGAAGGTGCTGATTCTCATCCCAACCGCTTCACACTCGGCTGTGAACTGTCCCAGTGAGAGCTGAAGGTCACGGTCTGATGAAGCTAACAGGACCACATCATCTGCAAAAAGCAGAGACTTAATCCTGAGGTCACCAAACTGGACACCCTCAACGCCCTGACTGCGCCTAGAAATTCTGTCCATAAAAGTTCTAAATCAAATCGGTGACAAAAGGCAGCCCTGACAGAGTCCAACCCTCACTGGAAACAAGTCCGACTTATTACCGCCCATGCAGACCAGACTCTGACACCGGTCATACAGGGACCGAACAGCCCTTAAAAGGAAGCCTGGCACCCCATACTCCCGGAGCACCCCCCACAGGACTCCCCGACGGACACAGTCAAATGCCTTCTCCAAGTCCACAAAGCACATGTTGACTGGTTGGGCAAACTCCTATGAACCCTCCAGAACCCCGTGGAGAGAATAGAGCTGGTCCACTGTTCCACAGCCGAGGCGAAAACCACACTGTTCCTCCTGAATCCGAGGTTCGACAATCCGGCGGCCCCTCCTCTATAGAACCCCCGAATAGACCTTACCAGGGAGGCTGAGGAGTGTGATCCCCCTATAGTTGGAGCACACCCTCTGGTCCCC
>JAABNY020000035.1:16483127-16496683 GCA_015164015.2 Brevimyrus niger
TTGCCACGCTGTCGTGGTGCTGGGGTGGTCTGTCTGCCGGGGGGGGGTGGGGGGGCGGCGAGGGGGGGGGGGGGGGGGTGGGGGGGGGGGGTGTCACTGAGGTGCTGTCAGAGCTGAAAAGCCTGCATTTGTTCCCCAATCAATCGCGAGGCAGGGAAAGAGCATAAATCAATGGCCTCATTAT
The DNA here is from genome assembly GCA_015164015.2 of Brevimyrus niger. NCBI lineage: Eukaryota > Metazoa > Chordata > Actinopteri > Osteoglossiformes > Mormyridae > Brevimyrus > Brevimyrus niger. The sequence goes on from JAABNY020000035.1 coordinate 16,483,312, forward strand.
GCAGGGGAGCGTCGTGTGCTTGTGGGCAGCGCTAAGCGCAGCTCCAACATGAGCCAAGCCTCCCGATCCATAGCCAGTGTGTGCGGTATCCTTGCCTGGCTCCTCAGGGGCTCCATGCTAACCTGCGCCTTCAGCTAGCTGCACTTTTAGCACTTCTGCATAAGAAGCATGCGCCTCATGGCAGATGTTACAGTAGAGGAGCTCGATGTTCACATCAGTGAACCGTTTCATGCATAATTTGACGGGGAAGTCAAACTTCATTAATAACTGAAATGCCTGGGAATCGGAGGCAAAAGTAAAAATGTCAGTCGAGAAAGAAAAAGAAGAGGAGGCATTGTGAAGCATAGATAAGGGATGAATGCTTATTAAGCAGCGTGAGTGTTCAGGGTCAGACCTCATCTGATATCTCCGGCTCGCCTGTCAATCTGCACTTTGCGTCCTCGCCTGTCGATGGTCTCTTAATTTCATTCACTAGAAATAAAATTATCAGATTTAGAACAAGAAAATGCAATAGTTGTCCCATCGTTTGTGAGCGTTGCACGATTTATGTTTGCATTTGAGAAATACGGGCATAAAATTAGCTATGAATGAGAAAATGAGGGTCTGACAAATCATGTGTCTTGTGTGCCAGTGTAACTATTGCTTAAATAATGTGATAGATTCCATAAAATTGACAGTGCGATGAAACATTCATCTGCATTTGTACCTTGGACATTATGGTCCGCATGGTGTTTTGGTAATGGCAAGCCAGAAGATTTTTTTTTTTTTTAAATAGAAACACAATAAGGGCTCAAAAATGCTGTGGTCTTTAGTTTACAGTCAACCGTGCTTGAAAACACAATCAAGCTGTGGAGTACAGTTTCTGGTACTGAGAGAACCATGGAACCAAAAAAGGCTTGTGTTTCGGTTCCTCCTGAACAAAGACAACAGGGTGTAAATATGAAAGCTGTATTGCTTTTGTTTTGTATTGGTTGTTCTTGCATAACAATGGAAATACACTAAAGGAATATTCTGGGTGCAAATTAACTGTCCACGGAAAGGATGGCTTGCAAAAAAAGGTTAAGGATTCCTATGTAGTATGGATACAAAAGGACAGTGGGGTTATTTTGCAATGTGTGTGTGGACACAAAGGGGTAAGAAGGGATTTGGACAATGGATTTGCCCTTTTTTCCCAGAGATAAAAGCCCCCGCACACACCTGGAGTGGAGGCAGCCGGCCGCGTCTTTGATCCACTGTGACCGCACATCAAAGTGTCCATGGGGGGGCGCTGAAAAGAAGTCTTTTCTAAAAACACTCAAAGCCTAAGTGCCAATTTACAGTATAAAGAATCTGGCATCAGGAGCATATACACTGGAAAGTCATATAGTGTTTTTCAAAAATACCTTCTTTTTATCCTACATTTAACTCTGAATAGACAGAAAATACAATACCTATTGAATTTCTACAGTCTGGTGTTTCTGCCAATTTTCCTACAGATAAGCAGGAATCTTGGAAGAGAGGTTATAAGGTAGACTGTCAGAGTGGCTCGCCGACACTTTTGACATTAATGCTGACATCAATGCCATTGACTTCTCTCATTCTTCAGTTTGTCTGTTTCTTTTTTCCCTGCATTCGCTGTGATTGGTCAAGGCAGATGAGATGGGACACGTATAGAAAATGCAATAAAATGCCAGATTCAATCAAACAGGACGATCCTGCAGAAAGCAGGTGACAGGATTACTGATAGGCTCAGCCAGAAGAGTAGACAGTCACAGAGTGCAGTCTGAAAGATCTGAGCTCCAAAAAGCCAGCTAATCTGTGGGAACACGCTCATGTTTGCTCCAGGCATGTATTTTACATTTATCAACTGGATTTCAGTCATATATAATTACACTTACATTGCCAATTATGTGACCATTGTGGACACAATTTTCCACTAGTGGTCACCTTAAAAACTATTCAGATTGCACTAATGCACACTGCACGCTTCTGAAACCTTAATGGAATTCTTTCCAAGGTAGCAGGAAACTGGGATTTTGACTCTAGGAACTAAATCCAATTACTATTAGTTAACCCCCAACACTCAATTCTCTTTCATTGATTTAACTCCAGAAGTGACACGCCTGTCTGGGAGGAACCTCTGGAGAGGCCAAGTTTATGGAAAAAGCCAACGGACATAAAGGTTTATGAAAAGGAATGTTTGTGGAACTTGGTATTCAACAGATGTTGCACTATATTAAATAACTGTGCCATGTTATAATAAGCATTATAATAAAACGTTATGATTCTAATCTCTCTCCTGTGTTATTAAGAATGCAGAATGGCTCAGCCCGCCCCTAGTAGACCTCTTTCTCGACAAGGTGTACAACATGATTCGCTATGCGCTAAATTCCGATAGCACGTCTGTGAGGATCTCTGTGCTATGTTAGCATCAAATGCAAGCACGATTAGAATTACGGCTGCAATGGATCACAAAAATCACAGTTTGGAACATATCATGGTTTTGATTCACACATCCGATCATTTTTCATATCAGAAAAAATGAGACGCATATACCTTTGTTTTCCATTCATTACTTAAAGAGCTTAACACTTAAAGCAAGGGAGGTTTAACTTGCCCTTTTCACATGGACATGCGAATCCATCCATGCTTGTAGGGTTTCACTGCAACTCTGCATCTTACAGAAGCCTATTGAGGGCATCCATCATTATCTTTCTATGTTTTATGGCGAGATTACGACTTATTTTTCTCTTGATCTCCACATAGCTAAAGATGTTTTTTCGAAATCTCGAAGTTATTTTCTTGAGATCGCAACATTTTAAAAAGTTATCTCAGGAAAGTAAATGAGACATGCAAATAATGTTTGCCAACAGAAAGAGGGAAGCAGATTAAAAACGCTGTGACTAGTGCTATTGAATCCATGCAGTGGAGAATTGTCCCCTGTTTGTAAGACATGAATTTCAAGCCCTGAATGCATGTCTTCTATTCACTTCCATAGCATCTACAGTAGTAGAATTATTACTTTAAAAAGTAACAGAAGCAGTATGACTGTATCTCACACTACCGTGGGTAAACTTTGCAAGTAATACCCAACTTACATGTGTGCCAAACCATGGTGGGGGATTTGTGCGGATCACGGATCGACTATGATCCATTTCACCACTAATACATTTGCATTACTAAGTCATTCCATTTGTCTGTCCTTTAGTACTTTTTCAAGTAAGACATTGGAAATTTCAAGTTCCAAGTTATCAGGAATGCATCAGTACAGTGTGTGATACTACTAATGATACACGGACTATGCCATTTTTATTCCAGATAATCCATGCAGATAACAAGCTCATTCTTGTCGTGCATTTCAACCAATCAGATGGTGGTGATGCAACCAGCTCAGATCAGTCTCACTTTTGACCTTGTTGGTGAGCAGGGCCATGTCAGCTTGGGTACAGATCAGGAGCAGCTTGCATAATTTATAGTAGAAAACCATCTTTTCATAGTTCGGCTCGGGTCTTGGTGGCACTGGAAAACTGCCATAAAAGTACAGTGTAACACCCAATATATCCCAAAGGAGGAACTGAGACCTTGTGTTGTTTAGTTGTCTTGATTATTACGGGTGGCTGGGCATGGCTCACTGGATGTGTGGCTTGCTGCTCTTGTGACATGTAAAATGTGCTTTTAACTTTGTTCTCACTATGATTTACCTGCTTACTTAGCTTAGCTTACCTTACCTTACTCTGTTGGTTAATCAGCATAACCAAACTCTGGGACGTTACAAGTGAAGTATTACAAAGCGTAGTGAAAGTGGATATTAATTTAAATGAATCAAAGCTAGTCTTTCAGCATTATATCAGCAGTATGAATATAGAGTATCACAGCAAATACCAGTGTCTTGGCCCTCTGTGATCTGTGCTCGTCTGTTGGTGGTGTAGTACCAGGCTCACTCACAGGTAACATCACAGATAATAGAAGGATTCACTCAGTTTTCAGCTGGTTAACTTACCTCCTCTCATTTGTCCCCTTCTCCTCCAGCTAATCACAATCATCTGTGATGCAGATGTTCTTCTCCATGATGAAGGGGCAGTGGGGTGTGAGAGAGCCTGCAGTCCAATGCATCAGGGCTGCAGGTCATCGCTATTTTTCAAAATCACGCTCTCCAGTGAAACAGGCCTCAGGGCTGCTCACTGCCCTGATGCCGGCGTCAAAAACTTTAATTCCTGCCATAAATCTTTATGGCGGCTTTGTTGCCAGAGTCCTCTGTTGGACAGCAAAGCATAAGATTGGACAATCGTGGCAGATGGAGAGCAGGGAGAAGGTCTTGTAAGTATGGGGCAGTGAGCATGCAGACCCTCGTTAGTTTGTGAAGTAGCATAAACCTCAGTGAAAGAGAAGGACATCAGCCTAGGTAGATCTACAGTACTGCTATAAATTTCCAACTTCAGATGCATGTTAAATGGTTAAAGCTTAGCAAAAGGATATAACAGCCTGTTAGCCATGAAATGAATAGCTTTCTGAGTTTCATAAACACAGAGTTATGTCATTGCCCATGTTCACACAAATTTAATTGGAAGTTGCACTGTATTCAAATAGAGCTTCAGCCCTTGTAAGTGTTAGTATTGAGTAAATATTGGGTTACACTGGCCTAGACGTTTTATTATCTGTGAAAAAACAGTAAAAATGATAACATGGAAAATGTAACAAAAAGAAAACTACCGATGCCTTGAAATATCCTTATATTGACTTTGCGATTGGCAGCATAAATTCTATAGTAACCTTCTGAATTGAAAGTTGCTGAAAGGTACCATATTATGTTTTCCTACTTTAGTGATGAAAGCCAGTGCTATCCAGTTTGCAAATGGAAGAGAATACTGTTCACCTTAATTGTAAGTATTCATCCCATTAAAGGCAGTATTGAATATGGGGGTGAGACTATGGCTCACACCTGCAGGGTTGGAGGTGGGTGAGTCCTTCTGCATGTGTGTGGGATTCCTGTTCCTCCCATGCAGAAAATAGCTTTCTGCAGAAACTCCAGTTTCCTCCAGCAGGTTTGCTGACTCTAAGTGGACTATAGTGAATTAATGAGAGCTCACTGTATGGGCACTGGCATTAAATCCAGGGTGTAGCCACAATTTGCTCCCTATGTCGCCTGCAATTTGCTACAGAACCCCTGTTGCTTTGATCAGAGTAAATCTTTGGAAGATGGATGTATTTTTAATATAGGCCTGTTTTATCTTGCACATCATATACTATTCAAGCAGAATACATGGAGACCCCTGATAGAAATTGCTGAGGTTCCTGTGTGTGTAATACATTTTCTTTAACATCGACTTCACTTTTTCTTCACGCCAGGAGTGTTTGCAGTTGACACTGCAGCTGTCTGCTGCACCATGAACAGATGTGCCTAAAAAACAAACAAGTAAAGATTTACTTAGCTAGGCCACATTCTACAAATGCCACTAACACGCGAATCAGCACTGTACCTCTGGCACACTACCACCCACAAGCTTATGAATCAGAATTTTAATGAACAGAATCATACTAAAGGTCTGTGACAGGCTGCTAACCGCGGAAACCTGCCCCCACATCAGCTGTGGGCCTGACCTCTGCAGGCTAGTCCGGGATGCTTACTGTTGCTGGGACCTGTGGCTTCATCCGCAGCTGAGTGTCCCCCCAGGACTACACCCGCTCCCAGCAAAGCCCAGTCAGTACACACACGGCAGCTGGCCATGCAGGTCGTGGAGGGCCGGAGATGTCATCTCTCACTCCGGCCACTTGACGAGGCTGCATGGCAGTGAATGGTGTAAGTGAATGGTATAAGAGATCAATGTAAGTGAATGGTGTAAGTGAATGGTATAAGTGAACGGTGTAAGTGAACGGTGTAGGTGAACGGTATAAGTGAATGGTACTTAGCGAGAGAACAAAAAGCAGCTAATAGGCGAGGATGGAATGAGCAGAGACTGGAGATTCCGACTTTTCATGCTGCCTAAATTCCACGTCACTCAGTGCCTCTGCAATCCAGCTGATTCCGTAATCCCACAAAACAGCCTCTTCTTGCACTGATTAACTTGCAATAAATAGAGATGTACTAGCATCCTGTTTGGCTAAGATTGCCACCTGTCCCGTAATGAGGTATTTGCTATCGTCACGTATCATTTGAAGCCTTTGGAGATCTGATATCAATAGTGTTTTCACGCAGTTTTAACAATTGATTAATTCTTTTGAGACCAAACGATTTCCTGAACAGGCAACATTATATAAATTGTGTGGGAAGTTTATCGGATGCTAGACAGCTCTGACTCAGACTCAAGATGAATTACAAATGGTGTTATTGACCAAAGCTATTAATCGATTGCTCTCTAATTATGCTGATGACTGGTGAGCTTCTTGTTTTCCCAATTTAAGAGCATGTCACCAGTGGCGGGTCAGTTGGAGAAATGTCAATTGGATCAGTCATAATTCTGTTGACGTCCAATCAGAATCTGTTGCTTTTTCCAGGTTCCAAGTGTAGTAAACAGCATATATTATGCACAAAGTAATGCTTTGTTTCAATAAGATCATCAGGTTGAACACTTCAGCAATTCCCCTCCTGGAAATCCCGTCTTTAGCAGCTTGCTTACCATTTGTCTGCCTTTAGTCAATTTAGAGTTATAAAAAAAAGGGAAAAAATCAATTCATGCTACATGGTGCAGCGGTCGGCGTTGTCATCTCACATCTCTGCGGACAGGGTTTAGCTCTCCCCCATGACTCTGTGTACAGTATATTCATGGGTTAGCATGTTCTTCCCCTGTCATTGTGGGGTTCTCTGCAGGTTCTATAGCCCCCCCCCCCCCCCCAATCCAAAGACATGCTGTGGTGAATTGAGTTGGCAAATTGTTTATGCCCCGCAATGGGCTGACACTCCATCCAAATGCCTGCAGCTTCTGTTGTTCTGGGCCCCTGCATAACACGAGTGGGAATAGAGGATGGATGGATAAATCTTTTATTTAAGCCAAAAGCGCACTGATCACAATAATATAAATATATGCATTATGAATTGACACATCGGTCAGATCTTGAGAAGCCCCAGGTAATTATTCATCACATTAATAACAAATCACATGGATGAACTTGAAATCATTGTTACTCAGCTCATTGTGCATTTTGAATTTTCTAGTATATGTTCAATCACATTGTAAAACATCTGAATTTTCAATGCCTGTGAATTCTGGCCCTAAAAATAATTGCCATGTGTTGTACTCTGACCTTCTTTAGACTAAGCTTGAACAAGCATTGACTGTAACTTACTTCAACTATTAGGTATTATTTTCTATTCATTGACTTTTACCAGCTTGAACAAAGCATTGTGTGATGGGAAGGCCTTCTCCAGGCTACTAAAGACGGCTTTACCATGGTTAACCATAAGTTTTTTGACAAAACTTAACTGATCATTCATACATCTCATGCTAGAAATTGTAAAAGATTCATGGAACTTACAACTGGCTATGCTAAATACAATCAGGCAAAAATAATAAAAGTGACAGAACATAAATAATATTCACAATAGACAGTACTGTACATCAAGATTACACACTCTTGCATTTAAATTTAGGATACAATCTATTTTCAGAGTAACCATGGCAACAGTCACAGTGGATTTCCTTTCAAACAAACCTGGACAATCACTGAGGATGCTGAGGTGGGGGAAAAATGTAAAAGCGCCTTCAACACCTCAGCTTGCAACAGTAAAAGGGCGAGAGTATTTTGAAATCTTAAACCCTCATACCCCTAGTGTCACGACGGGGCCCTTGGGACCTACACATGCCCTCCGCTTTAGCCGGCTAGTTGCCGAATGATGACCACCTGTAAAAACTTCAGCACAGGTGTTTTGGACAGCCAATCAGCACATGGCCATGAAGCTCCGCCCCTTATGTTGAAGGCTGGCGACGACTGGTTGCTCCATATGCACCCACCCCCTTGACATCCACATTCATTTTGATACTAAACATACCTGGATCGTCAAGTTGGTTTCTCTTGCCTGATTTTCAGCTGACCAGGCCTCATGCTGCTAAAGGTGATCTCCCATTGTTTTTACTCTTATTTTCCTCCTTTGTTTATCTCTTTCTAGCTCCCTGAGGGTCCAGGAGATCCTGGCACTGGGTGAGACTACCAGCTGCTTTCTCCAGCCATCCCTGTGTCCTGTATCTGTCCCCACCTCAATTCACCCCCCTCTCCCAGCACACCCTCCCTGCTCCTTCTAGTCACTGATTTTCTGGAAGAAAAGTAGCCTTACTGGGGCCTGTCCTGGTTAAAGCACCTTTGCCTGTGTGTTTATGGGAAATGATTAACTTAAAAAAAAATGCCCATTCTGCACAGACTTCAATGGTGACGCTGTATTATAAAAAAAATATTTAATGGCTCAAAGCTTGTCGTTCGAGAACAAAAACTATGCGTTGAATTGGAAATGAACTTGGTGTGTGTTTCCTTTTAGTGAAATAAATAGCATAAATGAGATCTGTGTGTCACTTGAGGAATACTTGGTATTTTACACTGAAATATAGAATAATGCTGCTTAGGAGAAAAATCAGCTGCAATGTTAATCTCAAACTGAACAATCGGAAAGGAATGAAAATAAGTCTTCAGCCTTAGAGGGACTTTGTGAAATATGAGAAAAGCCCCCTGAATACAGCATCAAACTGCATTAAGTATTAAATATGTTTGAGCGTAATGGTCCAGCTTTTGTAGATCTGCAGTGTTGTTCGATTAAGTTAGAGAGCAAAAAATCTCTTTCATGGATTGTTCAGATAACCGGCACAAAATACCCCAAGGGTGTCGATAAAACCACCCCATTCCACCCTCCCATGCAAGGGGCCCTGCTGCTGAGTCTGGCATTCTCTCCGACTTGGTTTAGATACATCTGAATGATTTGTAGGGTTTGTCATATGTAAAAGCACCTTTTGAGTTGATTTGATATTATATCAGTCAAGCTGAAATCAGTGTTCAGATTCACAAGATATTCATACATAAGCTTGATTTTAAAAAACATTATTCAAAAAAAAAATTGTCAGCTAAAGCTATATTGTTTTCTCAGCCATGTACAATAAATATACAGTGAAATTAAATAACATTCCTCCTGAACCCACAGTGCAACAGTCATGACAGGACAGACATTGCTGTGTTAAAGGTCCCCCTCGTGCAACCAAAACACCTTGAACTCATTCATGTTCTTCAAACCGTTCCCGAGCGATTCCTGCAGTGTGGCAGGGAGCATTATCCTGCTGAAAGAAGCCACAGCCATTAGGGAATACTGTTGCCACGTTGCACAAGTACGTGGTATGTGTGAAACTCACATTTTCCCAGAGGAACATTGTCCAGGGTATCACACTACCTCCGCCAGCTTGCCTTCTTCCCATAGTGCATCCTGGTGTCATGATTCTTCCAGATAGGTAAACAATGCACACACACCCAGCTGTCCACATGATGTAACAGAAAACATGACTCATCAGACCAGGCCGCCTTCTTCCACTGCTCCATGGTCCAGTTCTGATGCTCATGTTCTGTGGACGGGGGGCAGCATGGGCGCGTTGACTGGTCTGTAGCTATGCAGCCTCATACACAGCAAGCTGAGATGCACTCTAGGTTCTGACACCTTTCTGTCATAACCCAGCATTAACAGTAGCTCTCCCATGGAACCAGACCAGACAGGATAGTCTTTGCTCTCCACATGCATCAGTGAGCCTGATCCACCATGGGGAACTCATTTTTTTCTCCAGAAGCACTTCGAGAGTTGCGAGTTGGGATTTTTGGGGAAGGCTTTCTGCATGCCGCTGTTAGCTTAAACGACTCAGGTAATTCTTCTCTGGATTCTCTCATTTACAAGGCCTTTTTGGTTACAGAAATGAGATTCAATGGGCGTTTTTGCTCATCACATCATTCTCTGTAAGCTCTAGACAATGTAATACGAGAACAGACTCAAGATGGCAGCTGTTTCTCTGACACTGGAACCCCCATGCCAGGCAGGAAGAATCACCCACATTTAACACCACTGAAATTATGCCATTTTAATGCTTAGTTGAACCTCTTGGCCCTGTCTGCATGCCATACAAATTTAATTGCAACCATGCCATTGTCAAACCACTTATCCCAGTCAGAGCTGTGGGGACCTGTGTATGTATCTATTTATACATTACAAACCAAGGATCTGCAGATACTGGACTATGAATGAAGCTCAATGCAGTGGGTTTGTGGATCTTCTGCTTAATTTGTGCTTCTGGTCATGTCTGCTTCACCAAATGTACCCGTCTGAAAGCAGGCAGGCTTATAAACCGCTGACGGCACTCCTTTGATGTCAGGTGTATTAAGGGTGTCATTGAGCTTTGATTCCTGACAGTAATATGCATAATGTTGTTTAAAGGGCACTTTTGCTCCGGGAGAGAAACATGCTTAGGTTGTGTGCGCTGTCTGACCCGCTAATCGGCGTGCAAAGCTCTGCCTCTCATCCAGATGCATCACCCTCTCGGATTTCACGGCAACAACATGCCGGGCACCTTTTCAACTTTTAAATTTTACACACCGAAATTTACTCTTGTAGGAATAATCGGCCATGGAGAATGCAATTTCCCTGCACGATGGTTGTCATGCAGGCCACGAGCGGCTCTTTGGTGGAAGGTCTCTGCTGAAGAGTCTAGTGATCATGCATGTTATTAGAAGAGCATCTCCACTGTAATAACAGCTTCTGGCCAAGAGCAGGAGGCAGCTGGCTGAACATCAGTTGCACCTCCCCTGGGGATTTAGTCATCCATCAGCCTGTACCTGATGAATTCTGCTGTAATCATATGCTATTTAATTACTCCAGCAAAGTTCCAAAGTTTCTGCTGAAAACTCTTAGGTATATTTTTTCTAGGTTCATCTACATGCACATTGACATCAAAAGGTTTCTTTTCCCTTGGCATTCCTTGCAAATTAAAGAAGTAAGGAGCATGCACTGATTGCAGTGTGTAAGGAGCATGCGCTGATTGCAGTGTGTAAGGAGCACGCACGGACTGCAGTGTGTAAGGAGCACGCGCTGATTGCAGTGTGTAAGGAGCACGCGCGGATTGCAGTGTGTAAGGAGCACGCACTGATTGCAGTGTGTAAGGAGCACGCACTGATTGCAGTGCATTACCAAACCCAGCACCTTAAGGATGGTACCCTGAGTACAGCCATGTGGCAGGTGATACCTTTGCACCATGCAAGTCCAAATGGACCAGTGTTTTTTTTTTCATTCCAGTGGCTGAAGTGCCAGTCCGACCACCAACCCCCAAGTTTTTCCCTGTAAATTGGAGGACCTTACAGGGCTGGACATAGATTAATGTCAAATCCAGTACAACGCAATTGCAAGTTAAGGGCCTTGCTCAAGGGCCCGAGTAGAATCAATCCAGGCATTCACGGGATTAGAACCAGCAACATTCCAGTTACTGGCACAGATCCCTAGTCAGATCTCAAATAAAAGGTAGACATGAATCTGTCTGTGTAGAACATTTGCTTGTTTGACAGGTTTTAATCTTGGAGGATCATCACAGATTTTGTTAAGTTAAACTTTAACTTCAACTCTCACTACATGTGGAGCTAAAAAGTACAAAACTATTAAAAACAAGCAAAATAATGTGTGTAAAGCGGCTCTTTTTCAGACATCAGCTTGGAAAATTCCCATGAGTGACTCGAACATATAACAGCAAAACTCAAGGACATTTGTCATGCAGTGCATTTACCAATAGGCATCTACAAAGCATTAAATTGACCATGTGTTAGGTTTCTTATTGTCTGAGGCAATGCAACAGATTTACAATGACATTTATGTTACAGTGTTGTTTGGGGCTTTCTCTAATTATGGATTAAGAGTTAATCAGGAGTCTGAGCAACAGTACTGGGTCTGGGTGTCCATGGGGACAGGCGACACCGCTAAAGGTCTCTCTCTCAAACAGCAGAGGTCCTGAGGTCTACCTTGATATCTTTATATAATGTCTATGTGCTTCTGTCCAGTTTCCTGACTATCATGGTCTTTCCTTATATAGCAATTACAGAAAGTATAGATTGTATTGTAATGGTATATGCAGGCACATATCAAAATGTCGTTTTAATTACACGCTGTGTTGCCTTGCAATAACCAAAAGGAAAAATATGAATTTATATCAGTAGCACAATATGTAATGAGACAACATACAATATAATGAAATATGGGTGCAAAAAAAAATACTGTGAGGGCTTCCTGTCAAAAATATACTCAGAATGCAAATACAGGACTTACTGTATGAAACCTATTGAAAGGAAGCAGGTTTATTCACTGAGCACATTGAGCACCGTTAGCTGTGATGTTTGTGGTTAGTGGTTACAGAACTTGCCCTAATCTAATGCTCAGCCAAGGTACTGAACAGTCCTGGTGAAAATGGACAGTGTGGTGGGTCAGTTGTAGATCTCTGGCCTCATGCCTCAAGGTTTGAATGCTAGGGGGTATTGGGAGCCCTCAGAGTGTGAACGTGTAGTAATATGTGTGTCAATGTGTTGGAGTATGTGTCTGAGCATGTATCAGTATGTGTGTGAACTGTATGAGTATGTGCCCTGCAATAGACCTGCATTTGATCTAGGACACCCCCAGCATTATACCCTGTGCTGCCTGCATTAGACTCCAGGTTGATCCTGTGACCTTACATTGGGTGGATGGATGGATGGGAGCATGAAAGGGTATAATATAGCATATAATTCTTATTGCTGGAAAAACACCTTGAACCAAATTAATTGACTTTCTACACTTCCAATGAGACAGAAGAAGGTCTAGAGTGTAAAATTAGGACATAAACATTTTCAATTCAAGTTCAAAGAAGAATCCACCGCCATGATAGTACCAGTCTTGGCCCAATGAGAAGACAGCAAGGGAATATGGAACACAGTGGGGGCTGCCCCCCCCCCATCTAAAGAATAATACTGATGAGCCCCGAAAGCTGATGCGTTTCTCTCCCAGCTGTATTCAGAGATGTATGAGGATACAGTGAATCCGCAACTATAATCAGCATTTTAGCTAATTGGAGCCCAAGCAGCTGATATTTAAAGATTATATAAGTAATATATGTCAGACATCAGTAGATATCAACATATTTTGGTAAGACATGTCCTGGAAGTATCTTATGAAACCACAGTGGGATGTTCACAGGTTTCCTCTGGGTATAGATGATTTCATTTAAAACCTCCCAATTAGGCAGCTTGTGTAACCATAGCCATCTTACCTGGATAAATCACGCACACATATCTATATACTTCATGCACCTAACAAGTTTTACGACGTAAATTGGAACAGTGACTGTAAAATAAATATGGTGGGGAGGGGGGTAATGAGACAGGGCAAGCGGCAGAGAGAGCCAGAGCGAAGGACCGAAAGACAGACAGA
>JAABNY020000035.1:16518712-16539341 GCA_015164015.2 Brevimyrus niger
AATTTTGAATTAGCTTCAATATAATATTTTGTTTTGTTGAGGTGTAAGAAGGAATTGCTTTACAGAATGAAGATTGTCATTTGCAAGTTCTATACAATGCCTTTATCTAATTTTTGGTTTTTATGGAAAGACGATATTCCACATATTTAATGAGACTTGGCTTTATTTAATTTCAAGTTAGAATATTTTGTATATTACCACGGTTTAACTAAATTACATTTAAATTAAACCCAATTGTTAATATGCTTTTTAGTCGACTAAAACTAAAAGAAAACAGATGACTAAAAAATTACTAAAACTAAAATTGCATTTTAGTCAAAAGACTATGACTAAAACTAAATTGAAATCTGCTGTCAAAATTAACACTGTGTCCGACTTATAACCGGCAGTGCAGACCAAGCTTCTGCTCCGTTCATACAGGGACCGAATCGCCCACAACAGTGGACCCTGGACCCCATACTCCCGAAGCACCCCCCACAGAGTACCCCGGGGTACTCTGTCTTAAGCCTTTTCCAAATCCACAAAACACATGTAGACTGGATAGGCAAACTCCCAGGCCCCCTCCAGTACCCTTGTGAGGGTATAAAGCTGGTCCAGTATTCCACGGCCAGGACGAAAACCGCATCGTTCCTCCTGAATCCGAGAATCGACTATCGATCTCACTCTCCTCTCCAGTACCCTGGCGTAAACCTTCCCAGGGAGGCTGAGAAGTGTGATCCCTCTGTAGTTGGAACACACCCTCCGGTCCTCCTTCCTAAATAAGAGCCTGGTCTGCCAATCCATCGGCACTGTCCTTGACCTCCACGCACTGTTAAAAAGACGTGTCAGCCACGACAGCCCCTCAACATCCAGCGCCTTCAGGTAATCCAGGTACAAATGGTGCAGATCAAGGTTTCTCCAGGTTTCGCCAACAAGCCCCTTCTCCAGGCCTGGCTCCAGGGTGGGGCCCCGGTGACCCTAGTCCGGTCGAGGGTAACGAGACTTAGCTTTAATTCATCATCATGGGGTTCTTTTGGATCTCTTTGTCCGGCCGCTCCCCCGGGACCTTGGGAGACCCTACCAGGGGCAATTTCCCCCGAAAACATAAGCCCCGAGGTTCACGGAGGCAAGCAAACCCCTCCACCACGATAAGGTGGCAATCCAAGGAGGAGAAGCTGCAATTCATTAAGTCTAATTATACCCCTTCCCCACCTTAAATATCTAGCCAAGGTGAGGGAACCGTCTGTCAGTCTGTCCCAACAAAATGGGATGGTAAAGGAAACACTTACTTGTGAAAGTACTGGCCCCTTCGCTATATTTTTAGGAATGTCTACAACAGGGGTCTCCAACTCCTAGAGAGCTACTAACCAGTAGGTTTTCTATCACACCTGGCTTCTGATGAGCCACACTAGTTCACAGGTAAATGCCAGGAACAGGTGTAGCTCAACAGAAGCCAGGTAGGATAGAAAACCTACTGGTGAGTAGCTCTCCAGGACCGGAGTTGGAGACCCCTGGCCTACTGATACCCAAATTACCCTCTAGAGCAGGGGTGTCAAACTCCAGTCCTGGGGGGTCGGAGTCCTGTGTAGCTTTAGTTCTTTCCCTGTTCCAGCACAAATGATTCAGCTCAAGAGCTGTGTGTTAATTAGCACAAGGAGTTGAATCAGGTGTGTTAAATGAGGGTGAATCAGAAACTGTGTAGGGCTCTGGCCCCCCAGGACTGGAGTTTGACACCTGTGTTCTAGATTGCAGTTGCTGGGTGTTCTTCCCACCACATCATCAAAATACCATGAAACACTGTAACACTGTCCCAGCAAAGCAGATATCTAGCTATCATTGCGCCGACAGCAACACAGGGCTGTAGATGTGTAATGGATAGTTACACTGTTGCAGTGGAGGGCCCTGTTCAGCCATTTGTTTCTAGCAGATACAATCTTAGACTGTGATAAGTATCACCTTTGAGGAGGTTCCTAGTGAATCATCCCCTAGAACCACGGTGCTCATAAGAAAAGTTGTTTTTTTCGATGCTCAAGTGTTTATAAAAGGAAACCCACAAAATGAGGTTCTTTGATTATTTCTAACTTGTTCCCATAATTAAGAGCAATTTTTTGGGCCAGTATAAAATAGTTTGGCGATATTAAGACCCGTTACATTTAGTTTAGCAACACAAACATATTTGGCAAAATTACCAAAGATCTTCATTTATGGTATTACTTTATTACTACACTTAACAACTATATACAGTTATGCATGACATCTTCCCTGACACTGGTCCAGATTAAGGTCATGGTGTGTATGAAGCCTGTCACAGATGCAGAGGAAACCCCCAGAAACACACGTCAGAACATCCAGATTCTGCTGACAAGCAGCCAAGGGCCAACATAAAACCCGGAGTCCCCAAGGCGTGAGGCTACACTGCTAAGCGCTGGGAAACTTTATAATAAAACCATATTCTGAGCTGCAGAGGACAAATTTAATCTGAAGAAACCTACACACAGCAGAGGATGGCAGAAATGTTTGCAGTTCGGATTATATGCAATAGTCAGTGACACAGGTGTTGACGTTTCAGTTAACAGGAGACGCAGAACTCGGAACGGTGAGAGAGTGATGTCACCACTGCGCATGTATACAGCGTATAAAAATTATGCCATAAACAAAACGTAATGTCTCTTTTTAATGTTATATATAAATTACATACAAGACATGCTTTGTTTTGGTGTTTGACCTTTCAGGACAAGAAGCTGCTGTGACAGTGTACAACCGCATAAAACACTGGACAACAGAGAAAAATAAGGATAACAAAGAAACAAGGACATTTTGCTGTCTCAGGCCCACATTACCATTCAATATTCTTCATGAACCCTTGTATCTGCAGAATGATTTTTGACTACTCTCCTGAACATATATAAAATAAAACCTTGAAATATTACACGAGAGTGCATCTCACGGCAGGATAGCAGATACGGAACGGTCTGTAAGGTTTAGGAGAATCATTTAATTTCAGACAGTTCTGACAGCCCAAAGATACACACAACCCCTGTGGCCAAAGAGGAGCCATACAGTTTCAGAATGCAAACAGGAAGTTAGAGATCTAGTACTGAATACAGGACCCTCTAAAGAATACCTTAGAAAAAGTCACTTCCTGAAAGTTGGAGGTAGGGCACATGATGATAGGCTGAAAACCAACTCGAGGTTCTCTGTGAGACAAACAGGAGGCCCCAAAGCTTAGTCACCCTTAAGGCAATTTACTCATATATCAGCTCATTTTAACAGAAATAAAAGTTTCTTTACAGTATCTGAGCTTTAGCTCATGAGCCCTAAAATGTCCCTTTTGCTCTCAGAGGAGGGCGACCATCAGGGAACAAGCTAAAAGCTGCAGCTCAACGCCTCCATTCAGTCAGACAGCAAGGCATAAAAGTTTAAAAAGTCCACGATTAAAACCTTACTGTAAATAGAAGCTCTTCTCAATGCCAACTAAGAAGGGCTAAGAAAGGATTGGCAAGTAAAACAAAAAGTAAAAAAAAAAAAATATATATATATATATATTATGAGACAGAGTTGCCATTTTCAGAAGCTTACAATAGATAGTGGTGTCGATAGCAGAAGAAACGGGTGAGAGGAGACGCTTAAGGCAATACTGGTGTGCGACATGTCCACTGGGGCACTGGGGAGTGAAGGGAGGATGGGGGGGCAGGTTACTTGTCCTGCATTTTCTCCAGGATGGGCACGATCATGTCAAATTTGGGCCTCTTAGCTGGGTCCTCATTCATACAGATCCGCATGAGTTTGCAGATGTGGGGCGAGATTCCAGGCGGGATTGTGGGTCGGAGGCCCTCCAGAGCGACCTGTAGGCACAGGGGGAAAGGCATACGGGGCTGTCTTCGGGGCGTTTTTCATCATAATAAATGCTTCCTTAATTGTGAAGTGACACAGGGGAATAAGACTTTTGAGAATTGGTGAACTCGTCATGGAATTGAATTGGTAGTTTGAGTGGCTGTGGGGCTTTTTTGAATATGAGGTCAAGCTGAGCTTCCAGCCTCAGCTTAGGCATGCCTCACCCCCGCTCCCCCCCCCCAACCACCCACCCACCCACCTTCATCCCGATCTCCATGTTGGAGAGATCAGCGAAGGGCACCTCCCGAGTCACCAGCTCCCACAGCAGCACTGCGAAGCTCCACATGTCCGCAGAGCGCCGGTTGATCTCCTCTGGCTTCTTCTGCAAGGCTGTGTGTGAGGAAAAGCAAAGAGTAAAATGTTAAAGACCCCATGTCCATCCCAGCAGTCCCTGGAGAAACCTTGATCTGCACCCATTGTACCAGGCTCATGAAAAATTGAGGAAAACCAAACTGTTAAGGCATCCCCAACATATCCTCGGATGTGCTTCGAGTTGAATAAAACTGGACATGCCAGCACATGTGGAGCCTTGGAGACAGTACCTTCAGGTGCCATCCAAGCAGGCGAGTACATTCTGCCCGGACACTGGAAGGAGAACTTCACGTCTGCCATGCTTATCCTGGCTGTCATGTCCTCATCAATCTGTCAGTCACAGCAAGGAAATTCAGTCCATCAAGCACAAACAAACTCATGAAGCCACACACAGTATGGACATAACTGAGCACCATACCGTAACAACTGTCACTCACACTCCTCCGCGTTTATCTGAGACTTCCTCTACATACTGAGACTGACCACTACTATAGACCACAGATCTCACAGGCATGACTGCAATTGGGTTATTTAATTAAACAAACACACACACACACACTCCAACAAACAGGTCTAAAACATAAAATACAAAGCATTATATCTCAATAAGACAACAGTATGCAGTAGAGATTCTTTATCTGGTACAGGACTGCTAAGCACCAAGGAATAATAAACCAAGGAAAAGGCTAAAGAGAGATATGTGGGAGAATACAGGTATCATCCACAAGCCTACAAGATGCGAGTGACTGGTTGACGGACGAAGCGAAGAATGGCCAGTTCTTGTGTGGGAAGGATGAAGAGGAGGGCGAGCGGCTTACCATGACGCCCTTGCTATTGAGATAGTGGCGAGGGATCATGGGCTCCAGCGTGTGCAGGAAGGCCATCCCACACGCGATGTCCAGCGCAAACTTCACAGCCTGCATCTGATCCACCACAAAGTCTGCCGAGAGACAACCCCAAGGTCGGCTGTGCGCCGAGAACTCAAAGCGACAAGCCGACGTCTGATGCGCAGCAAGAACAGTAGGAGATTAAACACCAGTCTATGTAATCAGATGGCTGCAAATGCCATTGGGGTAATCTGTTATACCATTAAACATTTTTCAGTAATATTCACACTCATGGTTAAATTATTAAAAAGCGCTTAATGTTATCAGCCAATCAAGTCATCAACTGGCCTAGACTCCCCTTAAAGGTGTGTGAATGACTACTACTGATAAGACAGACAAAACTAATCAAGCGGAGGTACTCACTGGTGCCCTCGTGAAGCACATTGTAGAGCGAGCCATAGGGCATCCAGTGTGTGATGATAATGGGGTGGGGGGCAGGAGGCGACTGACACGCCCCCAGCATGGGCAACACGTTTGGATGGGAGAATATCCTGGAGGTGGGGGCAGGAAAGGGATGGTGCACAGGGAGGATGGGAGACAAGACAGACAGGCTCAAAAAAAGAAAAAAAAGACACTGAAGTACACAGACTATGGAGAATGAGCCATAGGCAAGATGAGACAAAAACACACACCAACCAATACACATGGAGGACCATTTAAACGAAGCCTTTGGTGAAGAATTACTCAAAAAGGTTAACAGCTCTGCAAACCTCAGTTTTGGATATTCTTCATTAAAATCACGGCTCTTCCTGGTGGTCCAGTCTCGAACCTTGAGCACCTTAACCACAATCTCGTTTCCTTGCCAACGCCCATGCCACAGCTGATGGTAAACAGAGAATTAAATTAATCTTTAAATATGCAAAATGCTAGCACTCTTCTCCAATAAACAATATATAAAAAAACGATGACTGAATTACTACAAAAAATGATTACCTCTCCAGAGTGATTCTCATTAATCTTGGTCAGAAGGGACAGCTGTTTGAAGTCAATCCCAGCATGTTTGTTTAGAGTGCCATTACCTATGCAAAGATAAGGTGAAAGCCCAAGCAATAATCACATCAGTGAATGATTACAAAGACTCTTATTACAATGAAAAAGTAAGTAAAGGAACACTATGTGAAGGGGGGTGGTAATTACACAATATCAAATAATATATTGTTGCATGTGACTGCTCATAAAATGACAAAGATCTTTCAAAATAAATAAGTAAAACAGGAATGCAAAAGGCAGATTCCTGCAAAGACAGTATCCTAAAATAGGACGTACGGGGCCGGGTTCGAGTGGTGCCTTTCCAGAAGGTATCCTTATAGGGGATCTTATTCAAGTTTTGTCCAAGCTTCTCTGCACGCTCTGTAGGGGGCAGCAAAGAGAGGTGTCAATGCAACAAAGGAGAGAATGGAAAGAGGACAGTCAGACAGAGAGCGATGAGAGGATGAACCAGAGAGTGGGATGACTAAGAAGACACTAGGCTGCATACCTTTCAGAATGTCCTGAAGGTGGGGCTTAGCCTTGTCCAATGGCGTCTCTCCATATTTATTACATATACTCACTTGGGCACCGTTAGCCACCAAATCCTGAAAAAGCATGATGATATGTTGATATGAAATGTTTAGATCCCAGTTTTTCCAATGCCACCTTGCATGTAAAGATATTATTGTGCTTGGATGATATTTTCACTAACAACTTGTAAGGCGTATTTCAAGAAGAGACCACTAGAGGGAGAACTGACCTCAGCCACCATGTCCTGTCCCCAGAAGCAGGCGTAGTGCAGTGGGGTGTTGCCATGCTCGTTAGCTGCATTGGTATCTGCCTTGCACTGGATTAGCTGGGAGATGGAGGAAGATCATGAGCACATACAGTAAATGGGTCTGTGTCAGGCCAGTGTTTACAACATAAAAACAAGAGGGGAAAAAACACTCCAGCAAATAGGGGAACATGATCATTAACGCAGCATAGTAGCAGCACATGACGGCTGATCAACTGCAGCAACTGAGTTAAACGGGCGAAAAAGGGACCAGAACATATTTAAACTGAACAAACACTACTGTTCAATGTGGGAGAGAGCAGAAAAAGCCCCCTTCACTTGCCACGTCACTGACTGTAATAAGTCTGCACACCGGTTCCCCACCTTGGTGACGATATCGCGGTGCCCGTGGCTGGCGGCCAGGTGCAGGGGCGTGTCGTCGCCACGGTTCATGACGTTGATGCGGGCCCCCCGCATGATGAGCATGTCCACCACGTTGGAGCGGCCCTCACGACACGCCCAGTGCAGGGGGCTGAAGCCATGGTCATCTCTGAAAGGGAGGGGGTTAGGGATTGGACAAAGAACAGGAAGTGTCACAAGCGCATTTCCCCATGAAGGAATGCTGCGCGCCCAAAGTCAGGCAGCATGCATCCGAGTGCTGATAAGAGCATGTTTGCTCTGGTATAACACTAACACTCCATTCTCACTGCAAGCCAAGACATACAAAGTACATTCCTGCAAAAGCCCACGAAATATCATTTTAAATGTGAAAGACTGATGAATACAAAAATGGCATCAAGGATTCAATCTCTTGCTGAATTACACATAAATTCAAAGGAAAAAAGCAGGTGCTTTATTGAAGCTGTTCCAGGTCCTCTTTCCAAATAAACAAAAAAGAACACACACTTCGGAATATACACAGTATTTGTAAAATGTACACTTCAAAATTAATCTTGTAATGTATCCAAGAATTGATTTCTTTCCTGCAGGTGGTCTACTTTAATTTTCAGGCAAGTTAACATATTTTCCACTCCCAAAATTCCCAGTTTCTCTGGTTTCCTAAAGTGCTCCGGTGTGACTGAGGGGGGGGGAAAGAGAGCAGAGCCACTGGTTGTGCTAAATCAGGGAGTCTGTGGCTGAGCAGCGACGCATCGGTGACATGGGATGACCGACCACATGAATAATTCACAGAAGAAACTTGCACAACAGAACTGAGTGCAAACAAAAAAAGACAATAATATGCTACGATTTCTTAATAATCCTCAAAATAAATCCAGTACTACTTTAGGAAGAGGCCAGGCAGAGTTGCAGAATATCACAATATTGCAAGTTTTACTTACACAACCGCAACACAGACATTCACCCTAGCACGCTAAAATTACACTTTTAATAAAGCTGTATGTCAAGCACCAGGGTACTATAGCATGAGAATAGTACTGCATTAGGGTCTATATGCAGTTACATTAAATTATACTATTATACAAATTTGGAGGAAGTAACATTTTATATTGTAATGTTATCTGCAGTAACCATGATGATTTTAAATACACATGAATTAAGCATGCAGTGTTCAGACAGCAGAACATGTTGCAACTTTCAGACTTGTATTGTGTCACTAATTATTTCAACTTGGCATTGGTGAAACTTTCAGAACAAATGCCAGCTACATACATATTTTACCAAAATGTGTCGTAGAGAAGCTATTAGGAATTCTAATCTAATGTTTACCAGAATGTTACCAGCAGGTCACATGTGGTACTGTATTGGAAAATAGCGATGAATGCAGTACATTGTGCAAGGGAATTTCAACACCCATTACATTATCACAGTGCTATTTGGAAACAGTTTCAAAGACAGAAGGCATATGAAAGATCATGACAGGAGCATGGCTTCTGTCAAAGGTCAAGTTGTAGCTGGTGGCTGGACCACTCAGTAGCTGAATCACGCTTCAAACGCAGCAGGCTGAGCGAGAGAGATGAAGAGCGCTGTAGTGGACGAGGGGGGTGGGGGCAGTGAAACAGCAGGGAGGGAGTCAGGCAGGCCTCCGCAACAGACAGGCCTTATAAGGGCTGGGAATACTCCCTCTCTTATGTGCCTCCACAGCTGCCGATGCCATCAATCAACACCCAGCGTTTCTCCCGCACTCTCCCAGCTCTGCCTGGGACACTCATGAGAAGAGTCATCACCAATGACTTACAATACACACACACACACACACACACACACACTTTGCCTTCCTGCCGCCAGCCCACATGCCCGTTACAGCACACAAGCTCTGCCCAGGAGCACAAGCCACAACTCATGCCTCAACCACACTTTTGTCCTAAAATGATCCTCAATATTTTGCACACCTGGGTTATGGCCTCTTCAACACAGCTGTACTTTCTCAGATAATGGGGCCTGGAAAGAAGGCAGGGAAAAATGTGTGTAATTTATTCCCTTGGAATGTTCCCGGCCACTGCAGCAGCACCACGAGGCACCGTCCAAACAAACAGGCTGATGCGCTCCATCAGAGTCTCTGGGAATAATCACCGCGCACCACAGAGAAATAGTCCCCTTAGCCCACTGTCATTAAAAAATTGTCCTGCCGAACACACAATCAGTGTCAGGAAAGAAGCAAGGTGGTAAGGGTGTAATGACAGTCTACTCACGATTAAATTCAAAAGACGATTCAGGGCTCCAGATTCAATACACTAACAATATATTCAATAATACAAGGCTTAAAATTAACTAAGTCACAATTCCTATTGATGTCTTTATAGGCATGTACAATAAAATCTGTTTTCCAACCATTTCTTTTATTCGGCATGTACATGTGCAAAATGCACAAATAAAACCGACTATGCCTACAATAAAAGAGGGGGCTAACAATAATAAATTGTTGTGTCACGGTGCATCACTACACCCCTAAACTGTGCATGGTCATATTTCTGAATTGCAAAACATGCCACGGTTCATTGCTACTAAGTGGTGCTTGTGTACAAAGCTGCCCTCAACCCACGGGCATGCTCTGCTGCCAGCACACAGATGTACTCCTTCCCTGTTCTTTTTTTCTCCTTATTACTTGTATCATCACAGTGAACTGGGTCCCAAGATGTACTGGTAAAAATGTGTATATAGTACTGCAATAAAAAAAAAACACTGACACACAACTCACAAATACCTAGCCTGGCTATTTCAGGGTAGACCACCTGCTACTGGGCTCTTAGCACCAGACGGCCGAGAACGGCTCAGGCGACAGTCACTTGTCGACACCTTGTTTGTCACAGCAACATTGAGCCAGGCCTAGACCAGATGGCCATGCATTGACCGATAGCAGCATCAGCTGAGGTGCGATTATGGAACAGCCACAGATATCCACCAGTAAACAGACGAGCGTTCCCAGCGTTCACGTGTTTCAGGCCTGTTACAGTGCACGTACCGTTCGGTACATCATTTTCAGTTCGGCGCACCCAATGAAATGAATGAACCTAAATCACAAGCAGATGTTCAACATGGAAAACATTATGCTAATTGTGAATAATTGTGCCAATTTGTTATGGCCAATGCTGGTTACATTCGGCCATAATCATTGGTTTGGGAACATTTTGATTTCCCGATAATATACACCACCACCAGAGACAGAGAGTAGTAGACAAGACCAAGACTGACTGTCGGCTATGTTTATGGAAACATCCAACATGATAACTGATTTGAGATCATCATCCGAGGGCGTTTAACGGGAGCAAGGCGGAAACCACCTCTGATGCTTAGTCTCCCTGTGGCATTGAAGGAGCTTGTCAGGAAATTCAGACCAGGTTAAACAAAAACCACGCTATAGGGGTGTTTATTGCTACAGTATGATCATACTTTGTAATAGAAAACATGGGATTTAATTCACTATGTTAGATTTTTTGGTTTATTTATTTTACGTGATTATGGTTACAATATGTAAATAAGCATCTGACATCAACAGTTGCATCGCCTTCGGTTTACAACTGATACTGTCTTTGCATATTCAACAACAAAATTTCAAAAATAAATTATTTTTTCCCTGCTGTGCCAAAATTGTACTAAACTGCGAACCTAGAACTGCAGTAGTGCAGTTCATACCAAACCGTGAATTTTGTGTACCATTACATCTCTACTAGTTTCTTAAACATGTACTTGATTCATCCCCATATGCACGGTTTTTACATCTCTCCGTGCGAGAAAGAGAAATATACAGGTTTAAGTTCTGGGAATAGTAATGTTTACACGCAACCAAGGTTATATTCATGGTGAGCAAATGGACAATAAAATCAGACTATTGGAATAAAAAAAGGTTAAAACATCATAAATAATTTACTAACAGTTACTTACAGGCAAAACAAACCAGATGACAAAGATTAATTTAAAAAAAAAAAATAGGTTGTAAAAAAAGCCTTTGGCTTGACTTCACAAAAAAAGGAAATTAAAAAGGACAATACAATAAAAGGTGTTTAACATTCAAAGGAGTTTTACATGCAGATCATACTGGTGGAACTTCACCCTCAAGTAAAACGTGGGTCAGCCTGTATAAACGACCTGATCCCACAGTCTTTCAAACCTGACAGTAACACGTCAAGTTACGTCCTGCCTCCAACGATCCTAATTGTGTGCCACGCCCACCTCGTTGCCTCCTGTTTTGCCCTGATTGTAGTCACCTGTTGCTTGTTAAGTCTAGCTTGTCTTTTGTATTTAGTCCATGTCTCAGTCAGTCTTCCCCAGATCCGTCATTGTCGTTAATACGTGTGAGTATCCTGCCTGTCATTGTGTTAATAAACCCCTTCGTTACCCGACTTGTGGACTTTTGCCTAGTAATTCGAGCAACACCGGTCGCTACAAACGCCATGTATAACTGGTAGGGGTGTGACGAGACGCTTTTCCCACGAGACGAGACACGAGACTGGGTTCACGAGAGCGAGACGAGACTTTTAGACTTTTTTTTTTTTTAAAAGAAATCCTCAATGTTTAAATATATAGCAAAACTAGCCTTTTATTTACCTGAAAGACACAAAATGCAAAAAATGCATGTGCATTTTGAAATCAACTTTATGAAATAAAACTTCTATTTTGATGAATGATATTGCACAATAAACTTAAATAGTATAAATAAAAATAAATTACAACACAAATATCCCTTTAAGTGCAATTAACCATAATTAGTGTAACTATCAATGTAGTGCCGTCTTAAAACTCAGAGTGCAAAACCAAAATTTTCTTTGCAAATTGTCTTTGACTTGTCTGTCATTTTTTCGCCGTTTCTTATTTCCACGAGAAATCCAAAATGTTGCCACACCAACGATTTAAATGTTGCGGGCGCATCTTCTATTCTTACTTCTCCCTCACACGCCATCATGCCAATAACGCAAGGATATCGTCACGTTCTCGCGAGACCAGACGCATCTCGCGAGACAAACTTGATCTCGCGAGATCTCGTGCCACGAGATCTCGTCACACCCCTAATAACTGGGATAATTTCACAGAGTTTGTTATTTTTGCAACTGTACAAATCCAACACTGACCCACCAGGCAAGCTTTAGGGACCTTTTGCAGCAGTTAGAGAATTATTCTGCAGTATTTAAACCCACAAACTTCTGGAGACAGGCATAGACTCCAAACCCACTAATATACATATCAAACCAATTTAAAAGTACAGGAGAACTCCCCTTCAGCTTTGTCAAAGCAAATGTGAAGAGATGCGCATTGACACAAAGCCCTGTTCATGTATTTTAGTCAGGATTAAATACTATTGAAAAAAATAAAGTCACCTCCAGGTATTGGAACAGTGACTATACAAAATTCCTTCTGATTTGTACTAATTAGGCAGCCCTTTATATAATTTCCAGTACAGAAGCCAATGAGAAAGGTTTAAAGGAAATGCTTGATTACATGATGATATAAAGCAGAAGAGAAAGGAATGCAATAAATCCCCCCCCCCATGACCACAAACAGAGAATTCACCCTGTCCCAGGTCTGGACCACACTCTTCAGGCAGGGTATTCAGCTGCCTGGTCTGGACGAGCAAACACTGGCCCCAGGGAGTAGAGCAGGGCCCCAGCTTGCCGGGCCCATTATTAAACAGCATTCCCAGATCTGCGATCAACCTTCCTCACCAAATAAGGGAGTCTTTTCCAACCTCCCTCCCCTCCCAAATACTTAATGAACTTCACATCCAGTTCCTGGCCAAGCAAACACTGCGAGCACAACGTAATGCTGGAGATTTCAGAGCCAATACATCAGACAATTGCATAACTGGAATAGTCTGAGAGTTTCTTATACTGCAAAGTCTCAAATAAAATCTTATTTTGCACAGGTAAGAAACCCACAGTAGCAGTAACTGCATGTTTCACATCTATGTTTCTTATATTATACAGCAAACTAGCAGACAAACAAAGCAACTTTTGCACCATACAATATTTTTAGGCAGAATTACAGGAGCAATTCAAGTGGATAATAAGTGAAAGATTGAAGCCTTTTTAGTCCAGTTCCTCCACTGCACCTCACTACCATACCATCTAATGTATGTGAAACACTCAACATTTCTATATGAAATGATAATACTGCTGTACCATTATCTCTCTCACTGTCAGGAGAGGGACTTGAATCTGTTTGTATAGATTAAAAAAGCAGCTTCAAACAAAAATTTTAAACAGCCAGTTTACAAAGGACAATCGCCCAACCCAATAGAATGTAAATTCCCAAAATTTTCACTGCACAGTTAGTTAGTAGAGTAAAAATAAGAGTGACAGAGTGACAATACAGAGCCCTGGAGGGGACACAACTTATTTTTGTAATTTTGTACATACTCCATCCATCCATCTTCCGAAACAGGTAAGATAAACTAAATTGTTCGCATGAGTAGAACATGCACACAAAATACCAAATCAAGCCTCATAAAACCCTAAAAGGTGCGCACAATTTTTTTATCCCCATGCTTTCAGTTACTTAAAGCTCTCAAATTAAGTTGTCCTAACATGCCCACAAAGCCAGAAGCTAGACTGTACTGTGCAAATAATATGAATTATACAGGAACAGTATCACACCTTTTTTTTTTTTTTTTGACTACAGTCAGTAATCCTCACAGAAGCAGTGTTACCGTCACCCCAAAAAAGCTGTAAAACTCATAATACAGTGGTAACTCCGGATCAAATCCTAAAAAGTTTGAGTTCTAATCGAATTTTCCCCATAAGAAATAATGTAAATAATGTAAAACCAATTAATTGATTCCTGGCCCCATAAAATTACACCTAAATATGTTTTTTAGCATATAAACACAAAATTAACCGAATAAAACAGGACTCTTCCTGTAACATATAATGTACAAAACACATCCAAGCACATTTAACATAACAATCATTTGTAAAGTAAAAGTAAGGCTATGTTCACACTGCCATGCTGAAGTGACTCAAATCGGATTTGTGCAACTTTTATATGTTATATGTTTTATACGTATCCGAATGCGATGCTCAGATCGGAATTAATGTGGCTTTTTGCTTATATGCATGCGCTGACATCAGCCTGTACTGGCAGCGCAGGAAGGTAAAAATGGAGGAGAGCTGCGATAAGTCAGTGGAAGGATAGAGAAGGTGGGGATTTAATTAATCTGTTCAAGCTAAACTGGAAGGAACCTATTGTAAGAGTAGTATATGAAGTAATTGCCAAAGAAATGGCACAGTGGGGACACGAACACGAATGTGACTCCAATGCCAAAGAAAAATAAAGAGCCTGAATCAAAGTTTAAAAAGGCAAGAGACTAATTACCGGTCATGGCCGCACAATGTGACAATTTTACGACCAGCTTTTCACCCGTGTAAAAACGTATCAATGTGCGCATGCGTGACGTTTCGGAGGACTGATGCGTTCACATTAGTCAGATACAGGTCACTTGTACTTATGAGTGTGAACCGTCAAGATAGACAAATCCGATCTGAGCAAAAAATCGGAATTGAACGATGTGGCTGGCAGTGTGAACATAGCCTAAATGTATCCAAGCAATGTGTAAAGTTAAAAAAAGACAATGTGTCCTGCCCCGATCGTCCACTCCTTCCATGTGCCACGCCCCCTCGTTAACCCCATGTGGAATCCCCGTGTGATCAGCTGTTTCTGGTTGTTTTCATTAACCATCTGAATTCCGTCAACATTTGTTTCCCCATTCCGGTCATTGTAATTGTCCGTCTGCGTTTTGCCCGCCTTACCCGTAATTAAACCCCGTGTTCCCAGATACCCTGACGTCTGTGCCTTTGTCCCCATTCTGTCTCCGTCCAGCATGACAATATTATTATAATTAAATCTATTAATGGTTTATTATTATTAAATTAAGAAATCTTTATTAAATGTATTTTATTATATAATAATTACCATTTTATTATATATATTATTTTATTTTATTATATAATAATTACTATTACTGTCTAAATGTATTTTTACTGTCTAGATATATGTATTCAGCTATAGTGTAAACATGCACGATGCTCTCACAGCGAATGCGAGGCCGAGACTGAAGCTTTACTCAGTTTCCGCTGAGAGACGTGCCGCGTGACTCATTTCCCTGTGCGTACAAGTTCTGAGGTCGTGTTGATGGCACAATCCAGCATCATAAGGCAGTGTCATCTGCCTTCAGATAAACCATAGGGTTTCCTGCCTGAGTGTGAGAGTATGAAAGGCTGTTGTACCAGAGGTGTGACAGCTGCCAACCCTGAAGACGTACATTTTTAAATCTGATCTGTATTAAAAAAAACATTACTTTATACAGTTGTTAAAAAGCAAAAAAAACTGATGTACATGAAATCACTATGTAAATTCATTCACTGTTTTATACAATATAAACTTTTCAACTGTACTGTTTTGCATAAGCCAAAAAATGACTAGCTTGGAGATAGGGCTGGGTGATATCTATCGATATTATATTGTGCATGTGCAATAATCACCAGGGCTTCAGATGACAGGTGTAACATTAGGCCATGCGCCAGCTTTTTGGTGAAATATGGACATTTATTTAAGCCCACAATTTAAGCTGTTTAGTAGTATGACTAAAATGTTAATGAGGCTTTGCACAACATCCTAAAGCCATTATTAGTATAAATACGACATATCCTTGTTTCATAAATGTGTCAGACTTTGAACTGCAAAAAGTACCACCAAACCACAGATAGCTTTTTACCTTGTTTATCCACAAGATTCCCACTTTTAAAAGATATCGTGGCTGTTCTTCTTCACCCTGACTTCAGTGTATATTGCACTGAGGTATACCAAACCATAGTATACCGAAACAGTATAATGTGGGGTGCTCCGCTAATCAAATTTAAAAAAAAAGTTTATACAGATTACTAACTTTTAGGCATCACAAAACACATCACATTATTATTTCAGCCATACTGATAATCCTCTTACCAAATTATGGCCATTAATTTATGTCCGTATAGCACTGAGAAGCTGGCGTCTGGCCAAATGCTTCTTCTGTCATCTGAAGCCCTTTTGATCATTGTGCATGGGTGATATAATATCGATATATCATCGCCCGGCCCTACTTGGAGATGAAAGGAGTTTGACATTCATTGGCATTGGAAACGGTGGTTCTAGTGTTATTGGGAATCTAAGCAGCATTAGTTGCAAGATCCTTAAATGTTTTTAATTGGAATACTTTTGTTTTTTTAATCATTATTACATAATTTGACGAAAGTCACAACTTTTGTTCTCTTAATTTTAAAAAAAGAATACAGACCAGCTAATATTATGATGGCATCTCATGGGGTGATGCTGCGTCATACATTTTTAATTTATTAGACACTGAATATTGAACCGAAGCTTTACATATAGAAAATTATACTGCAAATCAAACTGTAAATCACAAAGTCAGAAAAAAATATTTTCCTAAAATCATTTCAGCCCTAACAAAAGCTGCTTTGTTTAATTCAAATGACATTTATGTATTAGGTAGTTTTTATTAAATTTTCCTTTTACATTAATTAAAATGCCCCATATACACAATGAACTGCACCATACAGCAAGGAGTTAATACGCTTTCAACTCTGAAAACATACTGAACTGACCACCTACTGAACACAAGGGTGACTGAGACTCTCCATATTTTCCATATCATTATGTCCTTTCTTCAATGCCGACAGGACTGGCATAGAGTACCAACCGGAAAAGCCCAGAAAGTCGCTTTGACAACTTATGGCTATTTGCAGCACTCCAGGCTGTTGGACACTAAGATTATGTGTCAAAAAAATACCACAAATGGTTCAAGGGACATCATTTTGGCCATCACTAACAGATGGGTATTCGGCTAGCTTTGAGGCTCAAGCTGCACTACACAACTGACATGTAGTGCACTCACAAGAGGATGTAATACTGAAAGCTCCAGTTTACATTACTGACAAGCCATTACAAAGTTAGACAAAAAAAAAAAAACATGACATTTTCCCCCCATTGAGAAGTTCCAACATCATGCATTGACCCAGGTTAAATTACTTTGCTTTCACAACATAGTAGTGGGTGGTGGTCATGAACATTAAAAACCAAAATACACATCAGAATTAATCCTTTTATCAGACTGTAAAATCACTATAACCACCTTCCACCATGATGTCACTGACATGAAGTAAACCCACTTTGCATGCTGCGCCTGGGCCTATGCATGTGGGAGACTCTTGCTAATTTTGGTTGATGCTGGATAGTATTTAATGTTAACTACAATTTGAAACTGTAATACTACTAACCATCAGTAATTTTACAGTGATTTACCATGAAGTCAGCAAGTGTTTCACCCCTAACCTCTTTTGTCTCCAGGTGTGCAGCAGTTGCCAATACCAGTTTAAAGCCAGAAGCTTTACCCCCCCACAAGGTGAGGTTCTCATTTCATTAGCCATGAATAGGAGAGTTTATTTTAGAAGGAACTCAAGATTGTTCCCCATTTAAATGGAAGGTAATAAAATTTCTTTGATAATGGGGAGCATTTTCAGAGTGGAATTCCCCAATATGGAGAGGAGCAGTTTCACTTCAAGATTATCAAATTTCTATAGTTATTTTTACATATGCATCTTTACAAGCATGGATGCAACACACCCACCACATACATTCCTGCGATTAATTATGCTGAAGACCAGCAGGGAATAAACAGATCAAAGGACATTCTTGAAGAACTTTATCTGTGGGAAATGGGAGTCATTCTGTCATGCACGCAAGGCCAAAAGGAAACAAGCTGCTATCAAGTATCAAGAGCCGGGCAAGAAGAAGTCAGAATCAAGTGGAGAAAAATGTTTCGCTTTCGTTCACCAGAAAAACGCCGACATCTCTGTCTTGCACAGTCATTGTTTTTTCCTCCTTTTGGTGGTGGTTATTTGACATTGACAATGACCAAGAATACACTGTTTAGCATCACGCATGGAAATCATTTTTTCAACCATACAAGTGAACAATCAAATCGCAGCATGAGCACATGAGCAACCCCCCCCCCCCCCCAAAGAAATAGATCCATAAAAGCAATCACTATTAAAGGAAGAGCTCCAAGAGGCTCAGAGGGGTGTTCTCTGCTGAAAAGAAAAAAAATGAAGCAGAGCAATCAGCTAATGGAATACGTTTTGCAGAATGATTGTGTGTGTGCATGGGTAAAGGAGCAGATTTTCACATCCAATCCAAAAATGCATGTACCGTACACAATATTACTACACCAGAGGCAGTAATATCACTTTTAGACAATTCTCTGTACAGGAAAGGGGGAAACACCCCTCCCACCACATCCTTTTCATTACTGGACATTATGCATACGTTTACAGTATACAACACTGAAAGCCATTTACTACATAAGAACCCACTGGCCTTTCAAAATCATATTTAATATAATGTTAAAAGGGCAAAAGCAATGAGGAATAGTGTTGTAAATTTTTTTTTAAAAAAGCACAGCTTTAACGGCCTTCCACGCGACTCGACTTGCAACACCCTTTTTAGTAGGGCTGGCCGAAATTAGCGGCTACGCTACGCAACTTCCTCTCCGTCGACTGGCGTCCTCCCTGCTTTTGAGTGTCAAGTTACCCAGCGGCGAGACAGGAGGCCACAGCAGATACTGCTTCTGTCATTTGGTTGCGGCAGTGGAGGCCCCGAGGTCCTCAGCCTCCCACAAGATGGCACTGGCCATCTGATACCAGGGAGCAGATCCTATAACTCTCATGAGGGAGCACAAACCACATTCCAGCCATTTTATTTCAGACATGCATTCATGTACTAGTTAAGACAGTGCTTATATATGGTTAACCAAGGCAAATGCACTTACGATATGATAAAAAAAAAAAAAAAAGTGAGTCTATCAGCTCTGCAAGTGACACCCTATTGTAACGAAAATGGAGCACAGCATAAAAATAAACCTGTAAAAACAAAATACCTCTCCATGGGGGGACACAGCCTCTACCAACATGGTCTGGAACCAATTATACGAGGATGTTACACAATCCAACAGCTCCCAGTTAGCTGGGCAATGAACAGCCCTAAATGTATAAATGACCTACATTAGTTTTCCCACAGCTGCCCAAAATGCATGTGGGAGAATGTGGGCCCTTGCAGAAATATACAGATGTGCATTCAACCTTCAGCATTAAAGGATCTGATCATATTTGAGCTGTTGACTTTAAACACAAATAGCCTTGCAGTGATAGAGTTTACTACTATAATATCAGCTTAGGAACTCAGGCTGCTCCATAATTCTAAGGCAACTGAAAACAGGTATACTACAGGGTAGGAAAAATAGGCCAACTCAAGGGTACTTTTCAAGAGAAAAATAAATAAAAAATTGTCAACTAGAACTAGAAAAGCTAAATGCACCAAAACCGTCTTCACAGCTCTTCACTTCACCACAGACTGACTCATTTATAAAGAACATGACGACATGCAGCAGAAGTTCACCCAAGACGAGCTTAAATCTTAAACATGTACCAAACAGACCCTTAGGAACATGCCATTAGATATGTCCATCATAGCCATTTATTAACCATTTCATCACTTGTTTGACATTCAAAACAAGTCTTATTTTCCAAGTATATTATCCATTTCTTTTAATCAAAGTCATGTTTCCTTAATATAGCCATACCACATTTGTGATTCCTTGGCCTCTTTTCAGTTTGGCCCCTAACTAAACCGCACAAAGTACAGTACTTTCCATACGGTACTTATGCTTTTCCATTGACTTCCAGTCGAGTACCAGTACCGAAAGGTAAAGTAGCGAAAGTGCCAAACCAGTTGGGGTACTTCTTTGGTACTAGGGTACTTTGCGGTGGGACTTACAAACGTATTTGCTGTTGATTGGTTATGCAAATAGTCTGCCGTTGAAACACGAAATACATCTTTTGAAACACACAGCAAACAGCGAGAAACAAAATAAAAAAGCAGTAGAAACAAAAATATTAAAAAGTAAAATGGACTGATGGACAAAAGAGGAAACACAGGCTTTAATCGCCATATGTTTGGATGAACAGATCCAGCGAAATTTGGAAGTTTTTGCCGTTTCGGGCAAATCAGTTATCCTATGTTTCCCCTGTTGCACGCTAATTTGATCGTCATAACGTCCCCCGAGTGATTTTCAGACATCTCACATATATATTTGCCTAATGTTAGGAGAATCATTATTTCCTGACATCCAGGATATTTGGTTCCCCCCTGTTAAAACAGGTATACAGCAACTCTGGGCCTCGGTACCAATGACAATAAAGTAATCACATGTAATAATGTACCCGAGTGATTTTATTGCTAAGATATTAGGGGAAACATTATTTCCTGATAGACAGGGGAAACCTAGGGAAACCGAATTGCCTGGAACACC
>JAABNY020000035.1:16539441-16556153 GCA_015164015.2 Brevimyrus niger
ATTGCTAAGATATTAGGGGAAACATTATTTCCTGATAGACAGGGGAAACCTAGGGAAACCGAATTGCCTGGAACACCTTAATACCAAGCCGCTTGGAAGAAATGGAGCACACGCGAAACACCGAACAATGCCGCTTGAAAATCAAAAAACAATCAAATAATTTGTTTGCTTTCAAAAGACTGAATTAGTAGTACGTCAACTCTTACTCCCTTGATTGGCTTAGCCAAAGTAAGTACACCTACGTAAACGTAAATGATGGCAGCATTCATGCAATTCGGATATTACTGAATCATACTGTGATAGAAGCTGACATGACATAACAATAAACCACATTTTAATTAGTTTTAATTTTGTGCTGTTTTTTTTTTTTTTTTTTAATTGTGATTTAAGCAGCACTTTGTGATGATGTCAGTCAGGGGCGGTCACTGATGATGTCATTTGGCGTCGGTACCATTTTTTACACCAGTGGAAAACAGACAAAAGTAGTACCATACTTTTGGCATTTTATGGAAGTACCGAAAGCAAGGTACCATCTGCGGTAGAAAACACCCAAAGTGCACCAAAAGCAGGTCTCCAGCCTCCTCTCAGCAGACCAAGGTAAAGCAGGGTTCAAACTCATTGAAGCGCACTTCCCCCTCCGGCCATCCCATAGAAACTCACCCCTGGTTGAGGTCATTCTCGGTGTTGTCCAGCCATAAGCGCACAGCCACAGCATTGCCCTCCCGGCACTGGGTGAAAATGTCGTCCATTGTGGCACCCTCTTCTGCCCCCTAACTGAACGGTGTGCCCCTAGAGGGTGGCGCAGCGCTGAGGCTGTTGAGTTTGGATGCGAGAGGAAGGCAGCACGTGAAATTCCACCGGGGCCCGGAGGGCATTCGTCCACAGGGAGCAAGGGGGTGCAGACAAGGCCACGCAGACACGAAGACACTCGGCTACGTGACAGAGATGTTCTCTCATTACAGTGCTGAAACACACAAGGCAACAGCAGAGATAAGAAGTGCCAGGACTTGCAGGCTTTTGGCAACATGTCAGGTTTGTAAATTTGTGACAATGAAGATAAAGACATAGAAGTGCATAAAAACTGGAACTTCAAATTACATAATGAAAACATTAAATTAATTGTTTTCTCTCTAAATATCCATGGATAACACCTGCAACAAAACTTGCTTCACTGAAATACCAAAACCTGCTGTAGCACATATATAACTCTGGGCTAATTTAGCTAATTGGGTCTTCAGATGCAAAACCAATCTATAGCTTGCAGAGTCCTGCTCTGAGTAGGTGTAAAATGAAGCTGACACACCCAGGAAGAACAAGCCGTATTGAGCAAACAGGCCAGGTTTGCGCAAGACAGCACTGCCACAACCTAATACAGCACAACAGACAGACTACCATAGCCTCTGGCCTGAGCTACAGATTAGAACTTACAGAAACTGAACGCTGGTCCTTTAATTCAATCCTACTATTGTGATAGAAAAAGAATACACATAAATGTCTAAACCGTGCAAGAAAATGTCATGCTCCCTAAAAAGAGATTACACGAAACATTTAAGTAAAATTAAACCATTAAAAATATATGTACAAGAGTGTAGAACTTATATTTCTTATATATCACTTAATATGTAGGTTAATAAAACACTGCTAGCCATTATAAAGTAAAAACAA
The DNA here is from genome assembly GCA_015164015.2 of Brevimyrus niger. Classification (NCBI taxonomy): domain Eukaryota; kingdom Metazoa; phylum Chordata; class Actinopteri; order Osteoglossiformes; family Mormyridae; genus Brevimyrus; species Brevimyrus niger. The sequence continues at coordinate 16,541,107 of JAABNY020000035.1, forward strand.
CAAAAGTATGACAAAACTCAAAGTACAGTGTCATGTTTAGCGCTTAAACATTGCCTTAAACAACATACGAGACGCTTATCGAGATGCGCCGCTGCAGGTCAGATACCATCTGCCACGTACCTGCACACACGCACACATGTTCATTTCGAGTACAAAGCAAAGTATATTTCATAATGGTTCATAATTCCGTTACGTTACTACCACATGTTGATGTCTCGCATTTTAATTTTATCAGACGTTGAGGTGTATCGAAAAACTCCTCAGTGAAATTGTTGAGATGCCTTACAAATGCTTTATACAAGACCCAACTTCCGGAATTTTATTTTGATAAAAATCTATGGCAATTGAAATGCATCTGTAAACTAATAACCGGAGCCCTTCGCGTCCTACTCTCCCTACCCCCTATAAACTGAAAGCTACCTCACGTACTAACCGCACGTACGCGCCTCGGTCTCTAAACCGCATTGGAACACCTCAAAGTTAAAACCGTACGAGAGCTGCCATTTACTTAGCCACAACTAATATTACAGTCACTCTTTCTGCCATATAAATGTCGTCTAACGCTTGTAATGATCTATAAATCTACAATGTAGTCAGCGGTTACCAACAAATCGATACCTCGCCACAAAGTTTAAAACAGAAAGCTGACTAAAGTCAATTATACACAGAAACTTTTGCAAGGCAGCCAACAATAAAGTATTAATATTAATATTTATATATTATTTCACACAGTACATTTGACTAAATTAATCAATAAAATTCAGATTTTTTTCTGTACATTACGGTGTCCCTCAGAGGCTAACGGGACGGAGTAAACGGCAGCGGGTCTTTTCGCACTTACACCACTAATCACAGGCCAAATGTCCGCTGCAATCGCCAAACACACGGCTAGCTAAAGGTCGGCTATTATACCGCTTAAACGTAGCTAAAGAGCACCCTTTAGAAAAAAGTTACTCACCTTTTTAATCAGAGTTAACGCGTTTCATGCGGATTCGGCAAAAATGACGATTCCGGGCCGGACACCCTTCGTCCCCTGCTGTCCACACCCTCGGTCTAGCGACAGGCTCTTTGTAAAGCTACTCAGCTACGTGGGGGCGAGACCTTTCTCCGGAATGCCAGAGCGAATCGCTCACCACAGCGACCCCTTTCGGAAGTACATCCCCTTAGCCCGGGGCTACTAATTTTAAAACAATTGCGTTATACGTTGCTTTGTGAATGTACCGATGTGTTCTCTAAATAATACAAAACACAACACATAAATAACATCTTCATGGAACTACAGTGAATGTGTTTTTTTACTAAGATAATAAACGACCCTAGATTACTGTTTAAAAATGCTCCGCTGATTCCTAAATAAATAGAAAAGTTCATAGTATCAGCAGTAAAACAGTTCGTATATGCTCGGGGTTGACGTGCTTTAGTTTTCAGAACAACTTTAATACATTCCATAAATATATTTAGCGATGCATGTCTATAGACATTTCGCTTAATCGGATTTCCAGTATCGGAAGCTTAGTGTCCCATCATGCATTGCAAGAACGATGACGTAATTCGTTGAATATTGGACTGTTTGCTCTATGGTGCTTCTGGGTAACATGCGCAGTGGGGATCCTGTCGTAGATTGTAGAATTTACAGTGAGCACGTGTTTTGGACAATTTCAGTTACATACAGTATAATCTTGCCTTCTCCAGCGGACATCCAAGGTAAAACCAGTTGTCCCAAAAATATGACTAGTTGTCTGTAATGCGTTGGTTTCTGGTTACAACTGACACAGTAATGTTAAATTTATTAGCTTGGTGGATAAAGAATGTCGGGAATTCGAGACATAAAGTTATAGAAATTGTATCACGATAAAGCTAGTGAACTTAGATGAAGATTGATGGGATTTATATTTGCATATCAAATCCTAATTCGTCCTGTCCACTATTTAGTAAGCACTTCAGTGTCAGCAGCGTTGATTTCACTAAAAGCATGTTCGCTGAGGAAGCAGAATGGAACGATGGTCCAGAGGCAAAAGCTCTTACGGAAGCAGTAATCCATGGCACGCCGATGCCAGAAAACATCAATGCTACGGTAAGTTTGTAGTTTACCCTGATTGAATAAAGTGATTAGTGTGAATACTGTATTTATGAATCTGGTCAAATTCCGTCAGTTATGGAATCTACTGCAAAGAAGTTAGTTTGGACAAAAAATAATACTTTATATTATTTATATAAATATTAAATATATATTAAATATATATTATTTATATTAATATTAAATATATATTATAATATATATATTGAGATTATGAGTACTGTAATGCATTATGAAAGGTTGTATGTGCTCACACCTTAAACTGCTTCTTTGTCATTTGTTTTGTATTTTGCTGCACAGACCAAGATTAGCAGGAAGAGAAGCCTGCTGCGAACACTCCATACCCTGGGCTCGCTTCCCACCTGGTCCAATGGCACTGCTCATGAGGGCAGTGAAGATAGTGAGAGAGAAGGAGCAGCCTTACCTGCTAAAAGGAGGAAGAAGCGGAGCAAAAAGCACAGGAGATCGGCACCAACTGAAGATGAGAGCAAGCAGAAGAAGGTGGAGGCGGTGCCTGGAACTGTAGTGACAGAAAGGAAGAAAAAGGAGAAAATACCGGAAGGTAAGTGTTTTATTTGTATCTGTTGCATAATGATCCCAGTTTATTTGAAAATGAGTGGCTGGTTTTGAGATGCAGGCATGATGATCCACCAGGTCCATGATGTACTGTGGGTTTTACAGAATTTTGTAAACTTGTTTCATATCAAAAGGCTCCCTGGACAAGAAAAAGACAAAAGCAGTAAATGAAGGTGAGGGGGTGGATTTCCAGAAGAAAACGAGCCAGACTGCAGGTAAGGAGGAGACGCGGCTGAGCCGTCAGCAGTGGAAGAACAGAATGAAGAACAAGAGGAAGTCTAAAAACAAGTACTCACAGAATGAAAGGCTGCTGCAGAGTGTCTCCAGAGCAGATGAAGATCGACAGGTTAAAAAGGGTGGAAGACCGGATTTGTCAATGCAGGATGAAGGCGCTCCAACACAGAAGAGTAAAACAAAACAGAGAAAGCAGAACAGCCACAATATTCAGCTGAACAGCCAACATGCAGGGGCAATAGAAGCAAATGCTGTGTCCCTGAGTGGTGACACCACCCAAAGGCAACAAAAAAAATGTAAACGTGGCCGGATGAATGGTGAATCGCAGGTAGTGGGTGAATCTTCACGCCGAGTGTCAAAGTCTGGGGAGGTGAACTCCTCAAAGGACGGAGGAGAGAAGAAAGATGCCAAGATCAAGAGTAAGTTTGAGGTTCAGCAGCAGAGTGCACAAAAGAAAAAACTGCAGAAGATGCTACAACACGGAGAGGCAGTTGGCAAGGGGATCGTGCAGGAGGAGACGGAGGAGAGTCACGGTGGGATAGAAGAGGACAGGGGGAAGGCCACAGAGGGCAGTACGGACCGCTCCGCTGCCCTGAAGGTCCGCATGGAGCAGCGCTTGGAAGCAGCCCGGTTCCGCTACATCAACGAGCAGCTGTACACCTCAACCAGCAGCATGGCCAGGCGCATGTTTAAGCAGGACCCCCAAGCCTTCGACATATACCATCGTGGGTTTACGACACAGGTTCAGCGTTGGCCTGCCAATCCGGTGGATGCCGTCATCGCCTACATTAAGCACAAGTGAGTTCCGGAGGCACTTCTGGGTTGAACAGTATGACTTCAATAGTTGGGAGCACAGAGGCACTGCAGTGCGCCTGAGTGAGTGAGTACGTACTGTTTTTGAGAAACTTGTTGTTCGGTTTCAGGCCAGCCACCCTGGTAGTGGCCGATTTTGGGTGTGGGGACTGCAAGATTGCACGCAGCGTGAGGAACAAAGTCCACAGCTTCGACCTGGCACCCGTCTGCGACCTTGTTACAGTTTGCGACATGGCTAATGTGAGTTTGCTCTGGGTTTTTCATGTTCAGTCTGCTATGCAGACCCTTTGGGACTTACAACATGCAACATGCAAGACTGCTGTTTCCCCCAGTTGGCTGTGTAAATTTGCATGCCGCTAAATTCATTGTATCTTGTAAAACGCTCTAGTCTTTAGTGGTGAATTATTTTGGCTGAAGAGTATTGTAATATCTGTATATTTATGACATTATGCAAAGTTTACCTTCAGGTGCATAGATAGCGTTTTAAAAATTGCTTTTTAGTCATATGATTGCATTTGTCCACATGGTGCTGCTGTCGCCATTAAGCATTTCAGCTTGACACCCACAGGACCTTCCCTGTGTCTCACTCATTTTTTTTCCATCCCGTTGCCTGCAGGTTCCTCTTCCTAATGCCAGTGTGGATATCGCTGTGTTCTGTCTCTCCCTCATGGGGACCAACCTCAGGGACTTTCTGGTGGAAGCCAGTCGCATACTTGTGATGGGGTGAGGGTCAGGGGATTGGGCATATTCAGGGCAGACTGGGAACAACTTCACATTTTCTAATTTGCCCATTATTCTATCATGCATGTTGCCACGGAGACTTCTGTTTATGTAGGAAGTCATCAGTAGTTGGCTAGCTAATTCATTTGCAGTGTATAGTAACTAATCCAGATGTCAAGATCCTAAAACCTAGCAACCAAATCCGTCACCTCTTGGTCCACCTCAGCAGACCACTTTCTGGTCTTCAGATGCAAAACCAATCAATAGCTTGCAGAGTCCTGCTCTGAGTAGGTGATTGCCACTTTCAGCTTCTCTCTGGACACAACACATTAGTGTGTTCTATCCTAAGCATCATGGTATTTAAATAGCTGCAGGTACATAATTGCTTTTCAAAGTATGTATATCCATGATCCTGAGGGCTGGCATTGCCCCTTTTAATCACTGTTTGTCTCTGTGTAGGGGGGTGCTGAAAATAGCAGAGGTGGCCAGTAGATTTGAGAATGTCCGCGGCTTTGTGGGTGCACTGTCTGCTCTTGGGTTCAAGTTGGTTTCCAAGGTAAGCCAATGGTTCTGTCCTTCTGCCGATACGCATTTCCTCTCTGTTTGCTCTTTGGCTCAAAACATGCTGCTATTATCATCCTTCTCCAGGATATAGACAACAGATATTTTTACAGTTTTGACTTTGTGAAGACTGGGAATGCTCCAGAGAAAAGCAAAACTAGCGGCCTGGAGCTAAAGCCATGTATGTACAAAAAACGGTGATGATTGAGGAGAAGCAATGCTGTCCAGAAACAAGACTGGATGGATTGGGAAGGCCTGGAAAGACGTGATAAAGACTGCAGCCAGAGCATCGAGACCTTCTGTGTACCGCAGAAGGTGGGAGGAGCATCTCTAAGGATGCAAAGCTAAGAAAATCCCTGGAACTCAGGCCGCTGGAGAACAGAGTCCTGATGGTGCAGTGCTGTGTGGAAGCATTTTGGCATCAAGGGTTGTTTCTGTAAATAACAAATGTTCTTAATGTTTAGTAACTTTAGTAGCTCTAAGGGAAATGATGGCATTGTGGTTCCAGACCAACACAACCGCAAAAAGTCATAGAGGCTAAACCAGCTGTCATTTCTCAGTGCCTTTTTAAGCAGATTGTAATATTACTTGTCATGGAATTTGTATACAGTTGTACAAATGTGAACTGTTCTGTAAAAAAAGGAACACAGACTTGCATATGAGAGGTTTTATTTATGTACGTTGTTTTATATTGAGCCAGTTTGGCAAAAAAATAAGAACTGTTCCTAAAACGTTGAGTTGAATCGTCATTTTTATTTACCTTGTAATAACTTGAAGTAACCTATAGAACTGAATCTTGGTCCATCTTTATGATATAGTGCTTATAGTTTATGTCTTTATGATATACTGTTTCTGATGGGCAAAGGTGAGATGATTTCCAGGGTATGTTTATTAAAAAAATTAACTGTAATCTCAACTGGTGATCAACATCTACTTAAGGGAAGCCCATCAGGACAGGGGTGGGGTCGTGAGTCTCTAGCACTGTTAATTTTAAGATTGTGGGCTGAAACGTTTGGGAGCCCATGGGCTAATGCCACTATGACAACTTGTATCTCTCAGAGTGTCGCAGAGAGCTTACCAGCCTAACCCGCCTCACCGCACACAGCCCTGCATCCAGTCCGGTTGCCAGAGGGACTCGTGCAATTATATTCTTCTCGGCCAAACTCATTCCGGTATCTGCAGACAGGGCCTCCATGTAGAGAGGGCAGTGGTACAGGGGCAGGGCAGACAGAACACTGGGGGGAGGGTTATCCTGAGACCAGCTTGACTTTACAGCCCTGCTTTTAGGTCGGACCCACAGGATGGGAAAGGGCCAGCGTTCGGAAGAGGAAGTGCCTTGCAGGGCTCCCAGCCGCGTGTCCCACTGTGCCCCTTGCAGTTCCAGACCACATAAGTAAACCCCAGAATCCGGAGGAGAGTCTGGCAGCCCTACAGCACTGAGCACCTGAAGTTATGGGGAAAAGTGAAGTGCTGTGTGTCATTCAGGACATGTGCTGATGGGGAATGGTACATCATCAACTGGTATTCCATTTTTTTGCTATAATGCCAGTAAATGGGTATATTACCCTGTTTCCCTAAAACTTCTGTATGTAACTACAGATGTAATGTTGTGGAGAATGCAAGTGAATGGAGTAGGTGTACATTTCGTGTACATTACGTTAAATATTGCAAGTAATTATACTGCTGTGACCTCAATCGACTTTCATACCTGGAAGTGCAGGAAGACTTGGCTGATGTCGCCATGCTTGTCCCGGATTCCTTCCCTAAGCAGGGCCGCTAGGAAGCCGTGGGGGTTGATGAACGCAGAGAGGCAGTAGGCGCAGTTGGATCCTTCCTGCAGGTAGGCACTGAGTAGCTCTGCTTGCGTTTCCACACAGGATAGGTCTAAAAGAGTTGGAGTAGAGGAGGCCTGCGCGTTGTTTCGGGGAGAGTGTGTGATACGTGCGAGTAGTGATGATACCAGCTCAATAAGACAGTCCATCTCCTGCTTAAGGAAATGCAGCAGGGGGCCCTGGAACACTGCACTGGGGGCCACAGGTCTCTGGCTTCTCTTTCTGTCCAGCATGTCCTTCAGGGTCAGCAGTCTGCCCCTGACGTGCTGTATATCAGACCCTGGGGGGCCGTCCCCTTCCATCCTGCTCTTTGGTAAGTGGTCCCAGGGGCCGGGCAGCTGCTGAAGAAGAAGGTCCAGGGAGTGACTCTGCTCTTTCACCAGCTCCACGTCCAGCCTGGAGGTAAAGTCCAGCAGCGTGGGGTCGCTGTGGTGGGGGAGGCCGTGAATCTGGCCCAGCAGTTCATTCAGCTGCTCAGCCAAACCTGAGAGCAGGAATAAAGCGGTGGCACAGAGGTGACAGAATGCTGTTAGAGGAACGACACGGGGTTACTGGAGAATTACTGTCTGCATAAAGGGGCTGCACATAAGCAGCACTGCTAATTCATAAATTTCAGTGTTTAAATCATGATTCCCAACATAATGGGCTGTTTTTCTCCAGCAAAACATAGTTCACAGTCTGCTGTGTGAGGTTGTTTTAAGAGGGGACTTAGGTGAGTACCAGAGGGGGGGTCACTGTCCCTCTGAGGAGGAGGCGACAGTCTGACACAGGCTCTGGCCAAGCTTTGCACAGCCTCCAAATTCACCAAGTCTGCAATCTGTCCTCCATACACTAAAGCAGCTGAGGACAGAACAGGAACGTGGTTAACTTGCTCTTAAGGGAAACAGTGAGGGAAAGTTAGTGAAGTTGAATGCAAAAACCTTACCAGGCTGAGTTTAAGCAATTGAGGAGTTTGTAAGAAGATTTTATTAAATAAATTTCAATGTTTCAGAAATGACAGTAGTGAAAAGCTTGGATATCAGAGTGCTAATAATGATTTAAAACTTCAGTGTATGTCAGCAGTTGTTCAGCAGTTCTGATCCAGGGAACAGCTCAGCACCTGCTATGTACTCCAGCACGGCAGCTGGGTCAGCAAGGTGGCCAGCAATCAGGACCTTGGCATCCAGCAGCGCGAGCAAGTCCTCCTGTGTCCTGCATGGAAGCTTCTCATTAATGTGACTTGGATGGAGACCAAAGAGCATAATGCTTACTGAAAAAAAAAACGATGCCAGGATTCGGCAAAGGAGTATAACGCATAAATAATGCAAGATATGAGTTTGAGCTGCATCAAGCTCTCTGAGCAGCAGATATAGTTTGATCCGGTTAATTCGTGTCCATGAAGAACCCTTTACTATAAACTATAGCCTGTTTGGGATACCTTGGGCTGGTTAAAATGTTGGTTTTGGAATGATGCCTCGTAGATAAGGATTTGGTCTGCATGTAACCATCAGATTAAGATGATTAAGATTAAGATTAAGCTGGAATGGCTCCCCAGCTTTCACAGGAGACCGCCTCTCACCAGCTATAGTGATGTCCCTGACCCAGGTATGTTTGATGCTGCAGTAGTGCTGAATGCAGGATGGAACATTGCAGAAGTGTTTCTGAAGAAGTAGAGGCAGCCCAAGCGGCAGAGGCAGACTGCTGCAGTGAGTAACTTAGCACCCCCTTCAGGTCCCTCGGGGAACTGCACACCAGACATGTCGCATTCATCCTCACTGCCACTTTCGAATTTGAAAAAAAAGAAAAAGCTGGGTTAGTCACAGCTTAATTAAAATAAAATTAAGTTCAGGTGATGTGGATTTTGTGTAGGTTGGCATGTGATATTGCAGTGATTCATTCATGTAAGCAGAGTGAATCAGACGATAAGGGACCTGTACTGCTTAGGCGCCCTCACTCTGAGCAGCGCGACGGTACCTGGTATGCAGAAGGGAACCTGGGCTTGGCAGATAAACCACAGTCTGAACCCTGGCTGTGCCAGTCTGCTGCCACCTCTGCTTGGGCTCAGATGTTTTTCTTGCTTTACACCAGTTATGTTACCTGAAAAGAACAAATATGAGTTTTTTCTTTTTGTTTTTACAATTATCATGTCATAAGTATCGTTATCTGACCATGAGCATGAAACCTCAACTCACCTTGACCAGTACAGGACACTAATTGAGTTAGCCTGTACACCACATCGTCATCCCATTGGTCCAGTAAGTGACAATTGTTAAAAACCAGCCAATGGCCTTTCTGGACAGCCTCATCCAGTACTGCAAGCACAGCTTCCTTGTGAAACTTTCCTCCAAAGGTAACAACCCGAATGTTCACCTTCAACAAAAATATTAGAATCCTTTTAAATAAAATAATAAAATGCATTACCCTAATTAACATGTATAGTTTTTGTGTGACTGCTCTGCATTCTTCATGTATAACCACCCTATCACTCCGTCTCACCTTTTTGTCCGTCAGGCACCGGGCAGCCTGGTTCAGCCAGCGTAGTGGGTGAGTATATGGCTGCCCCTTCTGCCCTGGTAGCATGAGAATGATGGGCTCCTCTGCTTTATCTAGGATGCTGGAGATCATCTGTGGGGCGGCGCCGGTGGAGGAGGCCCCGGCGGTCAGGCCCAGCAGGCAGGCTGCCAGGTCGTCCGCCACGGCGGCCAGGCAGTGTGGGATGAGGGTCCCCCAGAGCAGAGCACGCTGCAGGGTGGAGAGGTGGCTGAAGGCCGGGAGCGGGACGGGCCCCATGACTGTGGAGGACGGGAAGCGCAGATACTCCCGCCAGCGCTCAGGAGACGCCCGCAGGGAGGAGAGTAAACCTGCGAACGGGGGCAGCTTCTCCAGGCAGAGCACCCTTGAGTGCATGTGCAAAGGAATCCATGACGGTTCACATGTGGTACAAGGCGAGGTCAGAGCTTCTGGCCCATCAGCCTCAGGTGAGGCCTCTGCTGAGAGTCCGTGGAGGAAGGCGTCCCTTTCAGCGTCGGAGGAGCCCTCGCTGTGCTGGCAGAGACATACAGACACCAGCAGCCACAGCAGGGTCACATGGTCTTGCAGGAGGTGGGGCTGGTAGTGCCGCAGCACGCGGTGCACCAGCGTGTCCGGGACTCTGCCGGCTGGCAGCTGCCCTCTGCTCCGTGCGTCGTGCCGCTCATTCAGGGCGACGGCCCCCTTCGCCACCCGCAGGAAGTCACAGAGCGGGAAGCGGTAAAGCGGGCAGAGGCGAGCAACCTCCTGCAATGCCCGATAGAGGTCCGCTGCCAGCCTGGCAGCCCCGTGGAAGGCGGCGAGCATGGCGTCGAGGCGCTCGACCTCCAGGGTCACCTCCGCCAGCTCGGCCCGCAGGCCCGAGGCTGCGTTCTGATAGCTGGACACTAGGGGGCAGAAGTGCAGGTCCTGCAACACTGGGCTGAATGACTGATGGATGCGCTCCAGTAAGGAGGTCTGTGAAATACACAGTATGAAGCCAGTGAATAAAGACAGCCTTCAACGTGCCCGATCGTAGGGTTTTTAGGTCTCTTCATAAAATATTTAATTGTTAAATCAATTATATTAATTAGTGGTCTTTACAAAAGGCAACTACATATTATCTACCATTTCTGGTATTATTTCCAAGTATGTTTCCCTCTTCTGACCTCTTCCTGTTGGAGTTTATCCAGTAAAGCCTGTTGGTCTCTTAAGAAGAGACGTCGCTGCTTCCACAGCCCCGGGCATTTGGTCTGCACCATCTCCATCAGAAGGGCGTCCTTAACCTCGGTCGCAGCCAGGGAGAAGTCTACCACCTGCACCTTGGCCAGTATCGAGGGGTGGATCTCTGCAGGAGATAGTGTCAGGGATCAGGCGATGAAAGGAAACAGTGCTTGTGCTCATATCTGACTTATTCTCACCATGCTTTAGAGCGTGCACAGGCAGGGGGGTACTGAGGACCAGGTGGAACTCGGGGTGGACAGTCTGAAGAAGCGAGCCCAGAGGTGGGGCCCGGCTGCTGGGGCGCTGCAGGAGGTGCAGGAGCTCGGGGCTCGGACGAGCCAGCTCCACATGTGTCACCAGCACAGAACTGCCTGCAGAGACCGCAGACGCACAAGCTGATATCACCATTCAGTAACTAAAGAATCATTCGGCCATTTGGAGAAAGTGTACTCATTTAGAGTTTGTAATTTTTTTAAGACATTTAGCCTATACATTTATATAAGGCCATCTATTTAGTAATTTTGCTGGAAAAAAAAGTATTTTTATGGAACAACAGAATCTTTCCTGAAACTTGAGCTAGTTACCGTCACTGTTATTAAATACAGCACTACACATGCTAAATTATTAAAGTGCATTTTTCTGGTAAGTAAAATTGAGCCTTCAATGTTTTATTTAAAATGTGGTCAATATTACTGTTAATGCCTCATGAAAACAGCAGAGACGCTCCTGTTGCTTTACACAAAGAGGACCCTGAGGAGCAGTTCACCATGACAGCAAAATGAGCCTTTGTAGTACTAAGAAGGTTCTTAAAATAGCCGCAAAGGCTCTGCAAGGCCCATCCCGGTGTACAGTGAGCCTCTTACCTTTTTCTGCACTCTGCCTTATCCTGGACAGCAGGGTGGGGTCATTACCATCAACAACTAAATCATAACCCCCCCCATTCCAAGCACTGCAGTCCTTCATAAAGAACCCAACTGCAATGACAAAACACTATCAATAAAGTAACATTTTTACCTATATATCTATATTAGTACTATCAGTATGCTACACTACACTCCTGAGCAAGGTCACAAGCAAGGACATTTGGAGCCTATTTTGAGTAACTCAGGTATAAAGTGTGTATGTCCCAGATGGGATGGGGGTCCACCGCTGGCCACACACACACATAATCACGCAAAATACAGAAAATACACAGAGTATGATAGGAATCAAGATTAGCTTACTTAACCATAGGTGTGTCAGTCAACACTACTAATCCACCATACCACCCCACCTCTATAAGAGACACAGAGGTTGATAAGCAGGTCACCTGTCCATTCCTTACCTGCTGAGCTGAGCTTGTTGCGCTGCTGCACATCTGCCAGCAGGGGCCAGTGTCTTGCACAATGGACCCAGTGTCCCCACAACAGCAGTTTTATCAGCAGGCAGGGCTTGGAGCTGGGATGTGCCCCGAGAGCTACGCCCAAAGCTCGGGACAGAGGGAGGAACACGTCCCCGGTCACTGGCATGGGCACGAAGCCAGCTGCGTTTGCTGAGACGGGCCCCGGAGGACGGAGCGGCGCTCTCCTGGGGTCTTCGGGGGTGGGGCTCACCCAGCCTGAGCAGCACAGCTCACCCCACTTCTCCAGCAGCTCGCATCGCACGTCCGGCCCGAAAGGCCCCAGGTAGGTAACAGCTGCGGCTAAGATCAGAGCGTCACCTGGGGCTGCCTTACCACCCTGCTCTGTCCTCTGAACACAAGCAGACAAGGATGATGTTTTAGCATTTTATTTAGATTTTTCGTTTTTTTATCATAAAGACTTTATGTACTTAAAATCAACTGTTACTAATAGTGCACCCAGTCTAGATTTAACATTTCCTGATTTGGGGCAAATTAATTCAATTTTGCTTGAATAGTTCCATAATCTCCGAAACATGTTGTTTTCTATAACACGGAAGATTGTAAATACTTTATGCATGTAAAAGTGCGAGAACGTGCTCTGCGGTGACCCCACCTCGGCCGCAGATCTCCAGGCCTTAATATGCGGATCCAGCCAGCGAATGGCAGCAGCACTTTCCCGCTCCCGGCTTTCTGATTGGTGCAGCCATTCTTTTAGCTCCTCCCCTTCCTCCTCGGCAGCCCGCAGCCGCTTCTCTGTGTCCCGTAGCAGCCGGTGAGCGCTTTCCTCTTGCGCTTGGAGCAGACGCACCCGGGTCTGGCATTGTGCCAGACGGGCCCGCAGCTGAGCGTGGAGCGCCTCCTGTGGCGCCATGTGGCGCTGCACGCAGGCATGCTGGTAGACAGCGTGTACCCAGAGACAGAGCGACTCGCAGGCCCGGCTGACGCCACGCACTGCCTCAGGCTGCAGCTCAGGCCGCTCTACCATCCGCTGCAGGGCCTCAAACAGCTGGTCGTGCAGCCTGGACCGGTCATAGGAAGCCAGCTCCTGACAGCAGAACAGCTATAATCATCTGGCTGCTTCCATGCCACAAAAACCTCTCTGTCCCCCTTCCGTTCAGAAATAACATTCTGATTCACAGTCTCCAGAGCAGGATCAGTGCTAAAGTAAAGCTGCTCAGAGTGAATCATGTCTAAAATCCTTGTCTTAAAATGTGATTTGATCTTCAATAATGACACCCATATTGCATGCCATTTTTCTCGCTTTGGACTTATAGATCAGATTGCACTTTTGTTAAAAATGTAATTATAATTAACGTAACAGATAATTTTATAAAGTAGTTTATGAAGTTTACTTACTGAAAACCTTCACTTCACTGGTCATTATAAGCCTCAGCCCTCTAGTGTGTCTATGTCTGGGCCGTCGACTGATCAGTACAAGTACATATCTCATCTTATCAAAATATAAATGTGGTTTAATAGGCAGCTGAGCTCTATTTGCTGTCTACATGCATGCTGTGACGGTATCACACCATGACCGACATCAGGTCAGGTGTATGACGTGGCCGTGACCTCTGACCTGGAAGAAGTCGGGCTGACTCATGAGCTGCACGCCGCTCTCCCAGCCGCAGGGGCAGCCGAACAGCAGGCAGATGGCATCCATGATGGGCATGACGCCGCCCGGGGGATGCCTGTAGTGCCGCACCTCGTTCACGTCGGATTGGCTGAGGGACCGCACTGCCTGCACGGCGGCCTGGTACAAGGGATTCACCTGGAGGGACAGAGGGTACGGGCAAGCCTGACAAAAAGCGGGCAAATGAAGCAACACTGATGCCTTCCTCTAATGAATCGATTAGCACTGTGGGTTTATGTACATTTTTTCTCAGTTGCTTTCTTGCATTTCTCACAACAGAATTGTAGTTCTCAGAACTGCTCGTTCAGTTTCCACAGTAAAATGCATTGTGTAGCCCTCTTTTGCATAGTTTTACACTCCAGACAAACTTGTCATTTATTTTGTCATTATGTAAGTCATTGCAGTCCAAAGTGTTCAATAAGATATCATTGGCTGTCAGATGTATTTTATAGGTGAAACATTATTAGGGGTTTGTGTGAGATCTTTGATCAGTCAGGCAACTAATCACTGAGCAGTCCCCTAGAAATGTCAGCATCTGAACTATTGACAGAGTGCTGAGGAGAAGTAAGAAACAGTTATACTATGTACCATTTGAAAGGAATATCGGTATCAGTTTGTGCAGGTAAGACTGAGCATGCACAGTAATACTGTAACTGTAATGTACTGTACAGCAAATAGTCCAACATTGTATATCAACATGTAGTGCAGTTGATATTACCCTGACACATTTGCTACCACTGTAAAAGCAACATGAATGTTAGATTTGATTCTATTGTCTCTAAAATGAAAATGCATTTTACATCAAAACTACTGTAGTATCTTGTTTGATACAGCTTATGGTATACAGTAATAGACCTGGAATATATTTTGCAGGATAAATTTATCAATTATTATTATTAAGTCGCGGATAAGCTTAGAAGAACATCCACGGTGGTATTCTCTGGAATACTTCCTGTGCGATGCGCAAGTCAGGCTAAGTTAGCTGAGATAAGGGGATTAAATGCGTGGCTAAAATGGTGGTGTAGGAAAGAGGGGTTCAGGTTTATGGGGCAGTTAAAGTTAAAAAATAACATTAGGCCATCCACGAGGGATATAGAAAGAAAAATTGCATTGGAGGCTAAGGATGACAGTAAAGGTTTCTTCCAATAATTTAACTTCAAAAGAGCTCTAAAAGCTGAAATCACTAATTTGCAGGATGGTGCCTTATAATTGATAACGAAATTGATATAGTAAATGAGTTTAATGATTATTTTTCACGGGTGTTCACAGTAAAGAACACAAGTAACTTACCACCAATTAATACGAATACAGCGTCGACTATGACCAATATATGTATAACTAAGGCTGATGTGGTACTAAGCCTAGCTAAATTCAAAATAAATAAATCGCAGGGTCCTGATGGCATCCTGCCTATGGTCTTAAAAGAGATGAGGGGTATTATTAGCCAACCTTTAACTTTAATATTCCAGAAATCGTTATCTGCGGGTGTGGTACCTTCAGATTGGAAGCATG
>JAABNY020000035.1:16558528-16572925 GCA_015164015.2 Brevimyrus niger
ACTGTATCAGTGCATGCCTTTTACATACTGTATCAGTCCATGCTCCTTACACACTGTATGTGTGCATGCCTCTTACATACTGTATCAGTGCATGCCTTTTACATACTGTATCAGTCCATGCTCCTTACACACTGTATGTGTGCATGCCTCTTACATACTGTATCAGTGCATGCCTCTCACTGCTGCCACCTGGTGATTTACCATCTTAAAACATGATGACCGCTTCAATTTTGGTGTCCCAACCAAACGCATGGGTGGGGCATGAAGAACCTGGCAGATTTAGGGCATCCAGCACTTGAAAAGGGCCCTTGCATAAGTAAAATGCATAAAATTGGGCGAGGGGGCCAAGGTGAAATGTTTTCAGGGGTCCTTGAATTTCTAGGTATGCCCCCTGGTCCCAGTCATAGCTATGCCATGTCAAGGATATTTGCCAGTATCTAATAACCATCCCTGGAACGGGAGAGAAACATGCTGGTCAGAGGATTATCCTCCCCAGAGCAGACTGCCGGAGGCCTGGCAGAGCCCTGCAGTGCCTAACCTGCTGAAAGGCGTCATCCACTTGCTGCTCTGCCCGCTGTCTGTGCTCCTCCAGACCGGCCAGCTGCTCCTCCTCCCGCAGGCGGCCCTGCCGTGCCTGATCATAAAGCACTCGTGCTGTCTGCGCCTCATGCTGCAGCTGGCTGTGGAGCTGATCCCCACATATGCAGAAGATGCAAGCCGAAGATAAGCCTGTGTTTACTCTCCCCTGCACAGTCCCACAGATAGCGATCTCTGCTTTGACCTGTGATCACGTTTACCTGGCTGATGTTCAGATTTACCTGTTGTGCTTTAGTTAATTTGGTTCTGATCATCAGAACGTCCTCTTTGTACTGATCAGCCTCGTTCATCATGTCCTTCAAACGACTTAGAACTGTGGTCATTCTGCAAAACCATACATAAATACTGTATAGTCATCAATTACTTAGGAATAAACATTTTCATATGTATTAGTCATTGGCTATTTATGTGAAATAGACACGTATCAAAAACCTATGTGGTGAATAATGATCCTTACTTCTTGGCCTCATCCTTAATCTTATCAGATAGATGTCTGCATAAGTAGATGAAGTTTTCCATGAGCTGTGCGTATGTCTGGGGGCTGTAAAGGTGCATATGCGGAAGCAGAGTCTCTGTGTACGCCAGTCCTGATTGGTGAATTCCCGCCATGATCAGGGGGACTGAGCTCAGCCAGGTAGCACTGTCCACTGAGATGGAAATAATATCACAAAATATATTTGCTTAGAAGTCTTACTAACATTATAAATGGAAAATGTACTTCGGAGCTCTGCCATACCTATGCACGGTTATGACCTACCCTGGACACCCAAATCAGATGCCTGCATGTTCTGCTTCAGGTAATGAGCAGCAACCTCTATTAAGGACTGTGTACTCCATGGCTGGTAGACCTCCACACAGCAACAGAGCTCCAAGGCCCTGGCGATGGACCCCCATAAGAGTTTCCTAGTTTGCTCCAACATTTTGCTGGACTCCAGAGGCATAACCAGGAACACATGCATGTTTTGTTCAACCTGACGAAAGAATCTGATACATTGGATGTATTTTGTAAGTGCAGTAATACTTTTATGACATGACATACTACATTTATTTGGTTATTAGACACCATAGTCCAAAGCAATGTAAAAGTGAGGATATGCGATTCTGGTCAGATGGCGTCCCCTAGGGCAACTGGGGTTTAGAGCCTTGCTCAGGAAGCCCAACAGTGACATTAGGTAGCCATGGGACCTGAATCGGAGACCTTCTGATTACCAATGCTGACCCTCAGAGACATACAGTGCCCCGTCAGTATTTTGATAAACAGGCATGGAAACAGTACCATTACAGTACAAAGGCAGGATAAAGAATCAGAAAAACACGAATAGCATATTTTGCATATATTGCAGGGTTCTTCAAATCTGGGCCTCGATTCCAAATCCAGGCCTTGTTTTCAGTTCTCCCAGGTAGTTAGTTTAATAATTACTAATTCTGATTGGTCAGAGGCTTCTCACCTGGCTGACAGGTAAAGGAAGGCTGGAAAACCAGCCAGTGTTCGGACCTTGAGGACCGATTTAGATAACCTTGATATATGCTAACATTGGTTGAAATACTGGAAACACTTTACTGAACTCTGTCTTCTAAAATGCATTATAAATACCTTTATAAAGGTTTTTAATGGTCAGAATAAGAATTAATAAAGCATTACAGCATCTTACAGTACATTATTGTACTTCATAAGCTCCAACTAAGCTCTTATTTGTAATGCACTGTAGATACCTTCATAATGCATTATAATGGTCAGTATTATGTATGTACAGTGCATTATAGGCTTCATAAAGCATTCATAATGCATAATAAACTTAGCTATAATGTGTTATGCCTTTTTACATACAAGCATTATAATCTATTTTGAATGTTTTCATAGATTCTTATAGACATGGCATTTACCAAAATATGTTAAATATACTTACTTTGCTAGCCCTTCCTCTTCCCTCAGCTGATTGCATGAGTTCTTTATCTTTGCATTGATTTTCTTTATCATGTTCTTCAGTTCCTTATTGGAATGGAGGTCCGGAAAGCTGGCATTGGCCATAGCTAACAGAATCTCATCTCTGATAGGCTGGCTGACATCATCATGCACTAATAGAACCACATTACTGCCATGCAGCCCACTCCGGGTGGCAGCCTCCTTCAGTAATTGGTGTAACATTGCCTCATTACCAGCATGAACCTCCAGCAGTCGGCAGCCTGTTAGCTGGGCTGCGAGTCGCACAGTGGTCCTGCGCCCTGTGCCCTTTGCTGCTGCAAACAAGGCACCATGCCCCCCAGGAATGAGCAAGGCACGGAGGACATGTGCAAGCTGGTGCAGTCTCTGCCCGAACATAGCATAACCATGGCAGCTGATGCCTGGCTCAGTTAATTCAGTTAATTCCATCCCCACTCTGAGTTTCATGATTCTTTGCAGCTGTTGGACCAGTATACCTGGGTCCCGCTCTAGGTATGCGGCGTTATATTTGAAGTTCTGCTGAGCTGAGGAATGCGCTTGTTCAGAAAGCTCGGGGCTAAAGACTGCATCTTGGACGGTGATCTCCATGCCCCGGAGCAGATCCAAAGGAACCAAGCAAAGAGCGGGATTTTGTGTAGCCACTGTTACTGGGACACTTTTCTGTGGACACTGGGCAACCAGTTTAAAACTTCTCTTGCAATCAGACTTGTCCAGTGGCTTAGTCTGTTTAGGGGGGGAAGGCCATAACACTGAAGGGTCTGACATATCATCAGACATTGGTCCAAAGTTTGGTTGAAGCCCAAGGATTTTTGTCTTCATTTCTTTCATCATTTCTTCTTTTATTCCTTGGGAAACGTCATCATTTTCAAAACTCTTTTCACTCCATAGTTCCTCCTTGCTTAGAAAGCAACTGCCTCTGGAGCTAAAATTGGTTTCCTTACCTGGGGAAACCTTTGAGCTGTCATGAGTGTCTTCATGCTCAGTCTCTGAGCCGGATGAGATCCACTCTCCCCCTTGTGTGTTTCTGTTTTTGCCTGAAGAACGTGGACTCTTCTTCAAATGTGTTTTTTCCGTAATTGGGGCTGAACACACAATGCTAGGCTCAGTGCCCAGTTTGCCTGTGGGATGCTGGGATGGTTCCCGCTCACCAAAGGTCACTTCAGAAACCTGAACTATAAGCGACATCAGCAGTTTTTTCTCCTCCTCAGAGCAGAGGCGATCCCCGAATGTACGCAAGCACTCATGCATCCACAAGCGGACAATACTGAGCAAGTCAGCTAAAGGCCCGTGAGTAGCCATCATGAAGGGGTGTAAATAGAACGAGGACTGTGAGGTTGACCTATGTATGCTGCTGGTCGGCTGTCCGGTAGATCTTTGTTGACCCCAAAGGCACATCCCTTGAAACACCTTTTGTAAGTCACATGGGGAGAATATGAGGTAGGGCCTTTCCATGCTGCGGGGAAATTTCTCTTGCACAAGATGGTACAGGTCAAGCGTTGCAGAAATGATGTTGGCAGATACGTTTTTCAGATGGATTTGGGCCTCCTTCAGCCACGGCTGCAGTGTGGGATGATGTATGGAGAACAAGACATCTTCTGACAAGTCAGGTAACGTAAAGATGGAGAAGAGACGTGATAAGCGGGGGGTGATGCTACCATAGCTGAGGTGGTCCTTCCTGGGTGTGCTGCAGGTGGCCAGGTAGCTCAATGCTCCTGACCCGAAGAGCTTGAAACGGAGGCCGTTAGAGGTCAGTACACCTCCTCTGGACATGGAGAGACGCAGTGTCTCCAGAGCCATAGAGGTCCCAAAGTCATCTAGGCCACACAAAAATAAGAAGAAATAAGAAATGATAAATTCCAATAAACATGCAACAAAGGATTAATAATTTGATATTTGTCCAAAAGCATTATTGACCGCCTACCACAAGGGACACTGTGTAGGTCATCTACAAACAGCAGGCATCCAATTTCCTGAACACCGACAGGCATGTCATGCAGCTTTGTCTTCTGGCATCCCAAACTCTCCAGGATTCCTCGTAAGTCAGCCGCCGTCAGGCGGGAGCTTGCAGGGAGCCGCCGATGTGGACGTTCCCGGCTCAGTAAGGACCGGCACAGTGTGGTTTTTCCTGATCCTTTTTCCCCTACCACAAGTGCTGGCTGACGGGCTTCTAGCATCAGGTCTAACAGGAAGGCATGCTTCTCATACTGCAGGCAAAAGGATTAATGTACATGCATTTGAAGATTAGTATTTGGCTGGTAGTCACTATATGGCCGTTCCGAAATGAAAATAGCAAGGTAAGTGCCAGTCAGATCCTATCGAATTAGTAGATGGAATATTTAAAAAAAATATCACAGATAAATTAGTGCAATATCGTGCCTGGAACACACCTGTGGGATGATGGGGTAGTAAAGGTGTAGGCTTCTCTTCCCAGTGCTACAGATACCAGTGCTGGCTTCCCATTGGGGCCCCTCATTAAAGTTGATAAAATGCTGAAATATCAGCCCCCCAGCAGGCACCTCCACCCTGTAGCAGCTTTGGTGTAGGGCTTCACGGGCAAAAGCATCATATCGGGGCCAATACCTAGAGAGAAGCCACAGAACAGATTCTCCAGTCACCAGCCATATGTAATTATTTAAAAATATGCATGAATGAAAGGTTTCCTACGAAGGACATTACACAGTCGTGTGCCGCTCAGTGGGTGAAGCCTCAGTGACTGTCACCCAAAGGTCACTGGTTCATGCCACATGTCCATGGGCCCTTCAGCAAGGCCCTGAACCCCCAGCTTCTTGGGCACCACATGGTACCTGTCCTTCCCTATGACACCCCACCCCCCACCCCAAGCTTCATGGAGTGCAATATGGGGTAAAGGCAATTTGTTGAAGAAAATGTTCAGTCACCCAACAACAGAACAAAAGAAAAGCAATAAAACCTGCTTTTAATAATATACTACATTATTATAAATGCTAACCTGGGATGCAGGTGTCCCCCGAAGCCCCAGATGTAGGCTACAACAAAGAGGCTCTGCATCTGCTGCTCCTGCGGGGCAAGGGACACCACTGGCTCTGCAGGGGACTGTAGATGTGCAGCCGCTAGAACCAGGCCACAGAACAGCATCAGTGTACACCAGTAGGCCAGTAATAATCTGATTAATCAGTAAGCATTTCATTACTGCTATATTTGACCTCAGAGTATTTAGTCTTAGAACTGAAACTGTGTTTTTTTTAACTCAGATTTGCATTTAAAATATTATGGATTAATTCTTCTACTGAGTTAGCGTAGAAGACTAATGGTTGCAAAATCTGCATTCCCTACAAAATGAAAATTGTCACATTCCAAACGAGCCTTTCTCCTGTGTGCCACGCCCCCTCGTTTACCTCATGTGGAATCCTCCTGGTTACCAGCAGTATCTAGTCTTGTCTACTTGGTTCTGTGTATTTAAGAGCTTTCTTGTGAGTCTTTCTCTAGCCTGATCATTAGCATCTTAATGTAGCGAGCTGTTCTGTGTTGCTGAGTGTTTCGCCCCTAATAAATCCTCTGTTTTTACCTATACTCCTGGACTTCTGCGCCTGCTGTGCCTCACCCTTACATGACAAAAATGGCATTCTCAGATATAATAAAATGAATATCCATCCATCCATTATCATGACCGCTTAATCCCCACTGAGGTCGTGGGAGGCCTAGAGCCTATCCCAGGAACAACAGGCACAGGCAGGAACCAACCCTGGGTGGCCGCCAACACACCGCAGGGCGTTTAAATGAATATGAATAACTGAAATAAACAGGCTTATGCCTATATTTAAATGCTGTTGGTTTTATATACATTTAAGGAACTGCATTTACCTTTGTTATTATAGGTTTGGGGTGTCAATGTGCTGCCATTCCCAAAATGCACCAAGAATGCACGGAGGATTCTAGTAAATGACATCACTTCCTGTAACCCATACACAACCCCTCTGCTGAGTTTTTCTTGTCCATCTTCAGGCACCACAGACATCTCGCGTGTCAGGAAGAGGAGGGTGCTGTCAAACAAGTCTTCTGACAGTCGGGTCCACATCCTCAGAGTCACCTCGTCAAGACCCTGCTCCCTGTAGAGGGCTTGCAGCTCTGCCTTCCACACAGCTCTCCATATTTCCTTCCCAGAGTGGTAAACATGGCTGCAGTGTGTGATAACTGATGGTGAAGCATCTCCCAGGTTTGACACCTCCACCAGAATTTTTAGTTCCCTTTGTGATGGATGTATCTTTTCTCCAGTTGGAAGGGATAGGGAAGGATCCTCAGGATTGCATATGGTGCTGAACGCATCCAGCCAACCGGGCTGAGCGACAGGATTCCCATCCAGAATCAGCCATTTTACCTTGGGGACCTGGCTGGTGACGGAGAATGTCCGTGACTCTGAATCTCTAAGCTCTTTCGTGAATGCCCCGTCACACCAGCCGTCCTGCCCCTCATTCCAGCTTCCCCAGAATTCTTTGTGGGATAAGCTATTAGGAAATATGAGAACTGTGTTAACAGACACCCAGTTTGGGGAATTCTGCTCCATATCAGAACTCCTGCACTCGCTACTAACATCCTGTTTAAACTGTGCTGCCAGCTTCCTTAGAGCTCCAGACAGAGCTCTGTAACACATTGTCTTGCCACTTCCTGGGTGCCCCACTAATAACACTGTTTGGTCACGTTTCAGAGCCTGATACAGTGATAATGCATTGCAAAGCATTATGGGATCCGGGTGCAGACCACTTTCCCGTAGCTCCTCAGTCACTGCTGTCCTGAGGATGACCAGCTCAGCCTCATCTGTGTACCGTGAATAAAGGGAAGGGCAAGCAGCAGCTTGGAAGATCTCTTCAAAAATGGTGCAGAAGTGTGAGGCCTTTCTGGGGTCAGATATGGCTGACAGGAGCACAGATTTTACACCTTTGATGACGGCCTGCTCCTCAACTACTGCATGCAGAAGGGCAGAGCGTCTGAAGTGGCCCATAAGTGGATCTTTGCCCTCACTTTCCGTTTCCTCTTCCAGTCTTAGAGCTGCGCCTGACAAGTGCGTCCCTTGTCCCAGCTTCCCCCTGATTACGTTGTCCTCGTCGTTTAGCCAGGCCTTGCAAAGCCGATACAGGTATACTCCAGCGACATCAATTACTTTTTTTAGAAGAACAAGCCAAGATGATGAACCATTAGTAAGGAATTCTGGGAAACAGAGTGAATCCTTTGCAAGGTTAAAAAGAGTGACCAGGCTGCAGCTGAGTGAGGCAGATTCTGAGAACCCCAGGGCAGTCAGTGACACTTCAGCAATGACCCGGTAGTCCGGCCGAGCCAAGGAAACGGGCCGAGTGGCAAGTCGCAAATTCTCTGGAACATCACATGTGTGATGACTTGATGAAATTATCACACAGCCATAGCCAGACCTGGGTGAAACTGGATTCCCTGCCAATGATATCTGCCCCCAGCAGCGGAGCTCCTCAGACTCATGCTCACTCCAACCAAATCCCCGCATAGCTGAGAGTGACGCATGAATATCAGACAGGTGTTGCCCCAGGAGAGACAGTGTGCCCTGCATCAAAGAATCCACAGCATCTAGCACTAGCCAAGCTCCAGTCTGCAGGGCACCTAGAAGCATATTCAGAATGACCGCTGGAGCTGTATTCTGGGAACATTGCAAAGTGACCGCTGGCTGCCCAAGTGCTGCACCAAGATGGGCCACAGTCTTACTCTTCCCTGACATACTGAGCCCACTGACAAAGGCACACCTGAAGCTACTGAGAGCGAGAAGGATCCCCATAGCTGCTCTGTCTGAGGACAGAGTATTAACCATAATCCATTGATCTGGGCCCAGGTACTCATAACCATAGGGGAACTGGGAATCCAAGATGTCCACAAAGCAGTATTGCTTCTTGAATTCATTATCCCCCTGAGTCATGGATGAATTATTCTGCCCACTTTGATCCCTGACACTGAATCGATATTTCAATAGCTTATGCCACTCAAAAGATGACTCCAATTTGGCCTTTAGGTTCAGAAGCCCATCAATCTGACGGTTATGCTTTATGGCGAGTAGAATCAGAGCTTGTAGCACTGTAGTACAGTAATAATCCTGGAATCTTCCATCAAAGCCAGCAAAACCATTCTGGATCATGCGACATAATATTTTCAGTTTCGCAGTATAACGGGTTCGTAGACTGATTTTCTTACTTGGCGCTGGGTCCAGGAAAGCTTCCTCAATCTCTCTGCGCCATAACACTTCTTCTGCCAGGAGCACACACTGCAGAGGGAAGTCTAATAGAAGGTGCCAGAATGACATAAGCCTGTCAGCTTCTTTTGATTTCTGCCCTCTGACCTGCCTACTGAGGCCAGTGCCTGAAGCCTGACCACTGGGCGAAGGTACAGCTTGCAGTATTTTATCTTTAGCAGAAGGCTCAGGTGTCTCTTGCAGGGCCGTACATTGATATGTCATCTGCACCATAGCACGACGTAGCTGCTTTTCCAGCTGAATGAGCCAGACCACGGCATCAACACTGGGCTCCAGGGCCTGGAGGAAGCTCACCTGTTCCCCCAGAGGTCCAATCACACCCCAAACCCTCAGCTGTGTATTAGTCAGTGCAATGCTGCTATTGATGTCCATCTCTTTAGAGTGAAGCATCTCAGTGCCGCTGGCATTAAACTTCAGCCAGCACACACCTCGGAAGCATTTCCTCACTGTTGAAAGCAACAGGGACAGTGTGGGGTGAGGGAGGAGAAGCCTGGTCACCTCCCCATCACTGAGGAAGCAGAGTCGAGGGAATTCTTTACGCGGTGAGTCCAGGAGGTGAAGCAGCTGGTTACAGATCTCTTCCATGATGGACAATCCGTCCATTAAGACTGCAAGCAGACTTGGCCCTTGGAAGCGTCCCTGTCTTTTCACATCCACCGGCTGCACGATGTTGAGCACATGGGGGTCTGTTGCTATGTTCTGAACCATCTCCCTGTATGTCATATCAACCTGACAGAACCTCTTGACCTGTAAAGTAACAACCACAGCAAGGTGAATCAGTGCCAGTCATTAGCTGCAAAGCCCCAATATTCTCTGTACCTAAATATGTATATTTTATGTATTTTATTTTTATTATTTATATTATTTTTAAAACTTCTCATGTGCAAAACCTGAAATTAATTTACAAAAACATTAAAGTACACCACTAAAAATACAGTTGAACTCACCAGATCTGGTTTCTGCATATGTACACCTGTCTCATGAAACATTTTGCTCAGGAAGACCCATCTCTGCTGATACCTCAACCAGAAACCTAGCAGCTCATCTGTGTGATTCATAACAAACAGGACATAAACACACTGATGACAAATGTTGCTTAGCAACCATGCTAACACGCCTGACCTGGCTCTCCCAGACAGTACCGAGATCTTGCAGCAGCTGAACCCAATATTCCACTTCTTGCCTAAATTCTGCCACATGTGGTGACATAAGCATGGTGGACAAGGTCATCACACTGTCTTCAGTTTGAGTCAGAAGGTCCTCCCAACCTGAAAACATATAATATTATTTGTATTCCTTTTTAGGCCCTTAATCAGGAATTGAACCCAGGCTACTATAGTGAACATGCTGTTGCTCAAAGCTTAGACAAAGGTCACAACCCACTGTGGTGCCACTGAAGTATTTTGGAAAGCATGACAAAACGCACTCAGTTGATTTGTACATTTTACATGATGCATGTTATTAGTCACCAGAAAGAAAAACCCCTCCCCATTTTTTAAAATAAAATAATGCATTAAGGGCAGTGGGGTGCTAGTTCGGGTCCTTCTTAATCTTACATTCCCTGATATGAGAAAGGCTGGCATCATCTGTTTGAGGAGTGGAGCAGACCTGATGTGCACGACTAAAACAACTTTAATAAGGAGCAGTGCTGCTTGCAACGTCTGACTCGCAAACACAAGGGATTCAAACACAAGACAGAGCAAAGAACAAAGAAAAAAGCATTTAAATAGGGTGAAACACATGTGGGCAATACAGTAAGCTTAAAGCAATGAGGTTATGTCACCCTCTAGCGATCAGCTGAGGTAATTACCGCTGTCTTTCTCACATACAGTGGTACGGTTAGGCTCTCCAATTTAATCCCTTCCGCACACCAGATCGAATTCTAAAAAGTTCAAGTTCGAGTTGGGGATTAGCGGAAGTGTGTTACGTTTAGATCGTTTGAAACATGGTGACTGGAGATCTAATAAGATCGTTGAATTCATTGGCACATGAAGTGGAGTGTGAACAGAGAAATAATGTTTCAAAAGATTTTTACGCATATGTAGGTGACAGGACAAGATCAATATTGGAGCATGTTGCAGAATTGTCGGCCTTAACAGGCCTCAGATCTCCAGCTGCCATGTTTCAAACGATCTAAATGTAACACCCTTCCGCCAATCCCCGCCTTGACTCAATGGTAGGGTGGACGTGGTCAGCTCGGAATGCATTTTCAAAACCGCATTGAATTTGCTACAAATATCCAACGGTGTCATGAAAAAAATGCAATTGTAAGTGTCCTGTTAGAAATGCAACTGTTAGTGTAAATGCATTTAGGAAAAATAACATTTAAATGATAATTTTGCTACTGTTTCTGCTTGGACACGTTGCACATAAATAAATTTGGGTTGTACATTTTCATTTTAATTTTGCTACTTATAAAGCATTAAAATAGCACGCACTTTACAACTCAAGACTACTGTTGGAAATGGCAAATGTAAGTAATATAATTTAATTTTCCAATTTCATTCTGCACCAAATTTTGCATGCGAGGGAGATAATGGAAAATGTGCCTTTAAATACAGAATTACATTGCCATTTTGAATATTGCGTTGCCATTTTGAATATTGCATTGTCATTTTGCATATTGTATTGCCATTTTGCAAATTTCATTGCAAAATGAAATTTGCTACACCTATGCTTCCATATTTCTGGTTGTTGTGATTAATCTTCTGTATTAAGTTCACGTTTCAGTTTGTTTTCCCAGTCCAGTCATTGGGTGCTTTCGACTTGCTTACAGCGCTGGCTTAAAACAACACATTCTGATCCAGACGCAATGCATTACGGTTACACCTGACTGCACAAACTGGAACCGCCTCTGTAACGACACACATTTGCCCTTATTGGCTGAATAGTTTTTAGTTACACGCATGACGTTTGTATCCCAGGCAGTTCCCATGCGTAACCTGCTATCTCTCCCGAATATCACGAAAAGCAGTGAGAACCGGTTTTCAGTTAATATACCTGGTAAAATATAGTTTAAATAAATGGCATAAATGCTCTAATAGTACACGTAAGTTAGTGGTTTATTCATTGTTATTTGCTGTAATGTTGTGCTGCTTTATTTGGTTTATCGTCCAGTCTGTGAAGAATGCATTCAAGTAAGAATTGCATTGTAGTATGACTCATTTCCTAACGCATAAAGTTTATATTAGGTCAGTGTTCACAGGTTCGACTTCTGATATTCAGATCGAGTTCCAGGTCAAACTGGTTTGTTCAGCTTTCAAGAAATTCAAGTTCTAGTGAGTTTGAGAACTGAGGTACCACTGAAGTTTTGTAGACAGCTATGCTTCATTGCTGCATCTGTTTGTACAGGTAGAAGATAAGAATGGGAGACTCAAGCACCAAGAAAACTAATAGTGTATCATTAATTACAGACAAAACTTCAAATATAATTGCATCTTGTCATCCAAGGACATGCTGAGGAGGACAGACATTAGACAACCACATTGTTCTCATTTTAACCTTCTCACCGATAATGGTAACTGTGCTGCTATCATAGGACATGGAGGATACGGGCTTCTTAGTGTGGCTGGTGGGAACCGTCTTCCATGGATTCTCCTCCACCCACTCTGTCATAATAAAGCTGGTCAGACAGAACTGCTTTTCCTCCCAATGGCGCCTGATCTCCTGAAACGCCTCCCTCATGTTGGCTTCGGCCTTGGCTTCTCGACAAATCTGTGGTACACAAGGCTTCTTACTGTATGTGACCAGGCATTTATCTATTGCACGCTTTGTAATGTAAGTTCTTTATTACACACACTGTAATGCAATCAGCCACTGCCTATCCCAAGGAGTGTCTATATTACGCACATTGTAATACACTCAGCCACTGCCTATCCCATGCCATAATGCTTTTGTGCCAGAGCCTTCCCAGTTCCACCATTGCAGTCAGTACATAGACACACAGTTGCACACTGCTGTACTGCATATCCTTTCTACTTGCAGTTTGCTCATTTATTCTTCTTGTATATCTTATATCTTGTGTATCTCTTTGTGTTGACACCTGCAGCAAGAGCAATTCCTTAAACACTTGATACTTAGGGAACAAAGATTGTGATTCTAATTATGATGGACTTCCACTACCACTCAGCTGAAAATCACAGCAAAATAGGCCCTGTGCACCCTACTTTACTGATTTCATCCTGGTGTTCCAACAGCCTTTTGGATAAGAAGACAGCAACAGTCAAGTCTCTCTCGGTGACGCAGAGAAGGTCCATTGCTGAAAGACCGTGAAAGACAAGCTGTGAGACTGCAGATGGACACGTGAACATGCTAGTGTGTGCAATCGTGCCTTTCCTCCAACCTTTCAGGATGTTCCTCCAGTGTTTGTGCTTGATCGTGGGGCTGCTGAGGTTGCCCAGCATTGAGAGCTGCTGGCTGAAGCCTTGAAGGAGCCGCTGGGCTCTGCTGAGCACAGCGTCACTGGGCGGGATGCTCCTGGCCAACTCCTCAGCCTGCTGCAGCCATTCTCTGACTCTCCCCTGGGCTCTCTGCACCACAAACTACCAACTCCCAACAGTTACGCTATTTTATTGTCATTATTTTTTCAGAAAACATATATAACATTTTTTATATAATATAAAGATCATGAAAAGAATGTTGTACTATAATTCCTGAGATACACATTTTTTTCCCATTTAAAGTCCATTTAAGTCTCAAGCATAATGAAAAAGACCAGCACACATTATACTGCTGCACCTTCTTGAACATCAGAGGTTTCCACTCCTGGATCTGAGCTTTGCAAGCACTCAGCAGTTCCCACAATCCTTTGCGTGCCTCCAGCTTTATCCTTGCTGCCTCCACAAAGCTCAAGTCCAGTGGCTCCCCTAACAGTAATGAGAAACCTGGTTGCACATATTCCAATCACATAATAAAATTCTGATAAGACAAAGCTGACTAATGACTCCCATTTACCTATGTTGTACACTGCACATTTATTCCAATAAATCTTACCAGTTCAAAAAAGTACTGCTATTTTTATGGCACTAGATTAGTGGGGTAAGCATGTAATATAGTACCACACGCAGTACACTGCATAGTAATTTTCATGATTAGATTCAGCTATGCAAGTCCAGCCATGCCCAAAGGTCGCCATCGTACCCCTGAGCATCTCACTGCTGCAGCTTAGCTCCTGCAGGCGTGCTGATGCAGTGCAGAAGTGCCTGCAGAAGGCGTCCAGCTGGGACACCATGAGGGGGGCCTCTTGGGAGGGATCCAGATATGGACCTGAAGTTGCCTTAGATAGCAGAGCCTGGAGCTCCTGGACCAGAGAGTGGAAGGTACTGTCCAGGGTGTTGGACAGGAAAGGCAAACGGCCATTCAGTTTTTCTGCAGCCTTTTTTAGCAGGG
This sequence comes from Brevimyrus niger, assembly GCA_015164015.2. Taxonomy (NCBI): domain Eukaryota; kingdom Metazoa; phylum Chordata; class Actinopteri; order Osteoglossiformes; family Mormyridae; genus Brevimyrus; species Brevimyrus niger. The sequence goes on from JAABNY020000035.1 coordinate 16,572,697, forward strand.
GCTTAAAGTTTTTCCACAGGTGCAGCAACTGTGTACAGGACAGAGAACAGCAGACATCAGTGATACAGAAAGTCCCATACATTGTAATATCCATCCATTTTCCAAACCGCTTGTCCTACTGGGTCGCGGGGGGTCCGGAGCCTATCCCAGATGCAACGGGCACGAGGCAGGGAACAACCCTGGACAGGGGGCCAGCCTATTGCAGGGCACACTCACACACCAGTCACTC
>JAABNY020000035.1:16588858-16599847 GCA_015164015.2 Brevimyrus niger
AAACCTCTGTGTGTGTGTGTGTGTGTGTGTGTGTGTGTGTGTGTGTGTGTGTGTGTGTGCGTGCGAGTGAAAGTGCGTTGCTGTTCTTTGGTATCTAGTATGAATATTGTGTGTTGAATTCAATGCTCACAAAGTTACAAAAAAAGTTTTATTTCAAGAAGAAACAAGTAATACATCATCTTGTGAACTGTGCCTGCCTCTACTTTAATAATGCTTCAGATCTAGAAAATATAATCACATACAAAATGAATACAGTACAAACGGAAATCAATGCTATGTAAACAGGCTCAAAAATCTGTCATTGTTAATAAAAGCCCTTATGAAAAAGGTTGTGCAATATTTGTATATTCTAATGCTAATATACAGAAACTGAATAACTTCTGTATGGAAAAAACAAAACAAAAAAAATAACAATAAGAATAAAAAGCCTCTTTCTATTGCTATTTCAACCAGAGAACAGGAACTGAGAGTCGCATTACTGCATGTTTCCATTGAGGTTAATCCATAAAACATCAAGAAAGAATCTTTCAACAGGGATTACAAAAAAAGGCAAAGAACAACAGAGTGGTGTCTGAGATGAATACGGTTAGTCAGCCTGATTACATACAGACATTCTGCTGTTTTTAATCACGGAGAGAGGCCAACATCTAACTGGATGGCACACCATCAACAGAACAGGGGCAGGTATCAAAGGCACAGAAATCCCTGTGATAACCAAGGCCACCGCTTCCACGGGGATGTCCATGACACTCCCCTATTTTGTCACATACACGTCACCGACTTCTTTTACTCCTTAAAATACATACATTCATAACACTTTCAAACCGTTGTCTGGCCATTTCTCTGCTGCCTGCCTCCTGCTGCCGTGAATCAGGACCCCTGTTCTGTCCCGAAAGACGCCACGTTCCTCAGCCGGACGCCGCCTCACACGGTGCTCTTGATGTCGATGACGATGGAGTACCTGACGAGCTCCGGGTACAGCGGGCCCTTCTGGTCAGGCATCAGCGCTTGTGCCGCCGGCTTCTTCAGCTCCGGGGAGCGGTGCTCAGCCAGAAGGGAGGTGAGCGCGGCCAGGGACTCGTGCTTCTGAGACGAGCCCTGGGAGCAGAGGGGCGCCACAGTACCAAGATGCGGTTAGGAGGGGGGCAGAGCGCAAAGAAAGAAGGAAGGGAGAGAAAAGAGAAAACAAAAGAACTGCATTGTAATGGTGTTGACCACAGCCGCTATAGAACACAGCTGCACTGAGTGCATATTGACATATCCTATGTCTGACAGCATGGAGAGCCTGAAAAAAACCATGACATTTCTAACAGACCTCACAACGCCAAAAGATATAAAACTTGCAACAAATGCAATAATACTATACTTACCACAGATGTTGAAGAACCACTTCTATACCTCCTGCTAGAACAGAAATCGTGTAGTAGAATTAATCAATCACAAACAATGAAAGGTTAAGAAGCAAGGTATAAAAATCATTAAGAAACATATATAAACATCTACATGCCATACATCTAAACCAAATTGCTTCTACTTTAATAAAAAAAAAAAACTACCCACTGTGAGACCCTCCAGCATCCAGCAACCCAGAATGGGCACCAATGACATAATACAAGCAGGAAATTCTATTTTGATTTAGTACATACATGCATATATACATAAACATATTGAAGTAAAAGATCTTTGCAATAAAAAGCAAGACTCATTCGATGACTTAAGAGACATATAAGGTTTGGGAACTGAAGTTCATTTAGGCATATATAACATTTTAGAAAATAAATTTTTCTTTTTTTATTTATTTTTATTGTGTTGCACTTAACATGCATGTTCTGATGTTAATTTGTATTATTTTCTGAGCAAATACATATTTACTACTCAGATAAATCATTTTCTTTGACTTCCTGAGTAATATACAGATGTGAGCGAAAAAATGGACCAAAGCGCAATGTCGTGCAATTTGGATCCAAAACTAAAGAAAAAGAGGCCATGATACTAGATCGAGGAAACCTGTCTGTAAACACCTGCAAGCAATAGATCACAGTAAGCGATGTCTGTGAGCAGACAGGATTAACACGACTGCGTCTGACCACATGTCGTGCCAGGGCTTTGTACACATGCTAGCCACACCCACACCACTTCCTGTTTATGAATAGAAGGCACCACATTGGTTACGCCGAGGCCTGATAACATCACCCTGATGGAACATGGCTTCCTGTTTGTCAGGCCGTCGTGGTGCGTGTAGATACCTTACCTGTGACTGTATGCGACCTAGACCAGAACTCACCAAAGAATGCAGGTAGACACGATGAGGATGAGAGCAACTGCGAGCGCCGTTGGAATACATATGATGAAAATGTTCCCTGTAATTGGAGCAAAGTATAAAGAGAGTTTTGGACATTCAAAGAGCAGAATAATAAAGTTTAATGAAAAAAGAGTATTCAAATTCTAATACTGTAAATAATAGTAAAATCAGAATTCAAAAAAGAATTCTTTAATTTTAGCAATAATTGTAACACATGTAGCAAGATTAGGAAAAAGGGAATTGCAGAGCTGTGAGTAAGTAGATGCAGTGGTCTTACTTCAGGACATTATAAGTCAGGACACCAGGATAGTGTGTAAAGCAACATCAAAAACAGTTGATACATGAGTGAAAGGTTTCTTTTTTTATGGCAAAGGGTGCAATAAGATTCTCTCCCAGATGTCTATTGTAATGTCAAGAAGATGTTAATGATTTCCAATTTTGCACATCCATTTTTGGCCAGTCTGGGGCTTGGTGCACATCTCCGGGCACTTACAGAGCTCCTGGTCCTCCCCGGTGACCTCCACCTGGACAGAGAGGCTGGCGGAGTGGTGGTGGAAGGAGGCTCGGCAGGTGTAGAGGCCGGCATCGTGCAGGGACACCGGGGACGGGAAGACTATTGCGGCACCTCTAGTCCTCACAGGTGAGTCATCACTCCTGGAACCCGCAGTGCAAAGGACACAACGGAGCAGTTAAATGCCAGGATTCTCCTAATGGAGCAGTGGGCAGCCCAGATCCCGCTAGGCCGAATCCAGCAGGTTTTCCATCCTACATGGTCTCTGACGAACCTCAACTGATCTCAGGCAGATAGCGAGGTTCATCCTTGCAATGTGATAACTGAATCTCAGGACACAGTCAGGAAACATGTTTTGTGCAAATTTTACCATCAATATAGGGTTAGACATGATAAATTTAATGTGAACTTGCAAGCATTTTGCAGTGAGAGCTGCAGTAGTAATGAAAGTGGCGGATGTCAATGAATGCGACGGCACTGGTAATGAGAGCGTGTGGTTTGAGTCAGTGGTTATGTGAAGACAGTTTGCTCTTAATATAAACTGCAGAGTAGAGTACGACTAATGAAAGTTGCTTAGCATAAAAGAAAATAGAGTTTCACTGGCGCGGAAAGGGTAGCAGCGTGATGGAACGGCTATAACGATTTTCTTAAACTTTGTTAATGTTCAGTGTTCATCATATTTTTATGCAGCCTGTTTTCCCAGTGCTGCATTATTCTAAGAAGTGTAACTAATGAAAATAACAGTAAAGGTATAGTTGCAATGAGGCTAGTTTTCAGAGGTGTAAAGGAGACAGATGCAGTGATAATGAGCGTTAATTAAAACATGGTGCTGTTAATGGGAGCAGTGGTGTGTTTGACAGAGCAGCAGAGGAATCCCTTTGGGTCTGACTTTAAAACTAAAGGCACCAGTACCAGGTCAAGCAGGATAAGTACTTCATTTCAGCTTTGTAAGTACGGGAAGGTAGGCTGACCTGACACATGTGATATTGAATGCTGGGATTTTGCCGTAGACTTTCAGCGAGATCCTCTGATTGTGGAGATGCATTTTTAAGGATACTCTCTGTACCGCTGTGCTTGAAACAGGGTTCAGCAGTTTGAGGGAGGAGATATCTGTGAAGGTAACAACCTGGTTAACGAACAGGAAAAAACAACCAACAAATCTAGAAAGGAAAGAAAACATTCTCTGCGGTCTGTTGTGGTTTTGCTTTTTGAGCAGCAGATTAGGCAAATGAGACAGACAGAGAGACAGACACATATTATAAGTAACAGTGCTGTGTTTGTAGGAGCCGCACAATTGAAAACAGGCCCATAAATCAGCAGAAATAAACTCGGTGAAACCCGGCAGTGTTGCTGTTTAGATTGTTTTCATTGTAGGAATGCAGTGACTAAGGACAGTAAACATCCTTGGTGGAAGCTAATTTCACTGCCAATTTGAATTTTGATTTCAGTGATGACATGTATGAATATGACACACCAGTTAGCCCTGCTGAACTTACAGTACTGAGGAATGTGTACAGTCTTCTCTGTAGAAAAGTGCTCATTTTTAACCTGGCAGGTCAGGTTCTGCCCCTCGTGGAGGTCCAGAGGAAACTCATAAGTGCTGTTAGCCCAGAATCGACCCATCACGTTCCCGGAGCGCTGGACAGCTCGGCCCGTGTTATTCAAAGGGAGGACCCAGGAGAGATTAAATGTGCCCGTTTCCCAGCTGGACTCACAGACAATGAGACACAGTGGAGAATTGGGATGCATGATGAGAGAGACACTCAGCTTAGGGGGATCTGAAGAAAAACAGAAAGAATTCAAATGCTCATTCTGCTGAATGGGTAGTTATGCTGCTTTCTTTGTACAGCGAGCCATTGTTCATATGTTCAACCTACCGACTGCCGGTATCCAGGTTTCTCTCCTCACTGGTTCTGCTAGAGCCTTGTGGGTAACTATACAGGCCAGAGTCCTTCCAAAGAATGACAGGGTGGGAATTGGAGCTGTACTGGTGACTGTGGCAGACCCACTGGGGGAGGTCCAGTTTGCGGTCTGGACCCCCTCGGACCAGCTGATGCTGGGGCCTCCACGATCATCACTTAGACTCCAGGTGATTGAGGCTGCAGGTTTGCTGCTATCGGCTCGGCACGTTACACGCGTCCCATTTTCCCTTGTGGTGGTGATGCTAACGTTAACTTCAGGGGCAGCTACTAAAAACACATACAACAGGTCAAAGGTCAGAGTGGCCGGGCCTGCCAGCCATCCCATTGGCTAAAGGCAGTAGAGCTGCATTTCAGAGAAGCAGACAGTAACTTTTTGGTTTCGAGTGGAAACTATTAAGGAGAGCAAATTAGCTGCAGCAACGATGACATTTACAGGTTATTGCTGAGCCTGACAATTCATACTCACAGCACGCTGGAATTGTCATCTCCCTGATGTCTGTTTCTAAGAGAGCAGGGTGCTCTATCACACACTGGACTCGGTGCTCCTCAGATAAGCAGACAGGCAATAGCAAGTCGACACTGACAGCATTTGCTCTATTCCGAAGCGTCGAATTAGGCCTGATAGTGGCAAGCAGGCCCTCAGGTAGGACCCAGGACACGTTAGCCGCTGGCACGGCATCTGCAGCAGAGCACCGGATGACCCTGTGGTTTGTTTCTTCCCAGGTCTGTATAGTAACATTTGGAGCAACTGCAGCTGAGGGTGAGAGGGGGCAAGCTTTAGTGAGGAAAGCGAACCAGGGCTAGGAACTACAGGACGAGGCTACTGTACCTTCTGGCACTTCTCTAGGGGCTACTTGTATTTCTAGCTCCACTGATGCTTTGTGGTTGTAATAGGAAGCCTGACACTCGTATTTTCCAGCATGGTGTAAACCCACAGGCCCCATCACCTGCAAGGAGCTGCCGATCACGTTCATATCTGCAGAGAGGGGCCCATCTTCTCTGTGGAGGAAGAGAGAACACAAACACACACCCAGTTAAAATGGCCCAAGGAGGCCCTCTCTCAGGCTATCCTCTGTGAACAGCACAGCAGATGTAACATAGGGTGTGAAGCAGGTCCTTTGTTTCCATGAGAAGGTCATTCAGCACAGTGCCACCCTCTGTCCATTTTGAATTTTCTGGTGGTTTTTGTTTCTCATTCCAAATGGGTGACATCTCACAAAAAATACTTTTTAATACATCATTAATGATACTAAATATTAAGTAAAGTATAATATAGACAAAATTGTTTATTAAAAAATGGAATTTTCATTCAATACTCAATACAAAGTCCATTTGAAAGATAATTACAGTGAAAATTAAACGATAATTGAAAAGACATTCTTCTGAGGGTGAAATCAGGGATTACTTGGTGCAGTTGACTTGGTATCGGGGCACATTGCCTGTAACTTCAAGCTGAAAGGTCACGTTGTTCTGTCCTTCATCCAGCAAGACATGTCCCCCAGCCACACCGTTGGGGGTTAACACCCTCATTGCTGAAAAGCCTGGGTTCCCAGAACATGCATAAATCTCACATCCATCTTTATTTTCCATTTAAATATGTTTACGCTCTCAGTTTTGGAAAACCGATTCTTTATATCCACCTATATCTACATCTGCTCTATAGTGATTACTGGAAGGTCTCCCTCAGCCCCAGGACTCACGGTAGGTGGGCAGGGTTACGGTCCTCCTCAGCTCACTGGGAAATGTGGGATGCATGACCATGCAGGTGATATTCCAGCCTTCATGAAGGTGTGCTGGAAACCGGCGCGAGCCGACAGCCGTCTCAGTGCCTGCGTCCGTGTCCATTTCGATCTTACTTCCGACGTCCATTGAGATGTTTCTGGCCTCTGCTGTGTCTCCAGACAGAGACCAGGAAAGTCTGGCAGCCGGTCTGCCATTCATGGCTTTGCAGGTTACCACCTGAATCTCTCCTCCTTCGTCTTGAAGCAAAGTTGTGTTCATGGTCACGACCGGAGTAACTGCAACAACAAACAGCGTTTTCAGAAAGAGAGGAAAGAGTTCTATACTAGTCATCAAAAACTGAGAGAAAAGATTCAGGAATAAACCACAGCCAGGATTTTTTTGTCTGCTCCACATGAACTGCTTAACAGCTGTGTCCAGACAAGAGAAACAGCTACTGGTTTTGCTATTCTACTTACTGTAAGCCTGCTGAATAGTCAAAATGTATGATTACATATCTGTAGTGATATTTAGGTTACTTTCTGCAAAATGCTGTTCAAGTATTCATAGTTATTATTATTATTTTACTGTTACTATTATGTTGTTGTTGCTGCTGCTGCTGTCATTATTATTATTATTATTATTATTATTATTATTTTAATTAGGACTTCCATGGACAGACTTCCATTCAATTTCTGAGTGAAGAGCAGTTGATGTAAACTCAATGTTCTTCAAAAAAACAAATCAGATCTACTTTCAGATTCACTCAAGCATCTGTGCAAGTTTTTTTTTTAATGTATGTCTGCCAGTGTGGTTACACAGCTGAACTGGATGAGGGGTTCCGGCCCAGGAGGTGCAGACTGCTCTGTGATGTGAGGAACGGGGCACAGGTGGCCAGGCAGGAAGCAGACTGGAAGAGCAGCAGACAGTGACATCACCAGAATTCAGGAAGAGCCGCTTAAGCTCCACCCACATGAGTGGCTCAGATAGGAGAGGAGCAGCCGAAATGAACAAAGAGTCTAAATGGATGAGACACCATTTAACCAGCAGGCGGTAGCTATATCTCTGAACACACATCTAACACACATCAAACACACATAAATATCAGCTTGCTTATAAATCTACATCTGATCCACACAAGATTCCTGCATGTCGTCTTACAATAGCACATCTTACCAAAGGTCTGCACTTTCACTTTCATGTGCGTAGAGTCGGACAAAGTGGGGTGGTTAACAACACAGGTCACATTGCCTTCGTGCATAAGATGCACGGGTAGGCTGAGTGTGCTGGTCTGAGTGAAGGTGCTGTTAGAATGCTGCACTGTTTCTGTGGTTACAGAAAATGACACATTGTTGGGTTGTTGGTCGAAGACCAGCCAGCTGACCACAGCTTCCGGCTTCCCTCCAGCGGCAGAGCAGGTGACCCTCTGGTAGTGTGTTCCATTCTCCAGAGTCATAGCCTCGGTAATCTGAACTGATGGCCGAGCTTGAAAAATAAGACAGAGAGGGAAGTTCAAATCCAGCAGCAGCAGTGTATAGACATTCACCCATTTTCTGCAATGACTTGTCCTATTGAGGGTTGCAAAGGGCCCAGAGCCTATGGGCACAAGACAAGGAACAACCCAAGATGGGGCGCCATCTCATCCCAGGGCACACACACACACACACCACATGCACACACACAGACACACACCACAAACACACACACACACGCACCACACACACATGTTGGGTAAACATATCCTTATGTTTATTCATGCTCATTCATTTCAATGGGAAAAATGCTAATGCTAACTATGACAACCTTAACCCCTCCCCCTGCCCTAACCATAACCATAAGTAACCTTGTCCCCATAAGGGGAAAAAAATTGATATTTATCACGTTATGGGGACATTGTGTCCCCATAAGGATAGGTAAACCCGCTCACACACACACACACACACACATACGCACCACACACACACCACACGCACTACACGCACACACACACACCACACACACACACACACACACACCACACGCACACACACATACGTGCACACACCACACGCACACACACACACACCACACACACACCACACACACACACACGCGCACACACCACACACACACACCATTCACACTGACAGGTAATTTGGAAACTCAGATTCACCTCAGCATGTTTTTGAACTATGGGGGGATAGTAGAGTACCTGGAGGAAACCCCATGATCACATGCAAACTCCACACACAGAGTCATGGTTGGGACTCGAATCACGGTCATCAGGTTAGAGTTGACAGTGCACTGTGCCAACCAAGGGTACAGGCAGTAATAATCTGGTACAAAACTCTCCCCAAACATTTACTGGTAATATGTAGAAGGTACATTTTGGAACCAAAATGCAAGTCCATCTCTCCAGAAGCAATCATGCACATAGTTGTAGGTAGAAGCACACCTTACCCAGGACAGTGAGGGTCATTGTTTCTTCCACAATTTCAAATCCACAAAGGAAGCTACATTTGTACTCCCTCTCATCCTCCAAACTAGTGATGTTCATCGTTATTGTGAGGTTGCTTGGCGACACCGGAACACTGAACTTCTGATCATTGACTTGAACCTCTCGCATAAAGAACCCAACCAGCCGCTTCCAATTCCCACTTGACTGCTGCTCAGTCCAGAAGGATGCCATCACATCTGATTTGCCAAGGTATTGGCATCTGAGAACCGCCGTCTCCCCCAGAACCCCTAAAACATTCTTCTCAATCTCAACATCAGAGCAGCAACAGTTAGCTGTGAAAGACAGGAGACATGGGAAAAGGTTAGAGGGGTAACGAAATTGTTTGTCTTTGTTTTGTGGTGATGCAAAGATTTTCACCAGTCAACATAAACCTCCTGAATGGAAAAGCTACCAACAAGAAGCTTAACGAGAAAGCAGAAGGCTTGGTACACTCACATTCACATATACGCACATGTTAAATTATTATATATTAGTTATGAAAAATACTACTAACATGTCATTTTAAAAAACAGTCACAAAGTTCTGATTTACAAGACATGATCAACCCTTTGTGTCCTGATACTCCCCAAGCACCTCAGTGTCCTTCAGCATCAGCCTGAGATTCTTCGTAGCTCCTTAAGATATGTTGCCAGATTTGTAAATAACCACTGAGAGATTAAAGAATGCTGTGGCGAAACACTGAGATTACTAAGAGTTTCAGTTCTTTTGTGGTATAAAGGTGGTGCTTGATGACACATTGTGTGTTTGTGCTTGTGTGGATGCTTACTTGAACAAATGCTTTACTTTGTGGCAATTATGTTGTGAAAACAGCACCACAGCAGTAATAAAATGTGCATTAATAACATTCCAGATAAAAGCCCATTGTAATTCAAAAAAGGAAGCATCCTGGCTCTATGAGTAGGGCTCTGACAGGATTATGTTAATGTTTCCAATAGAGGCATCAATAAAATACCATAAAAATGTATTCTAATGTGCCTGAAAGGATTTCATCTGGTAGGCAGATTTAATTGTCTACAACAGATACAAACACCTGTAAGAATGCAATCTTGACTCAAAATAACAAAAAAATCTGTATTAAAATGTTGTCCTTTGTCCAAAATTTAAGTTACAGAACCCAAAATTCTAATTTACTATACTTTATAACAGTTAAAATGAATCAATTTACTTTTACCAGCCATTGTTTTAGTTAATTAGAAAAATATATAATTAAATCAAATGTGCAGAACGACTTTATGATAATGTAAATTGGAGAGAATGCAGAATTGCATTATTGTATATATTTCCAAAGCTTATATATAATAATATCTACAATAAACTATAAATATTATTATTTGACATATGTAACAGTAAAAAGCATATGCATATAGTGTAGCTAAAAACCATGTATTTCAGTTTGCACATTTAAAAAACCTCTTTAGCAATAAATTAGAATCAGACTTACCCAAGACATTTAACACTAAGCCCAGGAATAGAAGAGCTGAACCCCCCATTTTCAGTCTCATGGAGAGAGAGGTGAGGTGAAAGTTTTTAACTGTGTGTGTGTGTGTGTGTGTTTGTGTGTGTGTGTGTGTGTGTGTGTGTGTGTGTTAGTTAAACAGACAGTTAGACCAGCAGTACAGGAACCCAGAGGTGATGTCAGGTTCCCAGCAGAGATCTCTCTCATAATTCCATCCCACAGAGAAGCTGTCTTAACATGAACTCATTGCCACCCTCTGTAGTTTTTGATCAGCAATGCTCATCATTGGCAGCATATGCCTGTTTACTTCTCGCTTCTCTGCCCTGATGGCGGGTAAAAGCCCACAGAGCGCTCGTGGCCTCAGTCCGCCCTCCACCCCTCCCCCCCAGCCCAGCCGTCACCCCCCACTGCACTCGACACACTAACTCTCTCGCTCACTCTCCAGCTAGCATGGCTGTGTTTCCAGCTGATCAGCAGACTTCCTTCTCTTTATCTCTATATCAACAGCCCTCCACCCCCCCCCCCCCCCCCCCCCACACGCCCACACCCCCCCCCCCACACCCCCAACCACCCTTTACTATT
>JAABNY020000035.1:16599947-16610482 GCA_015164015.2 Brevimyrus niger
GCAGCAGACTTCCTTCTCTTTACCTCTACATCAACCGCCCTCCACCCCCCCCCACCACCCCCCAACTGCTGCAACATTGACCTTGCAAGCCAAACTTTACATTTTTATGAACTTTTGTAAGCTGGGTAGGAGCCACTGGTTGTTTAATTTATTCCAAGCCTCAAAGTCATTTAAACTGAACACCTATTTTGTGCCATCTTGCTCTGTTTCTTCTACATACATTCAGAAATGTAATGTATCTGCATCAGACATATTTATGCAGTGAAGAGCATTAGCCACTGTCTTGACCCTGTTTCTGTGATACATTAGACATCATCCAGCAATCCATCCATTTTCCGTTCCAGTGTAATTTAATTCATATTAATGCTCCCTTATCTATGTCCCTGTAAACTATTCCGTCACCCCAATGGCGATTTACTCTTCAGCATTGCCATTCGCTATTCCAGCATTCCCATTCGCTATTCCTCCCTTTACAAAAATTCTCATTATGATTTTTGATTTCCGGTGCTGCCATTGGCTGTGTTCCAGCATTATCATTCACCGTTCCCAGTCTCCATGCTACAGCTCTTCCTTTTCGCCACTCATTAGCTAATCATCCCCGTCTAATACTGTCATTGTCACTCTACTTTAAATCCCAGAGGCTGCTCCCCCCTCAACGACACTACTCAAATAAACAAAGGTGCCTAAAGGACTGTCACTGCAACAGACTAATCCAGAAAATAGCTCTTTTTTATCTGTTGTATTTTTGAAATATTGCATTTCCTTTGATATAGTTCTCCTCTAATACAGTACCTGCAAGTATAATTTTTCTGGAATGCTTGCATGGTATCACGTTTCATCATTAGGGACCTGAGTATCCCCCCATTTTTGCTAGATTGCTTGACTCCAAGAAAGGCAGCGTTCAGCAGAGGATGATACTCCGGTTTGGCTGTCAGGTGCTTCCTCACTCATTCACAGTGTGGCTGGCAGTTTCTCTGACATGGACGTGTTTGTCAAACTGAAGATGCTGAGTCAAAAAAGTGTGAAAGGGTGCTGAGCAGCGTAAAGGCGACACCCTGACTCATCCAGACATATAACTGAAAGAGCAGTTAAACCACATCACTAAAAAGCCGTTTGAGGTCTTTCTGTAGGTATCGATTTGAAACAAATATTTTGTCTGACCGTTTGTTCCATCCGTGTGAAAATCCTCTAAGAATTTGACTAAATATCCTAAAATTTGTTCAGCATACACAGTACAGTATGGTTCGTATTTAAGAATTTGTATGCATCCTAATCAAGAAAGGCACAGGATTGTGCTACTGAAACAATTCATATATCATTAAAAAAGACAAACTCATCCCCAGCCTCCAAGCGCTGGTCAGTTTGGCCGGGGCCTGGAACCCAACCCAGACAGCACAGGGTGCGGAGCTGGTGGGCAGCCTGCTGGGGATAGTAAAAAGATAAATGAAATGAAATCCAAAAAAAACATTTTTTACTAATGTTAGATATTAGATTTTTAATTCCCTTTTGAGATTACATAATAATGAATTTTTGTGCCAGCAATTGACTCACAGGACTGGTCCTTTCCAATACAGTTTCCAGTGATGTTTATCTGAGTTGACTGTGTTAATAACATATTTATGGTCATTTATTCTGCTTTAAGGCGTCACATAAAAACACATTTAACCTCAGCAATATATAACACACCTCATATAAATCTTAATAAACAGTTACATTTAAATTCGTGCATTGTATGTACTTTTTAGGTTTTATATGTATGATTGTAAGATTGCTTTTTTATATATAATTCAGACTTTTTAAACAGTTCACATTTTCCCTAATCCTGAAATAGACCAAAGGAAGATTATATAAATACAAATCATCGTCTATTGCAGAAGGAGATGTCGCTTTATTATCAATTAAGTCTGCATGACTCATGACCTGGTTCAGGTTCATCTCTTCGTCATGTTCTCCCTTCTGGTTTTAGTTGCGAAGTATAGGAACAAAGGCTTTCAGGAAGGAAATACCACTTGTCAAGTAAAGCAGAAACCCTAATGCTGCACAAAGCACAGCACTGTCTTTGAAACACCTTCAGTAGATAAGGATGTGAACAGGATGATTGAAAATAGGAAATGTGGGTTGACATGCAATAAGAAGCAAAATGATTTTATCAGGATTTCTGACTGTCACTATAAAACAGCTCCAAACAGTCACAGAGCAGTTACGCACATGCAGATATTGTTTCAGGGCAAAACATTGAGTTGAGTCATGACACATTCTGGCTTCCTCCTGAGGCTATCAATGCCAGTCATTGAGGTTTCAGAAAGCAGACTTCTTCTTGACAACCGTTAATCTCATTCAGTACCCGATTCATACTGAGAAAAACTGAGATTCATTCTCTTTGCATGCTTATGTCAGTGATTATTACAAACGATTATCATAACACACAGCACTCTGTCTCTGGCCAGTTCAGTAACTAATAACCAACCCGCACTACATCTCCAGACCTGTCTCCCTGCATACCCATATCATTCCCACTGGCCTAATTGGTCAAATTGTTAAAGGGCATCGGACCCCATTCAGGTTGTAATGTTGTACGTATCAGACTTTATTTCAGTCAATCAGACTTTATTTATGTACTGTAACACTTTTCCTGCAAACTCAAAAAAAAACACAAAATCAACCCACCCCTGCTGCCACCCTCACCCAGACTATATAAAGTAAAAGGGACAAAAGACATGAAAAACAAATATAAATGAATAATGTATTAGGTGACTTGTCGCTTTACCAGTTAGCAAAGAGCTCCTCCCACTAGTCCCACTTTCTCATCTCTTGCACTTTTCTACTTCTACTTTATCTACTTTGTTTCTTTATACCCTTTTCTGTAGAGCACTTTGAATAACCATTATATAAGAATATGTGCTGTACAAATAAACTTGTCTAGTTTTCCTTGTTTACACTGCAGGCCTCTTCCAGCACTGCTTCTCTTACATTGTCTTAAGACAAATGTTATGCTCATTCCAAGGAAGCTCTCTGAATTTAACGGCCATCAAGTCGTACTCTCAAGTAACTTAGTAACTCAGTTACTACTCAGTAACAAATCATGAACAAATATAGTAACTGCATGAAATACAGGAAAAATCATGATTGATTAATGATTGATTAATGAATGATCATGGGATCAGTTCGTAGCTAACACTTAGTTTCTAATTAATTAATACATTAAGTGAGTGTACAATTACATTATTCATGATCCTTCAAGTAGTATTACTATATTGACTCTGTTCAAATTACACCAACATCAACTAAATAGATTTCTCTTCAATTAATAGATAATAAACACCCTTTAACAAATGGCTGCAAATTAATAATGGTTCTTATTTCACTGATTATTTAAACCATAACCAATGACAGCTCGCATTGTCATCATGTCAAGTCAAGTCAAGTCATTTTTATTTATATAGCGCTTTTAACAATGTACATTGTCTCAAAGCAGCTTTACAAAATTGAAATGATAGTTGAACAATATTTAAATAATCAGAAATGTTTGTAGAGATGCATTTAACAATCATTTAGGTAAGGCAATTTTCTCTGTCTCATGTCCAAAATAGCCCGGTCCTACACAGCAACAACATGTAGACATTAAGAAAAATGGAGCTTTTCTAGAAAACCTCTCTTCAAGAGTTGATAAATTGTTGATAAAGAGTTGCAAAAACCGGATTTGACCCATGACTCATGTTAATGCATGACAACGAACAGGCAACCCCTTTGGTTCCCACTACACAACATCCCATAAATGTTTTTTAAATAGTCTCTAATTTCACTTTAATTTTTCCAGTCCACTCAAAAACAGCTAATAAAAACTCACTTACTATTGATCTAGGCGTGGGGAAGCCACTAGCTTCTGTCCCAGACACCTAAGTGGTATATGGAACTGGAAACATCCAAAAGGTTATCATTTTAAAAGATTAAACTGTAATGAAAATGACCAGGCACAATCCATCTGGGGACCAGGCAATCACTTATTTGACTCATGCCAGAGTTCTTTACTTGACATCCACACTTTAAAGTACCGTTTGCTCTGGCACTCATTTCTGAGTCTCTCTGACAGATAATATAATTCATAATACAAATAAATCAAGGCCTTACTTTCATTACTGCAGTATGAATCCTTGCCCAGGGAGCTATGAAGCTTAATAGTTGAAAGTAATGGCAGGCATCCAAAATGGCTAGGGAAGGACAGTTCAGTGGTCAAAGACAAAAGTACTCCCTCATTGAAATAATCCTTCCAGTGCCCTAACTGTTATCCAGTTGGATGTTCAGCCCTCATGTCGGTTACTTTTAAATGACATGACACACCTGAGAGGAATGCTGACATCTTTTTGACACCCAAAAACTCACATATTATTGCTCAAGCTTCTGCTTTATGCCTCTGATTAGACTAACTGTCAAATGTTTTTGTAGTTGCAGGTATATATACTTTTGGGGCACTGTTCATTAGTGAACAGCATGCTATCTACTTTGAATGGCCATGGTGATTGTAAGTTCAGTGAAGTTTGCTAGAACTATGGTCCTAGAGCTGCCATGCTTTAAGGAAATTGGTTTCATATGGTACCTACGGATTCTCAGAAGATACACAGTACCATTGGAGTCTGGTCTTCATCTCAGGCCACTGGAAAGTGTTCATGTCTCGCAGCCATACAGCAAAATATTGCATCAGGATTCTAAAGATTTGGACCTTCATCATCTAACAGAAGTCAGGAGCACCACACACACCTCATGATCCCCCAAGCTCTCCCAATCTGACTAATATCTGAACACTATCTGATGCTCCAGAACTCCTACTTTGTTCCTGTTTTGGTTTCACACTGTTCTTAACCACTTTTTATTTGCTTCTGATCTCCAAATAATCTTTCTGCCATTGCTGACCAATTTTCAGAACATAAACATATGTCTTCAGCAAGATCCAGGAAATGGAGCAATGCCATGTAATGCGGATACAATGTAATAATTAATAACTGCTAGACAGAAAGTGATCTTGAAAATCCAAGAGGTGTGTATTGTCCCCCAGGGTCTACTGATTAAGGCACAATTCATAGGACATGGCTGTCCCATTTTGTTTCAGAGCTATTAACCCTTTAGAATTTGGTGATCAGTGGTCATTGTTAACACACCACAGCACACAGTACACAACAACAAAATGTGTCCTCTGCATTTAGCCCATATGTGACTTTTGTGACATAGCAGGGGGCAGCTAATTCAGCGCCCAGGGAGCAGCGCTTGGGGATGGTACCTTGCTCAGGGTGCCTCAGTGGTGACTTACTGGTGGGGCATTCAAACCTGCAATCTTTCGATTACAAGCGCACTTCCCTAACCATCAAGCCACCACTGCCCTCATAGTGCATTGGCCCTATACCATATAATATGGATACAATGTATTGATCAATAACTGTTAGGGAAAAAGTTATTCTGAAAATCCAAGGGGTGTGCATTGTTCCCTGTAGTCCACTGATCAAAGCACTTCACTAGAAGTGCCTGTCTTGTTTAGTTTTAAAATTATTAACCCATTCATGTATTATCCCATTGCACATTATATGGATACATTCTAACTATTAAAAAATTAATAAAAATTTGTACGTAAAGCAATCTGGGAAACAAAGAGGTCGCCATGAGCCCAAAATGTTAAACCACCAAGTCATTACAGCTGACAGGACCTATTTTATTAGCTATTAACACGATTTAGCACAAATCAGGAAATGGTTTGAAGCGCTAAAATAATCAGTGTGCATCGCTGTCTGTGTACCTGACAACACGATTCTGTCATTAAAAACACCATATCTTACTTCAGTGAAAATATAAAGCTAGAAAACTGAATATCGAATACTGTATGAGGCTAACTTAATTGCGGTGCAGTACCGTTGTTCGGGCTTGTTTTACTATCAGTGCAGTCATTCAAATCGGAAAACCATTAGCCATTATCCGTTTTGTCGTTTTAGTTTTTGTGGGGCTGATACATATGGTTGAGCCTCCTACTGTACATGCTGAATCTATGTCAGTTTGTCGCTCCCAATCGCGATCGCTCAGAGAATAAACGGTGACCTGCAACTACTTCTCATCTTGGCTGTCAATCTCTTCCCATCAACGGACCCGGTGGAGAGGGTGCCAACTCCAACATTTTGGAAACAAAAACTGAGAATATGAGTAGTCTTCTATTTTTTTTTTGTTTTGGTTTCATATTGAAAAACGGATGACCGAATGATACACGGATTGTCCCTCACCAAGTCTTTGGATGTCCTGCAGGGAAGCTTGTTAATCTGAGTCGAACCTCTTGTGCTTTGGTAGCTGTTAGACAAGCAAGTGATCAAGAATCCTGTTGAGGATGACCCTAGCAGGGTCTTAACCAGCACTGAGAGTTGTGTTATCCCTCTGTAGTTGTTGCAATCCTGGCAATCACTCTTTCTTTTCCCTTTCCAGATAGGGACAACAAATATTTTTTTCCAGTTAGTTAGGATGACTGGAAAAAGATTGCTTGCAATGCTAGTAGCACAGGCTTACCACTAGCCTGGTGAAATTTAATCTGAACGGTAACATCACCTTCCCTGACTGTGACCCTTCGAGGACCAGATTTGAATGTGCATAATGCTTCATTTCTTCTGTAAGCAGGACGTCTGTTGCTAGATCATACATGATGTGTCACTTAGTCACAGATTCCTCTAACAAACATCTCCCCTCAGAGCCCTTGCAGCCATCCTCCTCAGCTCCCAATACAGACCAGAGTGGCCATCAAATTCAGCTCTCAATAATATCCAGAGTGTCCTGTGAGATGAAACTGGAAACACCAGCAACTCCAACACAACCATGAGCAACCTTCAAGCTCTTGTCATGGAAGGTCTCCCACATCATATCAACAATTTTCAAAGTGAAGGAACTTTGAGCCACTTTCACCACGATCGCCAAACCTGTGGGGACTGACACAATCCTCATAGGCAGCCCTGTTAGTGCCATGTTAGTGCATGAGGAGTGTCACCAACAGGAGGAGTGTCACCAACAGGAGGAGTGTCACCAGGAGGAGTGTCACCAGGAGGAGTGTCACCAGGAGGAGAAGTGTCACCAGGAGGAGGAGTGTCACCAGGAGGAGTGTCACCAGGAGGAGAAGTGTCACCAGGAGGAGTGTCACCAGGAGGAGGAGTGTCACCAGGAACAGTGTCACCACCAGGAGGAGTGTCACCACCAGGAGGAGTGTCACCCGGAGTAGTGTCACCACTAGGAAGAGTGTCACCAGGAGGAGTGTCACCACTAGGAGGAGTGTCACCAGGAACAGTGTCACCACCAGGAGGAGTGTCACCAACAGGAAGAGTGTCACCAGGAACAGTGTCACCACGTCAGTACCCATCAACCCATCAAGTTGCAAATAATATGTTTTGTAATGTAATGACACCTGTTGTGTCACCTTGGTTGGAGCATATGCTGAAAAAACAGACATGACACCCAGAGAGTGCACAAATCTGAGTCAATTGTTGGATGACCCATCTGGTCATAAGAAAAATATAGATCATGGGTTTGCAACCTTTCGTGAACCAGAAAATCTAAAATGAAAGTAGCTCAGAGCTGGGGACCCCCTAACACTAAGGTAACTAAGACCTTAGGACTGGGGTTGGGCCTTTAATACTTCTTGCCCTGGGGAGGTGGTGTTGCCCTTTGCAAATTTTCCATGTGGTGTAAACCGGATCTTTATACTAACATTTGGTCAATACACGTTTGTGCTGACCTCCTGCGATGGCGCTGCAAAACCATTAGTATAGACCAGGGCTGTCAAACTCCAGTCCTGGGGGGCCGGAGCCCTGTGTAGCTTAGTTCTTTCCCTGATCCTCCACAAATGATTCAGCTCAAGAGCTGTGTGGCATTTAGCACAAGCAGTTGCATGGAGTTGAATCAGGCGTGTTAAATGAGGGGAAACCCAAAAATGTGCAAATGTCCGAAACTCCAAAACTGGAGTTTGACAGCCCTGGTACAGATGAATGTCAACGGTCAGACAGGTTATATTGTTTGAATCTTTGCCTCTATTTCAATGTTTAGACCAAAACTGCAGCCAAAAGATAGGAAAACAAGCCTCATATCATTCTGGAAACCAGGCACTCAATTCAATTGTTTATTTCGTTGGGTTTATACCATACCATAGGCCTATCATCATTCCACAGTTTCTTACATTAGCTTCCATCATTAAATGCATAAATGGACAATAATGTGTCAATAATGGTAAAATTCTTTCTGGTTTATTGATACTTCAACTTCGCAGCAAGTTTACCCATTGTTGCTAATTTATTGTCCTCACAGCACATATTAATGCAAGATAATGCATGTTCTCCTACCTGCTTTTGAATATTGATGCCTTTCCTTTCCCCTGACAGAAATGATGTTACAGTGACAGTGTTACTTTCTGGAGCCTTTGTCACTGAAGTCACTTACGTATGTTTGTACATTCTTGCTCCCACAGTATTGTTCATAATATTGACAGTCCTTATATATACGCACAACAAGAGAGAAGATATTCTATGTATCAAGTGCACTTTAAACATACTTTACATGGATCGGGTATAGTCTCTGTCTCGTACTCCGCCCTCTCTGTCCTGTCCAGTACCTCAGTTGGTTGCTCTCGGTAAAACAAATTTGGAGACCTTTTCCTGGTGAGTGGGGTTTTCTGCCACATACTGTATTCACATAGATTTGCATTTGCTTGGGAAGCAGAAAAATTCTGGAATATTGTACATTTGGAACAAAATGGAAAAATGAGTGGCAACACCTTAGAGGTGGGCCAGCACTCCAAACCAAACTCCATTCGTAGACATAAAACCATGAAACCCAGCTGTAAAATAAACACTCCGTAGCCTGGGGAGGGGGGTGCACATGCGGGTGGTGCTTGGAAAAAGGTGGGATTGCATTTCGAGGGCTTTGGCACCACCACATGAAATATCTCGTCATATACAATAGCACAAAAGTTATGCATCATAGACAGTCCATCCAAAACCTGGTCTAACACCAATGGTTATATATGTTTTTGGGCAAGCACTGAACTTTAATGACTAATTACCAGATCCATTGCCCTTAGGGACAGGTTGTTGCTAATTTTGCTGTTCTCACACACACACCCTGTTCTTTGTATTGAGTGCACGTCACTATGATTGATAGGAGCCTGGACTCATCACAGTCTGCAGCTGCAAACTGTCAGTGGGGTTTCATGATGTCATTACCCGGAAGTCAGGCCTATGTCCAAGTGCCGAAACTGCAGTATGTTATTGATCCTAATTTGTTTAGACATGCTATTTCTTCAGGCCTTCAGGTTACTCATGTGACAGCTGAGTTACTATTTAGCTCAGTGGAGATCAAGTCTGCATGTTAAAACCACAATGGATGAAATTCTGGACATACAAAACTCATCCCTCTCTATCAAGTATAACTTGCAGCATAAATGAAGAAAAGGTTATTCAGAGTGTATCACCCAGGAACCTTAGATGCATGTGAAAATGGAGATGCAATCCTCCACTCTCTTCATTGTGTTCTTCACACCCTGATCTGTAGGCTGTGTTGCACAGAAAGTCAAGCTTAATGCAGTGGTACCTCGGTTCTCAAACTTAATCCGTTCCGGACTCCAGATTAAATCCTAAAAAGTTCGAGTTCTGCTAGAATTTTTCCCATAAGAAATAATGGAAAACCAATTAATTGGTTCCCGGCTATCACACCCGGCTCGTTCAATCCTCGTGTGTGCCATGCCCACCTCATTACCTCCTGTTACTCCCTGATTGTGATCACCTGTATCCAATTCCTGCCTATCCCATGTATTTAGTCCTCGCCTGCGTGAGTGTCCCCCAGATCCGTCATTGTATTGTTGTGCTCGTCAAGTGGATGTCTGCCTTTGTTTCGCCCAATAAACCCGTAAACCGGTCAGTCCAGCTCCTCTCGCCTGCTTCCCCGCCCGCCAACCCAATGAGCGTGACACCGGCCCCCCAAAAGTACATGTAATTTATTCATAATTTTTTTTTGTTCACACGAAATGAACAGAATAAAACAAGAAGAGCATTTTTTTTCTTAATGATTTCCAAAACGATAAAGATCTTATCCCAACATTACCCCTGTCCTGCCCCGATTGTCCACTCCTTCCGTGTGCCACGCTCCCTCGTTATCCTCGTGTAGGATCCCCATGTGATCAGCTGTTTCTGTTGTCATTAGTCCTCTGTTTTAAGTCCGCGTTTTAGCTTTTTTCCCCAGTCCGGTCATTCGGTGCGTTGGACTTGCTTACAGTGCTGGCTTAAAGCCACGCATTCTGATCCTGATGCAATGCATTATGGTTAGATGCATTGCAACCTCTCACCTGGCTGCGCAAACTGGAACTGCCTCTGTGACGACACACCTTTGCCCTTATTGGCTGAAAAGTTTAGTTACACGCATGACGTTTGTATCCCAGGCAGTTCTGATGCATAATCAGCTATTTCTCCTGAATATCACGTAAAGCAGTGAGAACTGGTTTTCAGTTAATTTACCTGGTAAAATAAAGTTTAAAT
>JAABNY020000035.1:16620621-16640972 GCA_015164015.2 Brevimyrus niger
GGAATTGTGCATCATCCTGCTTGTTTGGGATGGACCAGGTGACCAACAACATTGATTTAAGTAGGTTAAAGTGGATCATGTGAGAACATGCTTGACCCCCCATGGCTCCCCTGAATATGTATGCTAATTGGGTCTAAAATAAATGTATTACTATTATTATTATTGTTTACATTTATATATGCGGGCTAAAATTTTGTGCACTGGGAGCAGGAGAAACACAAAGGGAAGCAAATTTTATTGACATATTTGTAACAACTGTAAAATGTGGCTGCAAAGCATTGCATATATACCAGATTTCAAAATGGTCTTTTGCTTCTTAATGCTGGCAATGTAGTGTAAGTAATACTTGGAGGACATCAAGGTCAAATGCATCACGCCCCCCCCACCCCACTCCATATTAAAATACTTTGGTTTCAAACACTAAACTGCTGCACTTCAGTTTCATTGGTTAGACCTGGTCTCCATTATGAACAGAAGTGATTTAAACGAGAAACAGTGAAACTTTATACCAAGATAATCAAATACATAATATTATGTTTATACAGCTATAGGAAGAAGCACTATTCTGAGTCAAGACAACATGCCAGGAAAAGCTTCATGCTGCCCCATTTTAAAAAATGCGGACAATAATTGGACCTACGTCATATACCTTCAAGATTAGCATACTCTCATCTGCACTGCTTTATTAGCACTAATTATGCTTGTTTTAGGTGAAAACAGAGGTACACACATCGTTCAAACTTCTGTCCATCACAAAATATTCACTCACATTCACAATCTTACAATGCTTGAACTCTGGGACTGCAGCATCTCCTGTTAGCTTTTTATACCCAGATCACAGCCACACTACCTCCGGGCTAATTTTGCACAAGTAAACTCTGTCCTTCAGATTCCATGCCGAATGTGAACGTTCCCATGTGACACTTTCATTGCAGTAAGTGCCCAGGTGACCCCCCCCCCGGATCTTCTGTAGTGTTCCATGTCTTTTAGTTGCAAGCCCAAACACTCTGTATTCTTGTGTCGGCCGCGGCCTTTGATGTTCCTTTCATGTCACTCCAGATGTGTTAATTAGCTCACCATAGTGGAAAGGGCACCTTTAGGCTCTGTGATGCAGAGCTGGGACTGAATGAACGGTTCGTTAAAGGCAGAACATGCAGCTTAATTCTGGTCAAGTATAATATGAAAAAGCAGATCATAATGCACATATAATAACGTCATAAAACTATAATATACCATCCATCTACCATCCATACACCCTGGGTCCGGTCACAGGACATCAGACAGGGTGAGAAATTTGGGATGGGATTCTACTCGCTTCAGGTCATCTATCTATCCACCCTGCAACCATTTATCCGGGTCAAGATCATGGGAATGATATGTGAGACAAATAAAGTAAAAAAAATAAATAAGTATAAATAATTAAGTACACACCCATGACAACTATCCAAGGCTGGCCACAGGGACCAGGAAGGTTCTCACGGTCTCTTTGCCGACAGCAATGCCAGTTAATAAATAACTTATAAACGACACAGAGCTACGGGATCCTTCACATTGTAAAACGCGGCGACGTGAGCTACTGCAGAAGCTGACCGTCAGGCACAGGTGCAAAGACAGCGGCAGTGAGCTCAGCAACGGGATGCAGGTTCACTTACTGTAACCAAGCATGCGGTCTGCAGGAACACTTTACGCAGGCATACGGAAGTGTGGAATGTAGTAATAAACACTTCTGGGGAGAATGGTGTAAGCAAAAATAAATAAAAATAAACAGATAGGTGAGTGTGTGTAGGCACACGCACACACATATATAGACACACACCTTGGTTAAAAAAAAAAGTATACAGGTACTTGCATTACTTATTACCATCAAGGCATTTGGACTGAGAGGAGCAAAACAAACAGCTCTTTGTCAAAATAGCATTACACATATACAGTGAAGATAATCAAGAAAATGAAAAAATGTGAAGAATATGGCTTTTTTTTGGGGAAAGAGCCTCATCTAAACAATCCAGTAGCAATGTGGTATTGAACTGGGAAGGAGAACATGAGACCTACAGCTTGGGCATGTAGCCAGTGCATGGAGGAACAAAGCAGAAGCATGGGCTTTCCCTTCACCCAGACAGACAGAGTAAACAGGCTTCGAAGAAATAATGTGAACCTTGTGAGAAAGGGAAGCAGCAAGGCTGGGCAGCCATCTAGCGTCTGTAGCTGGACGAGGAGTCAGAGAGCTCTCAATATGTTTCAGCAAGTGCAGAAAAGATGAACAATTACGGGTTTTCCTTCAGTATTCTGCTACAAAGAGCAGTTAAGACAAACTGTTCCCAGACAGACTATAACTAGTAGTGTACAGACACAGCAGTGGCTGCTTAATGACAGCAGGTATGAACATCAAAGGTTTGAACTAACTGAGCTCAAAGCAAAATAAACAAGCAAGTGATCCATGAAGCACCAGCCTGGCAGATTACAGCACTGCACCTACACTGCATGAAGAATGGGCCAGTGTACCTCTGCAGAAATGAGAAATGGAAAGACTATTGTGTTCGATACAGGCAAGATAATGCACTATAGACACACTTGGGGGAAGTTTACCAGTCTGGAAATCTTGCTTTTTTGGGATGTCAGCTCCTAACTGGAAGAGGAGAGAAGTTGCTGGCATTGGGATATTTAATGGGCAAGGTGGCCCCTCATACTGCTATAAGCCTGTTGCCATGGGGAACAAATGATACTTAAGCGTCTGAGCATTAGTGCGCAAGCAGTTTGATGTGAATACTGGTGAATAGTACCCTGGATTTCTGCTCTAAACACTCATCCAGACACAAAACCACAGAAACAAAGCTGCCTAACAGGGGAAGTCAAGAAGACATGAAGATCTAACAGAGGAAAGAATGCAGGCAGTGTGGGTGGGAGAGACGGGAGAGGTTGTTACGAGGACACCATGGTTCTTCAACATATCCACAAAGCTGGAAGGGACAGATCCCAAGCAGGATATGTGGAGTTAAAGTTTCATTTTTGTGTCTGACAGTTGTTTTGTATGAAGGGCAATTCAGAAGGGTGATGGCAGTCTCAATGCACCCCCTGTGCACAGCTTAGAGAATCACAGAACCACAGTCTTCCATCTGATGAAAATTGTAGGTTGGCAGGCATTTGCAAATGGATACAGTGCAATAAGACACAGACCCTGAAGTATGGGGGGGGGGGAACTGCTGCAAAACATTGCTCACAAAAATGCTTCAATTCTTTATTCCAAACATAAAATTTAACCATCTATAGTATGTAAGAAAAAGCACGTTTCCTTTTCCAGTTTAATTTTTTTCAGCAAATCAATTTTTTTCTAATTATTTACAGAATAATAAAGGAGTGAAAAAACTGGTGAATCAATATATCCATACAATAAACAGGAACAGAACTTCAAACAGAATTAGGCTTTGCACAAACATATAGGCTTTAGAAAAATTATTTACAAGCAATCCTTAAACTTTGGCAGATTAGTCTGCTAAACAGCCCATAGATCAGGTGCATTGCAACTTGGGTGCTGCAAATGTCATTTACTGAGGACAAAAAGTTTGTTTCCATGTCTGTCTATGGTACAAAAAAATAACATCACAAAGTCCCTGGGATAGTTACTGTAGACACATTTTCACTCTGAAGGCAAACAATTAAAGCACAAATTTCTCTTATCGTTCCCCAACACTTGTCTGCTCTCCACAGATTAACCGCATCCTCATAATCATTTCACTCATACATTCTACTGTGCATTTTTAATCACCACCACACCATCATCAGCATCATCTTGAAAGACATGTACTTATAGGCACATAATTCCTAGTCTCCTTAGCACAGGAAAAACCTGGTGCTAGTTGAGGATCCCTGACCAAGACTGGAAACCAGCTACAGGCTAATTCCATGGATGACCAAGTCTCATTGATATATGTCAATGTGATCTTGTTCACTCAAGACTTAAACAACTGCGTATGTATGGGTACTCACCCTAACTATTATAATGTGGAAAAGAAATACAATGCAAAATCTTTCTGGCTGAACGCTAACATAGCAAGAACTAAAGCACCACAATGCCTCAGAAGATGCACAGTACCATATGTTCTGTTCTCTTCCCAGAATTCAAGAATCATAATTTAATGTTACATTCTATTATCATTATTGAACGAAATGTTTAAATTCCAACTACTTTTACTCCAGGCATGCAGGAAAAAAAAACTTCACAGTGGATTGTGATGATCAAACTTTTGTCCCTGGATTTTTCATGTCATGCTGAAGATGTGAATGCGTGTACAGTGGTACCTCAGTTCTCGAACTTAATCCATTCCATACATAAAAGTTTGAGTTCTGATCAAATTTTTTTCATAAGAAATAATGGAAAACCAATTAGTTGCTTCCAAAGCATTTTTTTCTTACTGGCTTCCAAAACGATAAAGATCTTACCCCTGTCCTGCCCCGATCGTCTGCTCCTTCTGTGTGCCATGTCCCCTCGTTAACCTTGTGTGGGATCCCATGTGATCAGCTGTTTCTGGTTGTTGTCATTACTCCTCTGTATTAAGTCTGCTTTTCAGTTTGTTTCCTGAGTCTGGTCATTGGGAGCGTTCGATTTGTTGCTGGCATAAAGCAACACATTCTGATCCTGACGCAATGCATTACGGTAAGATGCATTGCGACCTCTTACCCGGCTGCACAAACTGGAACCGCCTCCGTGATGACACACCTTTGCTCTTTTTGGCTGAAGAGTTCAGTTACACGCATGAAGTTTGTATCCCAGGCAGTTCTGATGCGTAATCTGCTATTTCTCCCAAATATCACGTAAAGCAGTGAGAACTGGTTTTCAGTTAATTTACCTGGTAAAATAAAGTTAAAATAAATTACATAAATGGTCTAATATCCATCCATCCATCCATCCATCCATTTTCTGACCCGCTTATCCCACTGGGTCGCGGGGGATCCGGAGCCCATCCCGGAAGCAACGGGCACGAGGCAGGGAACAACCCTGGACAGGGGGCCAGCCTATCGCAGGGCAAAATGCTGTAGTAGTACATGTAAATTAGTGGTTTATTTATAGTAAGTTACTGCAATGTTGCGCTGCTCTATTTGGTTAACCGTCCAGTCTGTGAAAAAGGCATTCAAGTAAGAATTGCATTGTAGTATGACTCATTTCCTGGCGCGTACAATTTATATTAGGTCAGAGTTCATGGTTCGACTTCAGATATTCAGATCGAGTTCTAGGTCAAACTGGTTTGTTCGACTTTCGAGTTCTAGTGAGTTTGAGAACCAAGGTACCACTGTATGAATAAATGAATTAATGAATGAATGAACAAATGAATAAATTAATGAATGAATGCATGCACCCTAGGTAGAAGTATAAAGAATGGAAGTGCTCACATTGGATTCCCTGCAGAAGAGTATGCATTCCAGATACACAGTGTGTAAACAAAGTGAGGATTGTCAAATCTAGCAACTACAGTCTAAAAAGATGGAATCACCTGCAGTGAATAGTTAGCCAGAAGCTAATATTACTGTAATTTAGACGTTTATTTTTCTGTTCTCCCTCACAGCTGGGGGTCTAGATGGAACTTTTATAGTTGTTAAAAAGCATTAGTGGAGCTGCCGATCATAGCCGCTGAACACATCACTGAGGGTACACACCAGGACATCGGCGGAATTAAAAAGCTTCCATTCGGAGCAAAAAGCCTCTTTGAAGATAGGTGGGGCAAACCATGAAGCAGATGTGTGAGCTCGCATCAAATGTAGCTCAGTTTATTCTGGGACATCTGAACTTTCAGGGATGGGAGTGTCGGGACAGCTGGCGACAAGGTGGGGCAGGGGATCAAAAATAAATTGGCAAATTAAAAAGTCAGCCAGTGCCCTTCAAAACCGAAACCAAAACCATTATCGATGTTCAATAACAAGTGAAAACCGCAGATGCTTTGAATGTCCTCTGCCACAAACCAACAGGAGGTGGCACACAGCCCTTTTTTTACAGAAACGGGTAAGGGAAACACAAAATGCACTATTAAGGCTCGTCTGGCATGGGGTGACGCAAGGAAGAGCCTTAGACCCTGCAGACGGGAACCGCTGGGCTCTGGCTTATGGCACCGAGTTTCCAAAAAAACACAGAGAAGAGGAACGGCATTTTTTTCTGGCTTGTCCTAAGTGATCTACCGTCACTAAATTATAGTTTATACAGCTGCACATTTACCAAAGCGAGTCAGGATATGTACCTAAAGTTCCCCTCCTGGGGACCCTCAGTCTTAAAGTCTAGCTCCCATCAGCTCTCTCACTTTATCCTTCCCTTGTACTTTGCAGTTATAATGTGGAACATGACAATTTAATCAAAAGAAAGAACCATGTCCATCATCTGGTCAATACAGCTTTGTGCAGAATTCAAAATGTCATATATTAATGCAGCATTAGCACATAAGTACATATTGGCTGTGAAGATCAAACACAAATTAAAAAGACAATTTGAAACACCAAAATGACAAGAGTAGGTGTGCAAGTTTGTCAAGTGACATCTGACAGAAACACACCAGTCTCCTACTAATACTCTTTAAACCCAGCCAGGTAAAGCAGAATAATGCCATTAATCGGTCAATGGCGATTACATACAGTTCACGCCAATGAAAGAAAGAGCATATTCCCCCTGAATTTTGGTTGTCTTACTTATTGCATCCATCCAAATAATTTGATAATTTAATTCTGCATTTATACTTAAATTACTGTCTTAGTCCCATTTTCTCCTCTATCACACATACCATTCCCTACGAGAAATGACCGATCCATCAAGGTGGGAAACGTATTCGCTGTCCGTACCGCTGTCATAGAAGTCCTCCGACATGTAGGGGGAGCCGTTGTTCACACTTGGTAAGGGCATAGGAATCTCCCTTGGGTACATGTTGAGGGAGCTGTGGTGGTTGGGATAATAGTCCTCCTCTCCATGCATCCTTCTGCTGCAGCGAATGCTGTCGCCCCAGTCCTCCCGGTCTTTCCTCTCCTTGTATTCTGAGTCAATGATGCTCCCGGTAGCCTTGGGCTTCAGGTCTGGACTATCCTTTGTCAAGTCACTTCCCCCATATACCTCCTGCAGCTCGTGGGGTTCCAGCATGTCCAGCTGGGGCTCCTTTTGCATGTCGGCTGGGCCCAGGTACTGCTTGGTATAATAGTCTCCCCGGAAGGTACGCCGCTGCCGCATGTAGCAGATGCCGACCAGCACCAGAAGCAGAACCAAAAGCAGAAGCCCACCGATGATTCCACCCACGATGGCACCCAGGCTGGTGTCGGGAGAGGAGCCCAGCGTTGGGGAGCTGAACTGAGCACGCTGCTTGGTGGGGGGAGTGTGGGAGAAGCCGCCACTAGGATGGAGGGGCGCGGGAGTGGTAGGAGCTGCAGCCGTGGTCGGAGGGGGGTCTGATGATGAGGGGCAGTTCAAAGGGAAAGTCAGGGATAGGGAGGGAGGAGGAAAATAGAAAAGAAACAAAAAAAGTACAAAATGTCAGTAAGTGCAAAGTTCTTGCCCAAATAATGGCTGTATATAAACAAACAGCATTTTTTTGTTTAATCTTAAATTGTGCAAATAACTAATCATGTAAATTACTGATGTGTATAGAATATTAAAAATTACAAATGAAAAAGAACCGGCAGTAGAATTGTATATATGTGGAAATGGTAAATCAAGTGAGCTACTATCGATTTTCATGATTTCTCATGCTTACACACAAGCTTTCTAAATACAGGGCAAATACTAAAACTACTGTTTCATTTATGAAAATATTTAAATGTCTAATAACATTTTAGCCCATTTAAGAACCTTTATGATTTTTTTGCTGCCAATATGGGAGGGGAAAGGAAAAGATAAACAGACATGTGCTGTTTCACTAAGACTTTAGGACTTTGGTGGCAAGCCCAAATGTACAGGGAACCACCGTGTCCAGGGAGTGAGGTACTTTCCATCTGGAAACTGATTCATACCTAGTTAACTGAAGGAGCTTAGTTCCATATCAAATAGTGACATCACTAACACATTTAAAATCAAGATACCACTCAAACCCTGAGGCCTTCAAATGGAGCTTCCATTGGTATTTTACAGAACTTTATTATGACAATAAGCGGAAATGAAATTACTACCAGCACTATAATTAAGGTTTCAGTATCGAGGCAAGCTATTTCATTAGATGTCATCACACACATGTATACAGACGTAGGTAACATTGGTGGCTGTTGACCAAAAATTGCCACAAAGCAAACCCTAGTATAATTTTAGACCTTATCATATACAGTGGTATCTCAGAACTCGAATATAAACCGTTCTGATCCCCGGATCGAATCCTAAAAAGTTCAAATTTTTTCTATAAGAAATAATGGAAAATCAATTTATTGGCTCCCAGACCAAAAAATTTACACCCAAATGTGTTTTGTTTTTTTTAGCATTAAAACACAAAATGAAGCAGTTAAAACAAGAAGAGCATAAACTATACTAAACACATCTAAGCACATTTATCAAAAGAGTAATTTGTAAAGTAAGAAAATAAATCTATCTAAACAATGTGTCCTTCCCCAGTCGTCCGCTCCTTCCTTGTGCGACACCCTCTCGTTAACCCCACGTGTTATTATGTTATTATAATTAAACGTGTCAATGGTTTATTATTAATATTAAAATAATAAGAAAATTGGGTTTAAAATGTATTTTTATATATAATAATAATAAATAATAATAATAATAATAATAATAATTGCAGTTACTATCATTGTCTAAATGAATTTTTATTGTTTAAATATTTGTATTCAGCTAGTGCAAACATGCACAATGCTATCACAGCGAATGCGAGGCTGAGACTGAAGTGTTACCCTTTGTTTCGGCTGAGAGACATGCTGCGTGACTCATTTCCCCGCACGTACAAGTTATCTTAGGTCAGTGTTCATGGTTTGACTTCTGAGATTCAGATCGAGCTCTAGGTCTTTTTGAACTGGTTGGCTTTTTTTCAGAAATTTGAGTTCTAATGAGCGCGAGAACTGAGGTACCACTGTATTAGACATTACTATAAGTATTACAGTGAATAGCAAGATATTCATAATATCTTCCATTGGTTGCTAGTTTCAGTCAAATGTAGCCCTATTTAGCCAGAAACCTGAGTCTCAAGTTGTGCAACTATTAACCCAATGAGTGGATACTTAGAAAGTGATGCTGACTAAAATTGTTTTAACCATTTTCAGTAGGGGCAGCCTTTTCTGAAATAAAATTATTACAGAAATACAAGTAAAAGTAATGGAGAAACATAATTAAAACAGGAGTCGGACAGCTTTACACCGTTTTGCACTACATTACATGTACAACACAAAATGCTACAAAATAAAACACGATGAGAAATACACTGAAGTCTATTAGCTTAGGGAGGCAGAAAATGTCTTGCTTCAAGAAATTTACTAATATCAACCTAAGGGTGGTGCAGTTTTGCACAATACTTCAGAATTTTTCCGAACAGCCAAAATTGTTTGATTTCCACACGGAAAAATCTGTTGTGGCTATTTAGAATTAGGTGATCAGTGGTCATTGTTAACACACCACAGTACAGCACACAGTGCACAACAACAAAATGTGTCCTCTGCATTTAACCCATATGTGCCTTTCGTGACATAGCAGGGGGCAGCTAATTCAGCGCCCGGGGAAAACGCTTTACCAGGAGTACCAGTATTTAGTGCCATAAAAATATTTAGTGTGATAGAAAGGATACAAAACTTTCCTTTTTTTAGTGAAACTTTGCTTCACCTGTTGCCTGAAAGAATGCGCCACTGACACACAGACATACATATACAAACATATACATATATACACATACATACACACACAGATCTGCTGGCCCTAGCTGGGAGACTAAAGAGGATGCAGGCAAGGAACAGCTGATGAAGACATCAGTTCGAATGTCTTAGCTATAGAGAAGGGGAACTGCCGTATAAAAGGGAGGCAGTCTGCAATCACTGCCACCGGCCAAAAGTAAAACTCCTCTTGGTGACTATATGAGCACACAGAGGATCAGGTAGAAGGGTGTGACATGGGAGCCCAGCTTAACAGAGCTCTCTCTCTTTCAGAAGATGCAGTACCTTCTGCCTTCACGTTGTTAATTTTAATGTGGTGAGAAATTTCCAGCAGCCGGTTTCGAGAATAGAGGTTTGGCAACGGCGCACAGAGGCACTGTAGAAATGAAGGCGGCAGAGAGGGGGGAAATGAAGAAAGCAGCCACACACATTGATAAGTATCAAGTGCAAAAAGAGCCTGGCCACAGTAGCAGATGATGTGCTGCACATGTGCTTAAGTCGGGATGTCCCTGGAAGCGATGGCAATCTTCCCGGAACTCTCCACAATACAAACAAGAAAGAAGTTTCAGATTTTTCTAGCTTCACCTTGCTTTTCCACAGCGAACCCCCCCCCCCCCCTCATCTCTCGTTCGAGAGAGTCATTGGGGGAAAAAACCTCTGAAGGCTTTTGTCGTTGTTGTCGCTATTTTGTGGGGAAAAAACAAAATAATCAGAGAACCGTAACAAGCTGTAACTTTGTAGGTATTTCTGTGGGGCTTCCTGCTTGGACAAAGAGAGGGTTAATTATGCAACGCAGCCTTCGTGAAACAGAAGGCAGATCAGACACACCAGCTTCCACTCACTCATAGACCTCAAAGAAGTAGAAGAGGTGGGCTGTCCCTCACCTCGGATCCAGACGCGAGTCTCTCTGCTCCTCCTGTCAATGTCGTTCTCAACCGTGCAGCGATAGACTCCTGAATCGTTCTGCTGCAGGGGCCGCGTGAAATAGAGGGAGCCGTTTACCACATCCACTCCCTCTGGCATGGGCCCATCCAACCTGGGAGGGGGGGGTGGCAATGATAAACAAGAGCTGACAAATATGCCACAGTCTGTGGTCTCCTTAAGCATCTGTAATTAAAGTGACAATACTGCTACAAAGATGTGCAGCACATTCAGAAACCGCAGAATGACACTGGAAGCCATGGAAAGAGCAAACCTGGATCCGTCATAAAACATAAACACATACGACTCATTCCCAGATAACACTTCATTCACTAATCACTGCCAAGCCCCTGAACAATGTCAATGAATCTAAACAGCATTAAAGTTAGAATAATTAATGCGGTAGGAAATGCACATATACAGTACTATAAATACCTATGGCACTGGTTTGCATACATACACTTTTCTGAAAATGCCAGAAAATGAAGAAGAAGAAAAAAACAAAAGAAAACATGGAGTATCACTGAAGAATTCAATGAAACGTAAAATGATCTAAATCTTGGACTCCTCAAAATGGCTGCCAATTGCCTTGATAGCAGCTTGTATAGGAACTATAAGGCATTCAGTTAACATCTTTCTTCTGCAGAAAATCAGCCGGTCTGCTGCAGCTGGAAATCTGGGGAGCTCATTTATAAAAAAATGCTCCTGACATTCATGGATGGATGGATGGATGGATGGATGGATGGATGGGTCCTGACATTCTTGCAGTGGAGGAAATGTTCGTACGTAAACGTGTCATTTATACGAATAGTATCAGCTATACTCACAAAACCTTGTGTAAACTGATATGTATCTTACAGGTTATAAATCCCACATATTGAAGATTTGCACATGCACACTCTTAAGAGGCTACCCCAATCCTACCCACTAACTGCCCCAAGACTGGAAATGCAAATTAGCCGCGTTTATATGGGCGCACATCCAACATTTGCGATGCCATTTCAGAGACAATAGAGCCACTATCAGGAGGGGAAAATGGAATTTCTCAGAATGCAACGAACAGACTTTACAGGGAGGGGTGGCAAGCCATTTTATTTGATGCTACATCTGCCGGTGCTACAGGAATAAGCAAAATGGAAGCATATGACTGCAGTGGTCATTTCAAAAAGCCGGAGGATGAAATTATTTATTTTTTAAAAAAGGCCGGATTAAAAATCCAATAATCCGGCATTCCTCTTCTCTACTATAGATGTCACTTTTTTCCGTTTCCTCCAAGATGTCTGCTCTGGACCATTCGTAAACACATTTTTAGGGTGTGTTTTAAATCTTAAAATCTTTGTATAAATGTGCATATGAATGTTTTGTGGCAATGTCTGCAGCTTGCTTTGCAATCACTTTCATTCCAATTAATGCCATGAAAGTTAAATGTGACTGAGGTCTGCAAACTGGAAAACGCCAGTTCATTACAGAATGACAATTCATCATTCTTTCAGTTTTCCGGCACCTTCCTTTTTCCCCAGATAGTTCTTGCACAATTCTGAGATACTTTGGGTCATTGCCTTCCAGAAGAATGAAGGGCTGCCCAGTCAGCTGTAATTCTTTAGTATACTATGACAGCCAGATTGGCAAGGATCTGTTTTTTGTTTTTAAATAATGATAAAATAGTTTTTCACCAGCGAAGCAACCCCAGGCCAAAATGTTGTCTACTCCATGTTTCACAGTGTTAACCACATATGCAGCAGTCATGTTCATTATATGTATATTCTTACAAATATACAGTCGGACCAAACTATTTCATATCATTCACCGATTCAAATGTCTGGCTTCCAGTCTTCAGGAGCTCAATGTTTTTGGATTCTGGTAATGCTCTTCCTCTTATTCTGCACTCTTAATGGTGCTCTCTTTGCAGTGATTCTTGCTCCATACTTCAATTAAAACAACTGCTATTCTAGTAGCATGTAGCTGGACCCAGTGTTTCAAGGTCAGTTAATTGTCAGTTCTAAAGTTTTCTGGCTCAAATGAACTTATTCGCTGAGGTCACCTTTGGCCTGAAGGACCTTGTTCTCTCTGCATAAGTGCCACCTTCTTCAAAATGTTCAGTGGTCTTGACCACAGCAGTTCCAAACACTTGAAAAATTTGTGCCATTTTTCCTACAGATTGACTGGCTTTTTGTAAAGGAATAACACTAACTTGCTTAACTGTGTGGATTTTACTATTTGTTGCTGGTTTACATTCAGTGACAAATTCATGCACCCTACAATAATCATGGACCCTTAACTGCTAGCAGTAGTGAGTTACAAACTGTTGATAAAAGATCATATTAACATGAAAAAATGAACATTATTCTGAACAAACGTATTCCTAAGAAAGCTCTTATACCAAGGCTGACAAATTCTGTGATCTGTCACTTTTATTCAGAGAGAGCTTGATTTCTGCACTTTTTGGGTGCATTAAAGAAAGAACAATCAATAGGATGTCAGTTCTTACAGGTGATCAGTTTATTATTATTATTTTATTAATAGGAAGAAAAACATTTATTTGGTTTATAACACAAGCCTGTAATGGTAGACTGATTACCTTTTTGGTTAAGTGATCATTGAGTGTCTGGGCAACTTCCCCTTTCTCCCCACTTATGGGCATACCTGCCCAATAGGAGTTCATACACTGATCCATATAATATAAATATTTAACTCAAAAGTTTCAAAATGTCAATATTCTAACGTTAGAATCGATTTTCAAAATGAAAACATTCAGATTGAAATAATCAATACTAGCCTGTCTTATCTGATGTGAAGGACGTCAAGCTGTTTGCAACTATTCTGGATGCTTGAGTTTATGCTGGTTATAATATTTTTGAATAAAATTGTAATATGCATTTTGAAATAAATTAGACTGTGGCTATTTATTAATATTTTAATTTCATTTGATTTCTAGACTGTATACAATGAATATCCAATAAAAATAATCAAAAGCTCTGTTTTCTCTATTCCTGTAGTAACTTACCTGAAAACGGATTATGTTGCTGCCATGCTCTTAGTTATTCATTCTGCTAACCCTGAAATACCACTTAGCCCTAAAGTTGCTGTCACTGCTGCTGATGCTTGTCGCTAGTTTGACAGTTTTTTCAGTAAACATACTTTTCTCAATCAGTTGCAAAAATTTAACGGTGTTTGGTGTGAAAGATTTTGATCCACCAAATTTGCATCTGAATATTTAGAAAATTCTGTTTTTTTTTTTTACGTGTCATGTTCAGTGTGAAAAAGCTAATAAAGAGGAAGTTCATGGCAAAACTGAATGAACAAATGTTTTAGAGTTGACTAGTTTCTAAGATATCGGCCATAGAAATGTTGTTGGAGACCAATATAATGGGAGTGAATGGCGTTGTTTCTGTGGTGATTAAAGTGCCAGAAAAATACGTTTGAAAAATCCAACAGCAACGTCTCTCTTACCGAACTCCATACCTCAGTCATACAGGAGATACAAGCACGAGCACCCTAGCAGCAGCATCTGCGCAGTGACACGACTGGTGTCTTTTTTTTCAATATTTGGGTTGAACTGCCCTTTTCAATCAGAGAAGACTTATAGATTCATTTTTAACAGTATTACAGAGTTAACTAACCTGAAATCCTCTTGCTTTGATATTTGCAAGAGTTCCAACTTTTAATTAAAAATATTTTTTTTATTTATGATCATCCACTTCCATAAGTACACATATACCTTTCATCTGCTTTTACGTGTTCAGTGCTCTTGTTATGAGGCAAGTGAAGAGCAGGACTGTAACGACCATGTGATTTTCACAGGCAATGGGTGTAACTATTCGCCTTCTGGCATATTACTTCTTTTTTCTTTTATTACCTTATTTATGACCAAGGTAAATATGGCACATCATTCCTAGTCAGAGGCGAGTTGCTGGAAATAGCTACAGGAGCAGCTAATTTATTCAGGATTTTCATACTTGATAACATTAAGATAAAAATACACAAATTCCCAATAACTAGGCCACTTTGTGAATTAACAGCTGATGGACGTTCTGGGTGGATGCCTACAAGCAGCATGTTTTGGAGGGAATCCCTGAATGGCAGCAGTAGATTCCTGTAGAAGGCTTCCAGACTCCTGCTGACTCCAAGGCACGTCATAGCAAGACTTTCCAAAGTAAACTTCTACTCAAACTGTGGGAAACACTTGGAAAAAAAAAATTGTTCTAGCACT
Organism: Brevimyrus niger; assembly: GCA_015164015.2. Lineage (NCBI taxonomy): Eukaryota > Metazoa > Chordata > Actinopteri > Osteoglossiformes > Mormyridae > Brevimyrus > Brevimyrus niger. The sequence goes on from JAABNY020000035.1 coordinate 16,635,566, forward strand.
AAGAACTGAACAGCATGGACTTCTGCAAGAAGCGCTCTGCAAGAACCTACCTGGACCAGGTTAGGGAGCGGACTGGTGGGTTAGCATTGGCTCGACACTGCAGATGAGAGTCTGTTCCTCCAACAAGCCAGTCCCCAATGGATTTAAGCACGATTTCAGGAGCAACTGAAAGAGATGAGGCACGAAGGTTGAAGCCGTGGAAAAAAATTGGAAGCCTTTGTCCACACACCTGCTAGACACCATCCACACCCAACAGTGAATATTTATATATGTAAGAAGCGGAATTTCCCAGTTCTTTGGATAGAAGGCTCACATAATTCCCATAGAACATTACACCATCCAACACATAGTTGATTGAGTTTCAGGGAAACACACGGCTTGTGCTGTGATACTGAATATACAAAATCACACACATAAATTTATGCCTATATTATAGTGCATAATAAACAATACATGCGTAGTCTGCATTAACTCTATTCTACTATAATTTCCCCAAAGGGGTGCGAAATTTAATACGAAAGACTAGTTCTCTTCGCTGTTTAATTCATTTAACATTGTAAATGTCATGATCAAAATTTACTTATTGCTGGAAAACCACCACAACACAATTAAGCATTGAATCCATACAAAACTGCTTTGTGTACACAATGTTTAAAAAGTAGCGATTTATGGCCTTACAGAAGGTAAAGCCTCCCCTCCGTGATAAATGAAACACAGCATCCCACTGTGCCATTAGTTCTCCTCAAGTTACATCCAGCATGATGTGGCCCAAGCCCCATTCAGCGCGGGACCTTTCTCTGTGTGCGGGATCCTCTCGCTCCATTTCCACCTCTCACATTTGCCCACAGCTGTAACTGGTGAGGGTTTTATCAATATTTCATACAGCGTCTCACTGGCCAGCACCAAAAAACACATGCTAATAAGGATACTGCTGGAGCTCAGTGGGTCCAGGAAGCATATATTAAACGAGCAGCTTATAATGGACACCTTACACAGCAGAGGTAAGTCTGGAGAGCCATCCTTCTGTAGTTTGAGACTGGTATAACCACCAGTGCTTGTTATATCTATAGAGTCACACTACACCAATATCGCAATGAAAAACAGATGGAATTCCAATGACAGGCAGCAAGTGACTGGTGGTCATTTTGTGTTTGTTGGTGAGCTTGCGGTGGTGAACCCCTCCCTCCCAGGATGCTCAGCACCCCTCTCTCCCTCTCCAGCCCACCCCTGCCCGAAAACTCACACTGCACATTGAGCCAGTGAGTGGATCGGAACTCCGTCTGCAGCGCAGGGTGCCGCACCACGCAGGTGAGGGAGAGCTTCTGGGTGTGACGTGTGGGCCGCCAGGAGTAGCTGACCCAGGTGGTGGTGGTGCCATCAGGTTCCTTCTGCTGGTGTTCCTGGGAGCGGCCGAACAGGTCAGACTCCCAGGAGACCTCGGCGGGGGGCAGGGCTCGCTCAGCTGTGCACGTGGCCACCAGTGTCTCATTCCCACCATCCAGTAATGGGGCGGAGCTCCCTGACACGTAGACCTTGGGCTCCACTGAGAAAGACAGCAGAGTAGGACTGAACGATTTAGGGAAAACACCTAATCGCTATTTTTCTGACAGATACTGCGATTGCAAATTTGATTTGCAATATATTTTTTTAAAAATTCAAGCTTCCGTTCAGAATTCAGTGCACAAATCATTTAAAACATATGACGCAGCATTATCATAAGATACCATCAAAATATTAAGTGGTCTATATTTAATCCAAGGATGAAAAGTTAAAGAATTGCTTCCAACGTGTATTTATTACTGCCTTTAAATTAGCAGAGAACAATCAAACATAGAACAATTATCACAAAAGCTGTGACTGTTAAGTTAAAAAGCCTTTGCGGTTTGAAATCGATACATCGTTCAGCCCTAGAGCAGACTGTCGGACAGATGAGAAATGGACCAAGAAGAAAAGATGGAAAGACTCAAGGACAGGAAACACTTCGATTTGCGGTTCATTTACAATTAAGCAGCATCCAGTGTAAAGCAGGGAGCCAAAGGTGCATGGTCACATGCAGGGGTACAGCTAAAAACTCTGGGCAACAGGTCAATTTTTCAGAGCAAGAGAAGAATCATTTCAGGTATTATAGGGCAGACTGCACACAATTTAGATAAGGTAAACTTCACAGGGATGACTGATGGAAAAATAGGAAAACACATATAACCGCAGAATATTAGATATTACAGGTTAAAGGGGGAAAGGAGTGCATACACACGAAATATCCCCATCACAATGCTAATGAACACAGACACCGGACTTCTGACAACTTCAGGTTTTTTGATTGCAATCACAGTTTTTTTATAAAATTAAATTTCACCTTCCCTACAATGTCAAAATAGCAGGTTTTCAATCACACTGTGGAGTACTGTAATGTATACATACCTGTAGCCCACAATGTGGAGTACTGTAATGTATACATACCTGTAGCCCACACTGTGGAGTACTGTAACATATACATACCTGTAGCCCACACTGTGGAGTACTGTAACATATACATACCTGTAGCCCACACTGTGGAGTACAGTAATGTATATATAGCCCACACTCAGACACACGTACACCAGAAATGAGCAAATGGACAGAAAAAGTCACTCATACATAAAGGCAGGGTGTGTAATTCTTGCAGTGGTTTATATGGCTGGCAGCCCCTGCGCTCTGGAGCAGAGGGGGACTATCTTGCTGGTCTACACAAGCATATTCTCACATTCGGAGGATTAATGAGATATTAATCATGGACCCACGCTCAGACGCTGGGCAAACTGAAGAACAGGAAAATGTTGTTTTTGGCCATGCCGGTTTTCCATTTAGGTAACTATATATCCATGCACCACTTTCTACCAAACACAGTCAAAGTTTCCACAGTGACTGCGTCAGCCCAGTCGGCAGCAGCAAGCAGTACATTCATTCACTGGCAACCAGATACGCACATTTTGGCAGGAGTCCCCAATAAAACTCGCCTTCACGTCGAACTCCCAGACACTATTTTGTGTGCGATGATCAGCATCTGCATTCCTTTACTTGGTCGTGCCTACAGCCCTACTCTGCTGCGCAGTTCCCATCGTAACGGTGCCAAGCTTTCGGTTAAGCGCAGGGGGACCGTGTCTGATTACACGACTTCTCAGTATCTAGGCCAATCAAACGGCTAGACAGGTTGTCCCCTGAGACACATTCCTACACATGACACAGCACGGTTGTGTATTGGGAGCTGGGGTGGGGCTTTTTCTAGTTTCCCTCAGCTATTCCATTTCTTTATTCTCAAAACCAGAATCCACAGCCAATGCACTGATTGTTTTTATATATATATATATATATATATATATATATATAAAAACACATGTGAGTGAATTAGTTTGCCTGCATTACACCCAGTATAGGTCGGAGTCAGTGTAGTTGCAGCATAAATTTACAATGCCATGCCTCTAAAATCTGGCCCCCAACCACATGCAGAAATATGACCACTGTGGGTCAACACATCGCTGCAGTTCAGCACCCCACTGCACCTAAAATAGACATAAATAGCTCCCCCCCCCCCCCCCCCCCCCCCCTCCGGCCCACCCAACCCCCCCCGGCCCTCCCCCCCCTCTTCCTCCCGCCTACAACCCCCCCCCCCCCCCCCCCACCCCCCCGCCCCGCCCCCCTCCGCCTCCCGCAGCAGGCAGCCCCCAGCATGGACACCTAAATTGGAGCCCCTGTCAGGAAGGGGACTGCCTGAGCATAGGGGTCAACCATTTTCAGACAGTGAAACCACTTTGAGCCCCGGTCCGCTCATGGGAGTCGCATGACGCGATGCGGCTGATGGTCACCGGAGCGCATGTGATGAGAGCGATGCCCATTAATGATAATGCAAGATAAGATTGAAAAATACATACTGCACTACGGCTCTTTACTCCTAGCTGTTGTGTAATTAAGAGCTGAAGACAGAGACAGCAGAGAGTTTCCAGGGGGTCCATATCCCAAGAGGCCACGTACCTTAGCAACACCCCAAAACACTCCTACACCGATATCAACATGCTTACTCATTCTCTCTCACAGACACAAGTCACAGGATCTACAGGCAGGCGACACACATTTACCCATAATGCTGACGGTGGTGGAGGCCTGCTTATTGCCCATTGGAAAAGTGGCCACTTTGCAGGTGTAGACCCCGGCGTCGGCGAAGCCCACGTTCTCCAGCAGGACCGTGGCATCATGCCTGGACGCCGACAGGAAGGAGAGGCGTCCCGCATACTCGTCTGTGATGGAGGTGCCGAATTCGGGGTTGTATACGGCCAGGGTGACGGTGCTTGAAGCTGCACGGCGCTCCCACGAGCTCTGCGTCAGGCTGAGGTTGGACCCCACCTGTATCTGACATCCTAGGGTGATGTTCTTCCCCAGCACGGCGTCGATGTTCCTCGGGACCAGCACCTCGTTACACATTACTCCTGTAGGGGAAGGTTTCAAAAGGCTGCCATTAGCCATAATGTACACAAAGAAAATCAAGCAAACACCAACTGTGGATCCCTGAAGGCCAGAGGAAAGTTCATCCGTCTGTGGTTCTCAGGGTGGCCATTAAAACGCATATCAAGGTTGGGGGGGGGGGTCTACATCGCCCTTAACCGTCCAGAGTCGGGATCTGACAGAAATTTCGTAAAAAAATTTAAATAAAACAAATGTTTGTCATATACACATCTAAAACCACCATCAGAAACCTTTGACGGTCTACTTTTGAAATATGTATAGGTAGAAACTGAAGAATTGCTCTGATCGCCTTCCCACTTGCAAATCTCGCTTGTGCCAATGTTGCCATTTTCAGCAGCAAAGCTCATACCTGTGTCCATGGCTCAGTGGGCTAAGCCTGTGTGCCTGTAATCACAAGGTCACCGCTTCAAACCCAGCATATTTAGAACGCAAATGGCAATCTTCAGCTGAGAGCTGGTCTACACGCTCCCGATGCAAGTAAAACAAACAAAGGTGTCAAGGTTTGCTTTTTTGCCTATTTAACCTAATTTTAAAAACTTTTTTATTGTTGAAAGTATTTTAGTTTTGAAAAGAAGACAGATTACAGCTTTAGTCAGTGTTTTTCTACATAATGATTTCAGCGAGATATAAACTGAAATACACAAGAAAGATACGCGGTCGACGATGCCCTCGTCCCGGGTGTTAATAATAGTCACTGCATCATGTTTATCGCTTTTTATATTTATATGGTAACAGATTTTTATTTTTCATTCCATCTACCAATAAACTGTGAACGGGATTTTATTGTTGCTACTTTTCTTGCATTTCAAACTACGATTCCAAAGTGATGGGTATGGGGTGCAGTGACATTCCAGACTGATGGGCCATTGACAGTATGCAAACTACTACAGGTGTGGGGACACCTATCCCA
>JAABNY020000035.1:16643230-16655939 GCA_015164015.2 Brevimyrus niger
AGAAGGGAGGAACAAAGATCACAGGTGAATTTGGGGTGGGGGGGGGGAGAAGCACAAAGAGGCGGGGGGGGGGGGGGGGGGGGGGGGGGGGGGGGGGGGGCTTAATTCTGCCCCCATCTCCAGAAGAGGGGAAACAGATGGCCACTGTGCGGGACACCCGAAAACCCCAGCGAGGGGATCTGGAGGCCAAGCCGCTCATGGCTGCATCGGGAGAGGAGAGCTGCCTAGAACAGGCACCACAACTGAAAAGAGATAAATAAATAAACACTGAAGGGAGAAAATTAAATATCAAACATCAGTATCAGAACAAGCAGACAGGAAGCGAGTTTTACTACAATTTCTCCACAACGACATCAGGAGCGCCTGTGTCTAAGCTGCATCCTAAGGAGTGAATGGTTAAATTATGTGCATGGCGTTCTTATATACAAGCTCGCTCACTGGTGACAGACACAGGATACACAGATGGAGTACAGCAGGACAATGCAAGGCCAGTATTGCTGCCTCAGTCAGAAAAAAAACATTTGCTAACTGTTACCTTGTATTCAGTGAATGACCATGCAATCATAAGAGATCTCAAGCACTGATGCATTCAGATGTCACCCCCCCCCCCAATCCCACCCACCCCCAGCCCCACCAGCAAAAGCACCTTGCCATCCTGCTGCCTGATCTAGGTCATTTTTAATGCCAAACTGTAGAGACCCTAATGATTAAATCACAATCTTATGTGTGAAATGCCTCAGCGATGGTGTAATGCAATGCAAAGAGAACAGATTAATTCAATAAAAAACAATGGGGGGGGCATCAATAATAAGCTCTTCATGAGTAGTAGAAGTACAAAGCAGGGCAAAAATTAATTCATGAAAAGCTATGCTTTATTCTCTGCTGACATCACTAATTGGGACAAGCTGTTGGGACAGTGTTATGCTGGTGATAGATAATCAAAACTAACTATAAATGCACCACCCAGCAACTGCCTCAAAGATTCCATACGGGCCAGATGGATCAGCCAAGGCCCCCGCGCATGCCTTCCTGACCCAGCCTTGTTCGTGATCCCCCCAGACCTTTGGGAGGGAGGACAAACAGGCTGCATGCAGAGAGGCTTGTTTTTTCAGGAAATATCCCAATGTCCAGTATTGAGAATATGATGTCATCTTAGCCAAAATCTTAGCTTGGAACTCTGATGTTTTTCTTTTCTTATTTTCTCTTAATTTAAGCAAATCTTCATATAAGCTATAAGCTCAGATTCAGATGAGTAACTGAAGAATCTGTTATATAAAATCATCATATGCATCACATTAAATTAGAGCTGGGCGATATGGCCTAAAAATGAAATCTCCGATTTTTTTCACAATAAATCCGATTTTCCCTCCCCTACTCAAAATAAAACTACAGATGACAAAGTCTTAATTTCATTTTTTTTTACTTTAAAGTGCAATCTGACAAGCCGAAAAAGATTGTAAGTGAGATGGCAGACCACACCATTGTAAACAGTTTTAGCATGTTAATGAATCCCAGCTTTGCCACAGTATATATGGGCACCAAGTCTTTTGTAATATACATCGGGACAGCGTTTGTTATCACCTTCCCCCCGTGCCCCATTCTTATCATATGGTACACAGTTCGAAAACGTGTCAGGGACGGTTGCTTGCTTAACTTTGGATGTTGTGCTGGTGCTGAAGGTAATTTCATTTCGCTGGGAGCTGCACTTCTCCCACTCCGCTGTGTGCCTCTGCTTTAGGTGCTGGAATAAATTTGTCGTGCTGCTTCCTTTGGTTGCAACAGTTTTTAAACAGACTTTGCAATGAGGACTTGTTTGGTCTGTGTCCGATGGTGCCGAACCGAACCATTGCCATGCAGTGGCGGACATTTCAGGTCCAGAAAGTAAAAATCTAAACCAGGATTTTGTTTCAACCAACCAGTTGAGCATAAAGAGTCACGTTCACAAAATCCTCAACTGGCTGGTTGAAACAAAATCCTGGTTTGGATTTTTACTTTCTGGACCAGAAATGTCTGCCTCTGCTGCCATGTTTGTGAATCCGCTACAGTGTTTGGGTGCCGCGCTAATTTACCGAAAAGAGAGGTGCGTCACATTAGTTCTGCTTTTGGCGCTCGCGTGTAAAATAATTAATAAAATCGATTTTCATAAAAACACATCGTCCTGAACTGTAAATTCGAATTAATTGATTAAATCGATTTATCGCCCACCTCTACATCAAATATGTCAAAAATCATATTATATATCACATAAATCGAGATCTCTCGCTATATTGCCATTCTGCCATTTATATGGCCATTTTTGGCATTGTACACATATTTCCACTTCGAAACTTCCACTTAACAGATTATAACTAATTTAGCAGTTTCCCAGGAGAGAAGTCAAACGTAACTTAAAGAGCACCAAGAATCAAACATACCGCACCAGGACTAAATGGGAAGTCCCTGTTCTGCATGAACACAGAAAACTGCCCTTACCTAGAGCAGAACAAAGGATCATAACGATATAAGAGGAGTATAGAAGGGGAAGATGCAGACAAAGAGCAGTGAATACAGAAATGGATACTACAGCTAAGAGAGCACAGCTGAGTCAATTTCTGCACAAGGTCACAAGCCAGAAGGAATCAAGGGGACACCTGGGAACTGACAGCAAGAATGGTGAGATACACACTTCGGTCAGCTGCGCTGAAGGGGTCAGGAGGACAAAGACACAGAGTTACCCCCAACGACATGGAGCTTTTCCTTGGTTCAGAAAACAGCAGCAAAGTATAATGATAGTTACAGCACTGTCACTGACTTGAGGTTAAACACAAATGCTAAATGTTTCATAAAAAAGGTCACTACTATAATACATGTGACTCAGCACCAATGTTCACACCACCAAAATGAGGAAGACGACACAAAAAGCAGATAGCAGACATGCACGATACGCAAGGTCATCCGTTTGTGTCCGAAGATACCTTTTCGCTTTCTGCTTGTGCAACATTTTCAGCAACTCAAAATACCACCGAAATCCAGTCCAGTTTCCAGTTCAAGTCCAAGTTCAAGAGAAACTATATACAAACAATGCAATACAAACCACCAAGCAACAGAAATACAAAAAGGCAGCTAAATCAGCAGTGGTGAGATAAGACAGAAGACAAGAACACACCTGAGAGATTAGCTCACAGTACCCCCTTCCAGCACTTTTCCCCCTAGAATGATGTTTACAAACCTTTAAGGATGCCAGACATGACAGCAGACCTGACCGAACTTTGATAGAGAGACACGAGGAGTACGGAAAAACAGATACACACCTGTGTCTATAGAAAGCCTCATCTGCACGAACTGGACAGGATTCCGCGAAAAACAATATATGCAAAACAATGCCCTGCAAGCAAATACACTTTTTAAATGAGACAATGGCATTTTAATTTACTTGATATAGATATATGGTGCAATGGTTTAAAAAGTGGGGATGCACCGATTGCAATTTTCTTGGCCGATCCCAATTACCAATTATTTGGTATGTGCGATCAGCCAATGCCGATTTTTGCCCTGAGAACAGAAAATACCTACAAAAAAAATCAATTTTCTTCACCTAATAACTTTATTTTCATAACAAATTCTTAATAAACTTATTAAAATAAATAAAACATAAATAAATAAATAAATAAATAAATAAAAACCCCAATTATGACTAAACATTAAAATATTCTTTAAAATAATAATAGGTGCAGCAAGTAAACATGTGTGACATGACACTCCGGTAGCTCGACGTCCAAGGCGCTTACTCTGTATTCTATATTTTTGACTGAGGTAATTTATCAGATTTCTGAAGCCTCTATTCTCAACTACAGAAAAACGGCGGCCATCCAGTGCCATGAATTCCATAATTTTCCTTGGAATTTCTTTGCTCTTTTCACTGCTTATATCAATGAAAGATATACAGACAGACTGCTGGGTCGTAGATAGCGTTGAAAATGCTTTGCTAGCACCTTTCGCTTTGCTAGCTTGTACAAACTGAGCGTGTTCACTGGTGTGACTTGTTTTTAAATGTATGATCAAATTTGTTGTGTTAAATGTCTTTGTATTGGTTCCCCCACGGTGTACCTGGTCCTTACATTTGCTGCAAATAGTGAATTTTGCGTTCGCTTGGCTCACGCTGAATAATTTCCAAATTACGGACATTTATTGCTTGTCTGAAAGTGTGTGCCTCTGTGCATACAATTTATTGTGCGTGCACAAGATCGGTTCGTAATCGGAAATACGCAAGACTGATTGGCCAATCACCGATGAGGCCGATCAAGCTGCAAATCGGCCCATTGCAGTCGCTGGCCGAACGATTGGTGTATCCCTATTTAAAACGCCATAAAAGACCAAGACAGATGCACTAAGAATCAGCTTCATGGGTCAAACACAATAAAGCTGTCAGTGCCTTACAGACAGGAAGGCCCCAATGACACCACATTTGGACCATATCCCTTGTTAAATGTATGCCTAATTTGTCAGTCTCAGGTAGATGGTAATTTTTTCCCAACCCACTGCTTTGAGTCTCCAAATTGACAGCACCAGTCTACGAGTCTCAAACCCCAGTCATCAATCTCCTTTTCTGCATACAGCCGCCCCGCCCCCATCCTAAAGGGCAAAGGCATCTCATGACCCCCATTTCTGCACTGTGGTGAAGGGATGCAGTTGTCACCTAAGACTCAGCTGTGATTTGCAGGATACTTCCAAACTGGGTGGTCATAAACAACAGCTGTTTTGGTTCTTTATGTGTTTTCTACACTTAAAACATCTCAAAAGTGAGAACATTAAGAATTAATAAAAATGTATAGAATTTTAATTGCCTATAATTCAATCAAAATAAGGCAATGAAAAACAGTGATCCTAATTCTAAAATGTTAACTTCCTAGCCCTAAAAAAGGGTCTGTGTGTGTTGACATTTTGAGGTTTCAAGGTGGTGTGACCTATGGTTACTGCTGCACCCCTGGCCCATCCGTCAGCTACTGAAGGGTCTTAAAATAGAATGCATCAGAGATCCAAAATAATCCAAGAAAAACAATGGCCAACAGATGTTTTTGGGTTTGAGTAAGTAGGTCCTGATATATTTGTAGCTAATGCAGAGATTTTAAATGTTTTTTGAATCACAACTAAAAACTTCACTGGTCACAACTCAAGCACAAATCAAAGCCAGTTAAACCCTGGCAAGAATGTCGTGAAAGACAATATGTCTTTATTACACTCGGAGAGCCAATACTACACACTGATTAGCCAAAACATTATTGACTTCATGTGGGGATGATCATAATGTTGACTCTCTCGTCATGTCATGGTGTGGCGTACATTACATGGTATATGCTAACATTCGGTAGATATAGTCAACATGCTTAATGGAGAAGAAATGGGTATATGGGTGAAGATCTAAGTCACTCTGACAAGGGCTAAATCATTAAGGCCAGAAGACTGTGAATCTCCAAAAAAATGCACAGCACAGCTTAATGTTCTCTGTGCTGAGACATGTTACTGTCATGGTCCTCCCCAAAATTATTTGTCATTTGGGCCACAGTAACCCTCCTGTTGAGTTGTCCAGATGAGATAGCATTAGTTCACATCTTGCACCAACAAGTCTTGGCCGTGTTGCCCTGTTGTGGTCCAATGTTTTTAGCTACTCAGACCACTCTCACTAAGTACTTGCCATGGCTGACCATGAGCACCCTGGAAGTCTTGCCATTTCAGTTTGGTCTGGCTACAATTAATTAGCTCTTGTCAAATTCACTAAGCTCCTAACCGCTTCCCATTTCTTATGCATTCGACATGTAGAGTATGAGTACTCAGTGTTAGCTTAACATTTATTGTATTATAAACGCCGATACGCACCATTTTTACAAGACAGTTAACATTATGAGCCTCACGTGGGGGTGGTCATAGTGTTTTGGCTCATCTGTGTATATTTATTAATCCATCTAAATTGCTTAGAAAGTAAAAGGTCAAAACAAGAATATTTTATGAGTAAATGTGATCATGCTCTTTGTGACCGAGTTCACATTAACCTGCTGCATTTCTCCCTGGTATTGTTCCTCACTGGGAACTGGAGCTCCAGCTGGTTAATTCAGACCAGGCACAAGCCTGTCTTGGGAGGCTTTTCCGTGCTGCGTTTTTATAGCTGGCTTCCGAAAACTGTGGGGTTCTGTTCTATGGAAGGCTTCCCGCATGCTGCCTGCCACGTTAAGATTACAGACAACCATCTGGGTAGAGGGGCAAAATCAACGATGTCAGCAAGAGGCCTGTCAACATGGGCAGTGCCTTCAGAATTTAGCACATTGTAGATGTTACCTGGCTGTCCCTGAAAAAGCTCTTCCACAATACTAAAGGCAAGGAGAAGAGAGATGTTACACTTGGAATAATGTACGTCTCGGGGATGGTTCCAACACTGCTTCCCGGACAGTAAATGGTAGAACCTTCAAACAAGGATGCCACACTGTAAGATGATTCATTGTGTATTACATCAAAACTAGCAAATCGAATTTGCCAAAACAAATCAGCTTAGAATCCATACAGACAATGCTTCCAAAATACTTCTGTTATCAGCAGGATAAGAAAGCTAAGCACTATTACAATTAAAACCTTTAAAGAAGAACTTGCTATGCTAGACCTGGGTTTCAGATAAACAACCAGACGCAGGCTTTGGAGTCTCCAGTCACAGAGGTAAGCATTGCTTACAGCTACAGGGCAAAGAAAATGTAGTCAACAGATGACACCCTGGAGCTAAAGAAAAAACACAGTTGGCTGCAATACAGCTACGTAATGAGTTTAACAGGGGCCATAACGAAGGCCACAATGTTAGGTTCTCTCCAAGTCCTGCTTTAAGTGCTTGACAATAGGTAATGTGTTCACTTAGGTATAATAATAAAAATCAGCCGAAAGGTCTAACTTCAGTGTCTTCAAAAAGTGCACTAAAGGAATTTCCAGTCAAGGCCACTAGCACCAGCGTTTTACACAGACAGCTGGAAGGTTCAGTTTGAGGTTGAATTTGGTTTTTATTGCTCACATTCATGAATTAAGACTATGAACAATGTACTTGGATGTGTACTTTTGTTTTCAGAGAGCTGACAGCCATGAAATTTGCAGGCCATTATTGCATAATGACAATAACAGACAGAAGGGAAATTGAACTGGCGTTTCTCTTTTTTAGATGATCCAAACTTTGATTTTGAGGTACATAAATCACACGGCAACTGAAAAATAGTCTGCCTTTAAAATTTTTTGGTACCGTAACCATGACATTATTACACACATACACGATTATATATAATATATATATAGAATGAAATGAAGGAATTGAAAAAAATATATGTATGTATATATGTATATATACATACACATATATACATACATATATTTTTTTCAATTCCTTCATTTCATTCCATGCGCTCTGTCTCATGACACAGTACTTCCATGTCCATCGTCAGAATTACCTGCCATATATATTCATTCTTCTGTGTTCACTTAGTGTTCTTATGCACACAATCCGAAACCCAAGGTTTTCCCATCTACCCACCCACTTATCCACATATCCTTCTATCATCCATCCATTGCAGCTTATCACTGCCATCTGTAGCCAATCACACAAAGCAAAGAAGAGCTGTGTGCTACAGTTCTAATTCAGAGTCCAAGTATGTCTGCAAGCTAAGCAAACCTGGCTTAACTGACTTCCATTACTGACTGTGCAAAAAACCCAAAACACAAAACGAAATGAGATCAAATGAAATGTATTTCAATGCACAAATGCAGAATCTTATTAGGCTTCACTTAAAAAAAAAAATTAAGAAACAAATGCATAGATCAGGGCTGCATGACATCATATCGTGATATAATCATGACCTGAGTTCAACTGCAATAATCACTAAAGCTTATGTAGTGGATGTAAAAATTTGCAAAGATGCAGGCTTTTCTGTACTGTACGAGCATTTACGTATGCCCACTATTTGATTCACACGTTTACGAATACCCACTGTTTGATTCACAGATTAGTAGTACACCTAAAACCTGACAATATTGTATTGGGTTTCCCAAAACTTATTAGTCTATATAAATTTAGTATATATTTATTTTTTTAAATTTGGTTAGAGTAGCACGCCACATGCTACTATTTTGGTACATCAAAGAAGTGATGAAAAGAAGTGAACTGAAGTGGCGTTGAAGAAAGGAACGGCTCAGCAGCCACAACATCTTTTAGGAGAGGAGTTACAGTGGATAAATAAGAGGTCGGAGGTGTGGTGGTACTTTTTGAAGTTTAAAGTTTAAGGATTTGTGTAAATGTAAGGCATACTACTAATCTGCTTATCAAATTGTAGGCGTAAATTAACATCCATATAGTACCAAAATGCTGGTGTCAGGACATTATCTTGATGCCCATTAATGCCATTATCTAGACCCCTGTAATCACATCACATTTGTTGGCACTGATTTGTCTATTGACACAACTTGCAACAATAGCCAAGCGAAACTTATTTTGGGTAAATTTCATCTCCCTTTTGTTTTATAGATAGCCCAATATTATAACACAAACATTTCAAATAATCATGATTTCATATAGTACAGTCCTGGCATAAATTAATTAGTTTTATTTTGAAATACCAAAGAAACTTTGGTATAAAACCAAGGTAACCAGCTTACACATGTATCACAACTGCTTATCCAGTCCTGGGCTGTGGAATTACTGGAGCTTATCCCAGGCACCAGTCCATGACAGGGATTCACTACATTAATTAGCTTAGAGAAGGGTGGGGGAGAGAATTACCTTCTAAACTAGGCTAATTACAGGTAACCATTACAGTTAAGTAATTCACGATTTTTCTCTCTCATCAGATCTCAGTTTCTTGTTTCCAGTAGACAGACAGCTTGACCATTGTTGCCAACTGGTAATAACCAATCACCATTACCCATCAACACATTCATGTGGCAAATAGGAAAAAGCTTTGACACCATCAGGAATCTGACTCTCCGAATAGCTGCTACTTCACTCAGAACACAAGTGAACTTAGGTGACAGAGCACAGTCCAGAGACCTGGAAATACTCATGCAAGTTAGTTTCTGATCTCTTGTGGGGCTTATTGACCTGAACCCAAACCACATTTAAGACTCCAACATAAAACAACCCTCCCCCCCCACCTCGAGTCACAAACCAACAAGGAAGTCTGGAGTGATTCATAACCGGAATGCACACCAGTCCACTAGCAACTACCAAAAGACCCACTCAAATCCACACATGTATACACACACACACAAACACCAAATAAGCCACCGATTTCTGTGACCTTGAGACAAAACTGACAAAGACCAAGCGAACACACAGGCAAGCTATACCTCTAAATTACAGACCAATTAGCTATTTATTTATTTTATTTAATATAATATGTATTTATTTATTTATAAGTACAGTGCAGTGCAGTCTAGATATGAATAACTATAGCTGGGCGCTGAGTGAGTTTGTGAGAATGAGATCAGCCAAGCAGACTGTAAATAGTGAGAATGCACAGGTTGTTCAGCACCATGGGAGTGCTTGGGAAACGCGGCCTGGTGTGTGTGTCCACATCTGGCTGCCTTCATACCACAGCACACTGGAGTATGGAAGCTGGCAAAGCCCGGGCCAGCTCCAGGCACGCACACGCACGCACACACGCACGCACGCACGCACATACACACACACACACACACACACACACACACACACACACACACACACACACACACACACACACACACACACACACGTATGAAACGCTGGTGGTCACCTGAGAGTAAACACGGCCTGGCAGATACCAAAGACACCTGCATGTCCCAGAAACTGAGTGTGACACGAAAATCTTGCATAGTTTTCTTCACTGGAAGGGGGGGGCTTAAGGCTGGTTTTTAGGACTAATGCCTCTCAGACAGCCCACAAGAGCATCTGTAACAAGCAGCGTAAAAAGTGTAACCAGCTGAAGCTCATTTTTGCATGATCACAGTAGCTGTACAGAAGCAGAGCATAAGGAAATTAAAATTAAAATGTAAAAAGAACTTGGACTACATATAGATGGAAGCTCAGAGACTTGGCCACTGGCATATATGTGATGCACTTACCCAGACACAGTGAGTAATTACTACACTTTCCTACAATGGGCCACTGAAGCATCGGAAGTCGAGTGTCAGTGTATGTAAACATGAGTAGCCATCATTTTAGGATGCATAACATGCTATTCCAAGGATTATTTTATATAACATGAACTGGTAAATGGAAATTTAAGGTACACAAAGAGAATCAACACCATAACATATTAAACTGCACTGACTAAGTGGTTATAAAATACAAAGAAAAAAATCAAGGAAAACAGCTTATGGAAGATAAGAAATATTGGAGACAAACTTAAATGGGGACTGGTTGATGAGGCTTGTGTCTCTGACATACACCAGTCGCTTTCTGCCTTACCCAGCCTTACAGTCCCCCCATTACCCCCCATACTGATTTGTGAATTTCTGTCACGTCAGCAACAATCCACCTGGAATCCTATTGACACTGGAAAATTCTGAGTTTTCAGCTATGATCCTCTTCATTACTGTGGTCAAGCTACATATCAACCTCAAGATAAACCTTCAAAAAGAAACTACTTTTGTGGCCACTTGAAAAAACAGAGCAAGGGATCGCCACCCTCTCTCAATCCATACCGATGTTGTGTTCCACTTCGTCTGAAAGGACTCTTTTCCACAGCCTGGACAGACATACAAAAATTCTTCATACTGGAGGTAAACATCCTTATTAGCCATTTACTGTGGCTTCCAGCAGTTATTCATAACCCTGAAGCAAAACCGAACATCAGCACAGATCTTCTCCATGTGCCTGAAGATAAAATGCATACAGTATGTAAATTAGTTGCAGTTAAAAATGCTGCTGTAATTTGGTGGCTTTAAATTTATTCAGCTCCCCTATAGAAGAAAGTTATCCAAAAATATTTCACCAAATAAACAGATGCTAAGGAAGGGCATTTCAGACAGAATTACTAGTCAAATTTCACCAGTCATTATTTGAATAATATTAACCCCACCCCCACAACACACAAAGAAAAGTGTATAGAGTATGGATCAAAATACTTATTCCTTTTTATACGAGAGATATTACTCATTGCTGCAAAAACAAAGTAAAATTGAATAAATTAAACTGAAACTGAAACTAAACTGAAGCAACAGCCCAAGTACAGAAGCATACAATAATATTTAATAATCTGGGCCTTGGGCAATTATGCCAAATAAAGATTTTTTTCATTTTTAAAAGAATCCTAACAATACTTCTACAGCTTATAGACTCCTCCATTAATTTACCACCATACAAAATAAGACATTCTTACTGTAGAAAAAGGATAACTAAAAAATTTAAATGGTGCCTTGAAATTAGGACTGAATAAAATTGGGAAAAATCATATTGAGGTATTTGAAATCTTCAATAAACATTACAATATTTATAAAACAAAAAATGAATTGGAAATGTACCCAAAATAAACTGAATGCAAATGCAACTTAATCTCTTAACCTTATCTACCAATAGTGTCCGTTTTTACTGGTTAACTTGTCAAAAAGTCTACCAGTACACTGACAATTCTCTCTCATTTTTAAATTTTATTAGGAAAAAAAATTCACAAAGTATTAGTGACAACCTAAATGTACAGACAAAAACAAAATAAACTGCAGCAGCATAATCAGATTCTCTCACACTTGTTGCTGCAAGATGTACCAACAGATACAAAGCAGTGACAACAAATCACTTGCTTTTTCTCAATATTGTCTCTATGGAATCAAACATATTTCCAAAAATATTCCACACAGTGAAAGACAAATGTCTTCAGCTGATTAGTTCTTGGTTTGCTTTTCGCCTCACTGATTTGTTAAATTTCTCAGAAACATGCCACACAGTTGACTGATTAACTCATGAGCGTGAAAAGAACAGAGATAAACTTCAAAATAAACTGCAAACTAATTACAGAATTGATAACCAATTGTATTGCTGCCAAACATGTAAAATAATTTTTTAAATTTGATTTAAAAAAAAAATATATTATTTTACACACATTTTTGATATTTGAACACTGATGAGCCAACCCTACTAGATGCATAGAACAACACAACCGTCAGGCCCTAACAGTAGGACTGCTGTGCCTAAAAGCTAATTTATACCGACACCGGTAGCTGCATAGTCACTTACCCTACACTGTACCAGTAGAGCACCAACAATGTAGATTCTATGCAGAAGTATAGTTCACCCTTATCTGCGTACATGATAAGGCCTTGTGCATCGTTTAAGAAATTATATCTATTACTTGACAGAGATATGGAGAAAGGCTTTGTTGGCAAGACGAGCAAGACTAGACAAACAATCGTGAATGAACAGCCAGCAAACCCACAGCAGGGTTGATTGAATTAGTGGAGCACAAGTCATGCTACTGTTTTGGTAATCATGAGCGCTCTCTCAGAGGAAACTACAAGCGGCAATGGAAAAAGCAGCAAATTGGCACCAACAATATCTTTTAAAAATGAGATACTGTGGATAAACAAGGTATAAAGACATTACTGGTGGTTCCCATATAGTGCTCAAGTGGCACAATCTGAGAACTGGGCCACATTTCCACTGTAGGGGTGGGCGATATAACCAAAATCTTCTATCACGGTAGAAGCAATTTTCTACCTCTATAACGATATATATCAC
>JAABNY020000035.1:16656039-16680117 GCA_015164015.2 Brevimyrus niger
TCTTGAGAATGCAATAATAGCCTACATGCATATTTTTGTTTTTCGTTTGGCCACTTGTTTAACTTATTTCAGTTTAGCAATTTATTTTATTTAATGTAATGTTCTTCTTCTGGTTACTTATATAATCTAGCCACATCCAGCATTCGTATTTCATTTTGTTCAAAAGTGAGTATATCGCCCACCCCTATTCCACTGGTTTAAAAATAATTTTAAAAAAACTTAAAACATAGCAAACAAGTGAATGCAGGCCTGCAAGCACACACATAAATATCGACATGTAACATTTTTGAGTTGGTTAATGTTTTATGACAAAGAATGTTTAAGCTAATGGTAATTTAAGCCAACATTTCTAAGCATTATAAAGTATCACTAATTACTAATTGTTTGCTGCATTTTTGCGATGTAGATATTGCAGTCGGATGGAAGACTGCCATCAACCATTGTTTGCAGAATTCCAGAAACAAGTCATTGGTGGGACACTAAATTCAACTGGATGAAGCTCATCCAAGACTTTAGGACCTGAGGCCTTTGGCCATGCGTCACCATTTCGAATGTATACTCAAGACAGCATGTGCCAATTTTTGGTTGTGTCACAACCAACAATGAATACAGAATAATGGGGCCCTTTGAAGCTTTTATCGTCCCATGGCAACTTGTGAGTTTTATTATGTTTTGGTAGTCTTTTTGTAGTTCTTTTTTAAAATGTGTTATTAATATGCTCCATACTATGCAAGTAACTTGCTTTCTCCAGCTGTACTTTAATTTCTGCATGTTTTTAGCAAATGCAGAAATCAAACAAAACATTAAACACTGGAAATATCAAGTGCAGCTCAGCTGAAATTTACAACATATTGTTGCCCCCCCATCATGGGTTCACACTTACAGACCAGAAATTTGCTGGAGCCAGTTTTTTAGCTGACTTGCAGTAGAAAAGCATGGAACCATCCATATTAGGCACCAGCCTGGCACCGGCACCAGTGTCAAATGACTGTGGTGAAACTGAAGTACAGGATGAAATGAGTAGTCTTACCTAATCCAGACTAATACCATTGTCTACCATCATTGTCGTGAGCATACTTGGCATGTTACACATTGTTTTTATCCAGTGGAAGCGCGGGCCAGTTCTCATGTGGTGCCGAAGTGGCACCCCCTTCGACCCAGCACTCCGTCAGCAACAGCACAACGCTAGTGGAAGAGGTAACAGTGTCCTGCATTACTTCAAAATGGGACACAGAGTTGTATTTTTCAATAAGGGTTGCGTGGCAATTCTACAAGCAACGTCAAATCCCTTTCCTAGAATGAGCAGAGACTGGGAAACTGTGCAAAGCGTAAAAAAACAACACTACATAACATGGAACTAATGTGAGATTTCGTTAAGACAGTGACTTGTGAAACAAAGGCCATATACAGGAATGGTTTAACATGAGGGTTTGAAAACTGTCTGGCAATAGGAAATACTGAAAAACTGGCAGAGGCCTAATCAAAGTGACTAAGGCCAAAACACTTCAACTGAAACATTGAGAGACAGCGATACATACCGCTGCGTAGTGCTGAACATTTGCTTTCCATACATTTAACCTGGGCTGCATGCAACTTTCTGAATACCGTAAGTAACCTATAAGCATAAGGCATAAACACACTCTGCAAGTTTTTGTTGTACAACACAATTCGTAATTCATCCAAATGCGACTTGTTTGGTTTGAGGCTGAATACTTTTGCAAGCCACGGTGTATTCTTGGCTGCTTAAAAAAAATAAATCTGCACAGGAGAAATGAATTTCATAACAGCACAAGGACCCACAAATGAGACCAAGTACTGAACACTGTATTTAAACGAGAGATTCAACCACACCCCATAACAAAAATATCACATTCTAATTTACACTTGCTTGCCAATATTAAAAATACAAGTTCAGTTGTCTGGCTGCAGTCACATAAAATCGGCATTCAAAAATGTATAAATGAACAAAAACAAAATCAGCTTTATTTAAAACTCTAAATCACAGAATAAGGCCAAAGGTCAAATAAGGTCAACAGCAGTATATTCACATTTTTACAAAAAAGGAGCTTTTGAGAACTTCCACAAATGCATCACTCTCCTGGCATTAACATTTCCTTGTGAACTTCTGCATTTGTTCACACTGACATTTTCTATAAGATTTAACATTATGTCCTATTCTGAATATAATTCCTACATAAAAAATATATGTTACAGCGAATAAAGCATGTTATCACCATGTAGATGTTGCATTAAAAAATGCAGAGAAATCGTAACAAAAAAAATAAAAAATGCAACTTTGTTTTTATTAAGATCATTTAAAAAAAGATTGTAGAAAACAACTAACAGAACAGTCAGAGAGGTGTTTTTCAACACGTAACACGCAACACGTAACGTGATACTCTGTAGATGACCCTAGATATATTCCACTTTAAAATGCAAAGTCTTCTGATTTGGAAACACGCAACAAAACCACTGTTTTGATATTGAAACTCGCCTTGCGTACTATGCCCTGTGTTTACAGACGTTCGGTTACAGGCAATACCACCGCAGTAGCCCAGCAGCTGTGTGAACTCTCATTCGAAGTATCGATTTCTAAAGAAGAAAAATATATCTCCCTGCTTGCACGGCCGGGAACACAGGAACTCAAGAGATGCAAATCAGTCTCGAATCCATGACTTGCAAATGCAGATGTCCTCCTCTGCTGTTGTGCTACATCTTGCACTCACCACTTTCTCTCTCCGCCACTGCTGCTGCAGCTGCGACCGCATGCGACACTGGGACTGAAGCTAGAACAGGAGTTTTGGGGGAGGAAGTGGAAAATTTGGAAGGACAGGTAGAATATTCTGCTGCTCCACTCTAGTCCAAGGAAAACACAGGAATGTTGACTAGGTAATGGCCATGTTCGCTTCACCACATTCCCACAGAACCACTGGCACAAACAAAGCAGATTTCTGATTGTTATTTCATGGCTGAGGGAAAGAAAGAAAAGAAGGGTCACATGGAATGCGACAGCATAAGCGGAGGCAAGCGGAAAGAAGACGCCCACAGACCTGACTCAATGTTTTTCGCCACCTGGCAAATGCCAAGCCCGTGTGCAAGATGACGCTCACAGTGAACCATTGGGCCACCCCCATAACTCACACCACCTACATTTCCTGCAAGTGGAGTCTGGCCAAACGCAGGAGAGATGGACATATGATCAGTCAGACTGGCACAATTATGCAGAAACAGCAGTTCAATGATCGAAATGCATGTTATGCCTGTAGCTGACTGAAATTCATCAAAATGCCCTAAAATTCATATACCAATGCAGGCAAGGACTCCACTAGAGTCCAAGTTATTAATATCGGTCTCTGGAATGACTAAAACTATTCTTAAAAAGATGATGAACATTCATCATGGCACAAGACTAAAAACTGCATCCCTCTTTCTTCCACTTCTTAATTGTCCATGTGTCAGTACATACATGTAAATGTGGCCAATACTACACAATTTCAGTGAAGGCAA
The DNA here is from genome assembly GCA_015164015.2 of Brevimyrus niger. Taxonomy (NCBI): domain Eukaryota; kingdom Metazoa; phylum Chordata; class Actinopteri; order Osteoglossiformes; family Mormyridae; genus Brevimyrus; species Brevimyrus niger. The sequence continues at coordinate 16,659,547 of JAABNY020000035.1, forward strand.
AAGTTTTGTGTAAATCATTCATCTGTAAAGAACCCCTTCTGAAGTCTCTGCCAATGGCTTGGTTAATACAAGGTCATTTATGTCTATACTGTATAACAGGATGTATGCATATTAGATTATGCGTCATTTAAGATAAGAGCTCTTTTTTTTTTTAACAGATAAAGCTTGAAATGCCAGTTAATTTTAAATGAAAAGGAATGGTGTGACAAGCAAGAAGCTGGAGCCATCAGTCAAACATTATATAACTTCAGTGACATAACTTCAGTTCATTTAAATATGACAAATAATTGAAAATAATTTCATATTTTTAAAGCAAGAAAGCACATCCATAGTTCTCATTGCTGCCAGAGGTTTCACCATCATCGTGTCCTTTAAAATTCCAGTTCCTGTCAAACAAAGAATTAAATTGCATCAATCAGCCATTTCAGAATCTTAGTTTTTTTCCCTCACTGTGTCATTGCGTTTGACCAACTAGAGATGCACACCTTTGTCAATCAAACTGTTAAAACATAACTAGGGTTACTGAATGGGTGCAAACTCTAATTCTCATGCTTCCGAAAACACTTGCATGACTGCACTGACATGTTCCTTCTGCGCAAAAAAAAAACTGAAAAAAATTAACATTGTTATTTACAGTCTATATGAGGTTGGCTACAAGGCTAAAATCAACAAGAAGAGTAATTTACAAATCAATGTATTTTAAACTCTTTTGCTTAGGAGTATACAAATTCCTGGCTCACAAAACAAGAAGCAATATTGGTGAAGAAATGACTCTTGCCTGATGTCTGAACTCGGGTTTTAAATGATTAAATCACTGTCCTTTTAGGACATACAGTACACAAGTGTTCATGCACACAGTTGAGAGTGAAGTTTCAGGTCTGAATGCAGTTAAAGTCTATCTGGTGACCTGGGAGCAGTTTATATGATAAATTATGTATGTCAATGAAAATACTGTATTCTAAAGAAAAGACTATAAGCCTACATTGCACATTCTCTCCACTTCCCCAAATAACACAACTTTGGGTTGATTTTCATATATAGATTTTCATCCATTTACAGTTTTTGTGAAGTGGAAATAAGATCCATCAAAGATCCAATAGAGTAAATAGAGTAACAATGAGAAATAGAATAATCCTGGTAATATGGATAAGCCTCTAAGTATCACATCCTTCTCTTTGCTGTCACAAAGATGTCTTCAATTTTAGTTTGTCTCAAAATCTTAAGATGTCCAGAACTTAACCCATACAATGTGTCTACAAAGTTTGGAAAAGAAAATCAGTCTAATACCGAGTTGAGTTATCATCTTGACAAGATCAAGTGTCTGAGCTGGCCTTCTCTTTGTTGTTACCATATAGAGCTTCAATTTTGGTGTGATCAGTCAATCAGTTTCAGGCTGGCACCCACATAACGCCTATGTAAAAAAAAAAAGCTAAGTGTCTGTGACAGCAGACCAGTGTACTAAACCCATATGTATTCCCTGACATCCAAGAAATACAAACAAACACACACACAATAATCAATTTTAATCATTAAATTAATTAAATTCCCTGATCTTTTCTACAATTCCATACTCATAAGGCTAAGTACGCACACATGAGCAGGGTATCTGACTCTATACTGATATGGTGCATTCCTAATAGCCAAGTGTTGTATTAAAAGGTATTATTTTTGTTACTAATAGTGTTAACTTTTTATTCTTTATGATGCTACATTTGCAGACTCCATTCTGCTCACCACTAGAAGAGAACTCAGAAACTCCACAGAATCCAAGAATTTTCACGAATTAGACAACAAGCTCCCTCCAAAATCAACTGAACATAATACATTTTGAGGATAGGGGGGAAAAACAATGTAAAATTAAAATTAAACAATAAAGAGAAAAAACTATATCATAACAATAGTGCTGGGGCTATCAAATGTCACGCATGAAGTCCATGTACATTCCCAGACCTAACTGGTAATTTGCATCCATGCCCTGACCCATGCCCAGAGTCGGATACCGAGGTTCTTTTGAAATGGTTTCAGTGTAATAACTTCCCAAAAATTGAGATTACCTGTGAAAGAGCCCAGAGTCAGGCATTCATTTAAAGGAAAACCATGGCCAGGAGTGGAAGGCACTAAGGTCAAGGTCTCTTTCCTATGTTTGTAAATGTGGTGCAGGGGTGACAGCCTACATCAGACGACAGCCCATCTGCCAAAGGAGAGCAAAAAATCACTTACTGCGAATACAGTTTATACCCCTGGCCACTACATTTCTGCCACTGCAACCTCTCCCGCCACATTGCAATAATGTGCAAGGTTCATCTGCCAATGGGCTTCTTTCAAGAGAAACATTTTAGCTTGATTGAGAATCTTCCGCCTGTTGCCAAGCTTCCAAGATAGGGATGGACTGGCTGGCACACATTATGTCCTCTGCATCCAACCCCTCTTACACACACACAAAATGTACACATGAACCTTGAAAGACATGATGTCCACATGACAACTCAGCTCAGCAAGTTGTGCAATGCAGTTAAAGTTACCTGGACAACTGCATGTCTCAAAGCCAGGCCTGTAAACATAAATAACTACATAAAATATCAAAGCAAGTACACCAACACCACAACCGAAAGAATAAAAATGATTTTTCATTGATTCTTTTAGGTCGTCAGAAGCAGTATATCAGGCTGCAACACATAAGAGAACACATTACACACACAAGTTCTACAATATAGTGGTAAGGCCTATATCTAAACATAAAACGAACGACAATTTGTATAACGAAAAAGGCAGGAAAGTTTGCCACCAAACCATTACATTTAGATCAACTTTAAATTAAAAACATTCCAATAACTCAATTATTAAACTGTGCACATGCACGAATGCAGGTTTTTAAAATCTACGAAAATATACAAACAGTACACAATGTTACTGCACCAAACTTTCAGAAATACAATACCAATTCCACCTGATAGTAAAACATTCAACACAAACAACAACAAATGAAAACACAAAAGACCCATCAGAATTAAGTACAGAAACTTTCTGAGAAACATGCAAATACGTATTTGGTGCTGAAAGCATTTTTCCAAAGGAAAAATCTTGCAGCCTGATAGCGCTGAATCCGAAAGCCCAGGATTAAAACCCTTTAGTCCCCACACCCTCAGTTACAGTAAAAAAAAAAAAGTTGAAGGCCCATTTCATTCCTTAACCCTCATTAGACCTGCTCCCTTAACATACTTATGTGTTTTCAAGTTTTTTTTCCCCCCTTTAACCTGCAATTTAGTAGACTACATTACTATATTTGTTTCAAATCACACACCCTTGAGAGCTGAAACTATATAGCTGTGCAGTTTAATTACAGACCACAGTGGCTCTAACCATATCTTTGCTCCCCTCCTCCATCACCATCGTTAAAGACCTGGCACAAAAAAAATGGAGACAAACAGAGGGCATAAAGCCGTGTTGATTGGCCCACTGCTTTGTGTCATCACAGAAAAACCCAGAAATGAGGTCTGGGGCCAGTCATACTGGCGGCCCCTAGGACCACATTGCAGAGATGGAATAGTCACACAGTGCTAGAATATAGTTGTAGGCCAAAAACAGACCACAGTGAGCAGGCTTAGAGAAATAAGTGCAGTGCCTTGGGACAGCCCATGTTTTGACTGTATCAATGATGCCTTGTATTGTGATTGAGGGGTCTTTTCTACCAGGGTCTCGAACAGCAATAGGTGTTGGCTTGTCAGCTTCCCAGCATTTTCAAAAAGCTGGGCGAGGTTGCTCACTGGCCCTACAGCCTGGCGACAGGTCAATAACTCCAGACTCCGGCAGCGACCCCCTTCTTCCCCTACTCACTGAAAAATGCATTCATTTCCCCTCTAGCTTCAACACACCCAACCCAGAGAGAGTTCTCTCCTCAATGTATCTACTGTGTATCCACCTCCACGTCCCGCTCAAAGCACTTCTCACTTTCCATCATGTCTAGCTCTCCTCCTGAAGCCTTTCTTGGATAATTGTCCCTCTTGCAGCTGGTCTCTTACCAGTGAATACTAGTACAACTAATACTAGGGTCAAGTGATCTTAAAACAAAATGTATATTAAGGAACAAACTAAAGATTAAATAAAAGTTTCTGCACCTCAGCACTTTCTGTTCTGAAAGTATCCTCAACTTAATACGTATAACAAATTACAATTATAATTACACAAATTATCAATTAAAAATAGTTCATTCTTAACAACATTCATCAATGTTTTTAAAACTACTTCCAACATACCAGGGTTCACATTTTGAAAAACACAAAAAATAACAAATGCATTGCTAAATACAATTAATTAGAATCTCTTAACCAATTCAGTCAAATATCAGAGGAATTCATAATTTTAAAAGAATCTAAATTATAAACCAGAAAGGGGGGGCTGTCGAAACAGCAGAATTGTATTCCCCAGACAGCTCCATCACCTGCTCCACCTGTTTAATCTGTACTCCATGCACACTCATCAATCTGTACATTCTCTAGATGTACTGTGCTGAATATACTCTAAATGTGAAAGCCAATTAATGCGTTTTTTTTTTACCTCAAAGCTATGAGTCCTAGTGACTCAGAAACTACACCTGTTCATTTATTGCACAATCTACTTACAAGCCAATTTACAAATCATTAAGGTGGTTACCTGTATTTCCTGGTGCAGGTCTTAACGTCCATGTTGGAAAATGTCATTATTTTAATTTTTTTACATTCTACATATTTAATTTTTTGCACTATGACCATCATTTTCCTGACAAAACAGTAAGAACTATGACAGATACAATAACGGTATATAGGGAGCCCTTCTCTGTACATTTAACTAATTTACTTTTAACTGATGCTTTGATCCTAAAGGACTTTCAGCAGAGGGAAGGGCTACAAATTATTTGCGCTCGCAGGGATTTAAATCCATGAACTCTGCATTGGAGCACTGTTGACACTATGCTAAACCAAGCTTTAGTTTATGTCCATGCAAAATGTAAAATTGAGCTTACAGTCAGAAAATACAACACAAACCATTCAGATTCAAAATGTGACACAGCATTATATTTTTCAATATAGTATGATCAGGCAATATATAGGATGGGTGCAAACTCTATTCCTCACATTTACCAACAGAAATAATTGCAGAACTACACTGACATGTTCCTTTTGCAAAATAAAGAAAAAACTGAGAAAAAAAATTACATTCTCATTTACATTCCTCATATATGCATTTACAAATCAAAACACTGTTGCTGCTGTTAACATTTCACCATGGTAACCCGCCACGCCAAAATCTTTGCCACAACGGCAAAAGCACATCAATCCAACCAATCATCTAATCCAATGCCTTGGTGACCAGCCCAGGAAGCCCGATTCCTGCCCCCACCCCCGAAGCACGCATTACAGAATTCAGCTAGTTAATGGCACTAATGAACTTGCTTAGATATTTTCCAAGGAAAATAAAACATACAAGGTACAGAGCAGGCATTTAGTTGGGTGGGTAGTGATGATGCATCTCTTTCCTCTTTTACACCCCATTCTCCCACACACACACACACACACACACCTGTAATCATATCTTTGTGGGGCTCACTATTTCATTTCTATGGGAAAAATGCTTATGTATCATGACTTTACCATTATAGTTTTGGGTAGGAATGGGTGCAAAAACAAATGTCGACCCATGGAAAAAATGGAAGGAAAAAAAAAAAAACACTAGACTATATTGCATCATATAATTAAGTGCTTGTTCACCTGCATATACCTATGTCTATTCCTATGTATACATCTATGTGTCCTGGACGAGCCCACTGTTTTGTGGGCAGTGGTGGCTTGATGGTTAGGGAAGCGCACTTGATTGCAGGTTCGAATCCCCCACCAGCAAGTCACCACTGAGGTACCCTGAGCAAGGTACCGTCCCGAAGCCCTGCTCCCCAGGCGCTGAATTAGCTGCCCCCTGCTATGTCACGAAAGTCACATATGGGTTAAATGCAGAGAACACATTTCATTGTTGCGCACTGTCTGCAGTGCCGTGTTGTGTTAACAATGACCACTGATCACTAAATTCTAATTCTATATCCATGACCTTAAATCTGGCTCCCATGCCAAACCTCTTGATCCACATGAAACAAAATATTTTTAACTCTTGGCACTTTCACTTAGTGTAAAGCTATATCAGGTCCTTGCCAACAAATAATAATAGAATACTGACAAAGTGACTGCATCTTGCCTGATGCCTCAACTCACCTTTTGAGTTGTTAAACATGGTTGAATTGCTCTCCTTTTCAAACAAACATTTGTGTGTGTGCGAACATACATGTATACACACACTCACACACAGCTGAGAGCAAAGCTTGGGCTCTAAGTGCATGGTAAAAATATTTATCCGGTGACCTTGGCGCACTTTGTGCGACTTGTTTAACGCACAGGTGTCAGACTCCGGTCCTGGGGGGCCAGAACCCTGCACATTTTTGGGTTTCCCCTCGTTTAACTTTTTGTGCCAATTACCACATAGCAGTTGAGCTGAATTTGCGGTGGAACGGGGAAAGAACTAAGCCACACAGGGCTCTGGCCCCCCAGGACTGCAGTGTAATCGTTGGGGCAGCAACAATTAGGAGACAGCTGAAGACGTCAATGTTGAAAATGCATTGACATCAATATTTCAAATCGGCGCATCTTTTTAAAAAAAAAAATTTAAAACTTCCTTTAAGATTTAACACTTTCTTATAATAAATGAACACTTAAATATCACTAGTTACGTGAGTAGTTCAAATTATCACCAAACAAAAAGGTGGTTTGCACGCCGAGTGGCACTAGTGTCATGCACGAGCACCTGAAGAGAAAACAAGCAAGTGCTGTTCTAGATGGTGGAGACACAAGAGTAGGCAAAACCATGGTGAGTGTTGTCTGTCTGTGTTTATTAAATTACTATTACTACTGAAAGCTTTTCCTTCCTCGTAGCTGCTAAGTAATACACTCATTACTAATAACGTAAACTTGTCTGCCTGCTGCCTTAGAAAGGTTTTGGCTGAAAAAGGGGGTTGACTGATGGTGCCAATGTGTTAGTTTGTGCGCACTGGTCTTGTTGGGACCCAAGGGTTGTCAACTTTATTCAGCTGGCTGGCGTGAGATTTTAAATTCACGACAAGTCTGCGCACTCACTTTTATTACCTTATAGGTCTGTATGGTTTGCCGACTACCCCGAAGCTATTGATGTGGCTAATTATAAGTTTATAATAGAATAAGACAGATTTGCCATAAGATTTTGTGTCGCGAGTGTGAGAATCTGAAAGAGTGAGTGTCACCCGCATGCAACCTTGGGGACCGGTGCTATCATAAACTAAAGCTGAAACAAAAACAGACATTAAAAAAGAAAATAATTTGTGAAATGAGATAAAAATGTGCCACCACTGATTACATGGGATTAAACTGGGGTGGTGGTGGGGGATGCCCAATATAAAGTCTCAAGAAAAAATCATTACAAGCCAACCTTAACCATGCTCTCTACATCTCCAGACAAGAACAACAAAAAAAATCCCCAACATACATTTCACTGACAAGCTATCAGATTGCTATGGATAAAATCTGCCAAACATCCCAGTGAAGCATTCATAAAAAAATCAATTAAATTTACAAAGTAATCAATGTAAAACTTTACTACAGAATACTCAGAAAGCATTGTTTCCCCCACAGGTTTAGGAAAGATTTGGACAATTAATCCTGGAAAAGATCGGACAGATAATCATGCTGAGAAGATCAAGTGTCTGAGCTGCCCTTTTCTTTGCTATCACTATGCAGCAATCCTTGAAATATTGAGGTAATCTATCTCAAAATGTGACCACTTTCAGTTTGTCACCCCAACGATATACTGGTAAGGTTTGAAAAAGATCTGTAAAATACTTTTAGAGTTACCAGACCAAGTGTCTCCTACTGCTGCCATTTTCTTATCTTGCTTCCACACAGCAGTACCGCTTCATTTTTCAAATTTGTCAGAAAATGAAATCAGGCGTAGATCTTGTGATTTGTGAAGCGGTAATATAATATGACACATCAAATTCTTTTTGACCCATTCACAAGGTTGAATTTCTGCTTTCACCTTCTCTTGGCTGCCATTAGGCAGCATAGCTTCAATTTCGGGGCGATCTGTAGCAGTTTAATCAGTTTCAATTCATCACCCACACAATACCTCTGTAAAGTTACAAAAATGTCTGAGGTAGTGGAGCAGACTTAAAACCACACATATTCCCTGTCCGGAGAGAACAATAGGAGGGAAATACTGTACAGTACAATATATAAATGGGAGCAGTATAGTGAGAGTCCTTTACTTCTGCATAAGCATTAGAGGTTACACATGTGTAAGTTCTCTAGTCAGCATGTGTACACACACACACACACACACACACACACACACACACACAATAAGCAGTTGTGTCTCAATCACCAAAAATCTTAACAGTAGGACAAAATGGCCAAAAGTGGTTCTAAGAGTACAGAAAAATGCAGGCATCATCTTCACCATTAATTCCCATAGGCTACAAGGTGACTCGATGGTTTATAGAGCAAAATCGCAAGCAGAACGTTAAACATCAGGTCCGACCAAATCCGGGCAACCACAAGAGCTTTAAATTGTATATCCTGCTTATGTTTGCAAATATAAAATTATATATATATATATATATATATATAATAAAAACTTGGATGCATCTTGCGGCTAACTGTCGTGCGTTCAAGCCCGCCCAGGTCAATAAACTGCTGCGCCAAATTGCACAAATGAATAGATTATATGAAATCTAAACAGATAAATGAGTGCCAACCAGGATACCAACCTCTTCACAGAGCAGCCAAGGAGTTATTCGGAATACAACAGAATAATTATTGCTCGACTATGTTACATTTTGTTTGACTACATCGTTTCAAAAGTCACTGCAGTTGGCAAAACAGGAGAATAAATAAAAAGCTGATAACGAAGGTAGCGGCCGATTTCGTTTTCCGCGCATCGCCGCAATGTCGGCTGTTACCATGACAGCGGTGACCCCAACAGAAGCACGCGCAGGAGACTGCTCGCTAGCAGGGTCCGGTTACCCCCATTAAAACCGGCACCGGACCCCAGCTTATCCTACAGTATAACATTACCCTTCTGGCAACTACATATGTAGGGAGGCATGAGACTCAACTTGTAATCACATCCTCTACTACTTATTCCGGCCATGGCCGCCAAATACGTCGCCTGTTACAAGTTACCTCCGAAGCCAAGTACCGCAAAACACACCGCTTTACGAGTTATCCGGTTTACTACCTAAACGTATTCGTGTAACCGGGCTAGTCAGGCAAGCCGACTTGAACCACTTGGTGAAGTGCTCTTACTATCAACTCGCCAACTTTTGACGAAAGATAGCGGCACTGGCAGCAGCAAAACTAGCCGTCTGGCCAGTACTCACACCAAATTACCACATAAGAAAACAATAAACTGCCTATATAAAGCACAGGGCAACACATTAAATACGTGGAACTTTTCAGCAAATAAACAATCCAGTTCGATACAGCTGGCAACTTTTTTTCCTTCACTTTGAATCGGGGCGATTTGCTGGGAATCCGCTAAAAGAGCCCAGTACTGCTCGTTTATGATACACGCTCGCCCGCTAACACTTACAGTCCAAGGAAACGCAACTCACCGGTAAAGAAAAACAGGAGAAGTAGTACTCTGGCCCCCAATCCCAAGTAAGAAGGAATATTCCTGTGATAATATATTACTATAACCGCCATGATAGCCCCAAATCACAGTTGGTCTCAGACTCCGGGTTTCTTAACTCTGAAGACTCAGCGACAGCTTTCCACTGGGACCGAACTGCGCCTGGCTGTACCACTTCGCTGACTGAAATAGGGGTGCGCTGGACACCTGACTGTCCTAAAGCCAACTTTCATAAAAGGAGCCAGTTTCACATTTCACTAAATCATTTCTGCAAAAGTGGTAGCTAGTCAATGAAATATTTGTAAACCAAAGCCGCATATTTAATCAATATACCATTGTGTGGCTAGGTATATGCATTTCAGAATCGTATTTCTATTACTGCTGTGCGAGGTGCTGCGAAAGCAATGTTATGCTCTTTACTGTTTCTCCGTTGAGAATTTGTTGTGAAATGTTGTCACGCAATTTTTGCAGACATTTCTGCTCAATTGTACGATTATACTTATATAGTGAGGTCTAATGCTGCTGTCCAGTAAGCAATGATTATATTCAGGAGCGCCACTAGATTTATGATAATGGAGGCTAAACTTTTACTTGGGGATCTGACTTAGAAAATACAACGAACGAGAACACATAATTTAAACTAATTAGTGTGCATTTATGACCCCCCCCCCCCCAAATAAATAAATTAAATTAAATCTAGTGATCACTAGTGATGGCCCTGCTCACATTATTTTCTGGTATAATTTTCTTCATACTTTATGGGTATTACAACTCTCTGCCTATCCCTTGTCAGTGACTGAGGTCATACTTAACCATTTTCATCCCTTCCAGACTAGGTACTGCTTAATTTTGTTATTGCTAAACTTTGGTTATATTGAAAATCGAAGGGTGTGCGTCCTTTTTCTCTTGTTTCACTAAGCCCTCTCTCAGTGCCTGTAAGTATTGTCAGGAAGGCTTTAGTCCAACATTGCTAACACTTCCATCGGCTCAGATGTCCACATTTAAGAGCTTTGCAGAACACTTGTGCTTCAAACAGACCATAGCCAGAACCGGATCTAGGCACAGGCAAACTGGACAGCTGTATAGGGTCGGCCCGCCACACGAGGGGGGGCAGAAAAAGTCCCAGGTCTACTGAGGGGGGCCCAACCCAATTGGTGAAATCTAATGAGGGGGACCCCACCCCAAAATGTATTTCTGTCTTTGGACTTCCCGAGGGTCTCTGAAAACATAGATCTAACCCTAGCTATGGCTAAAGCCACATGCAGTGATTTCTCTTTGCACTGTATACAGTAACCTAAACCTACACTTTAGTAACTGGGCGTCTGAGTTACTGAATCGGTAGCAGCAAGTGTTGGATCATTGTGACATATGGTGGCAGCGGTGGGATTCACTGGCTATGGGTCTGATATGGCAGGGAAGTCCAGAGGAGCTGGCAGGCAATTCAGTGGATTAGACTGGATTATCATTGACACAAGGGCGAAGATTTAGATATGGATGGTAGAGACGTGTCCCTTCAAATATTGCAGGAGTACTGTGTGTGTTTGGAGGGAGGGGGTGGGGAGGGTTCAGGGCTGATATAGTCCTTACCAATGTTGAAATCAAAGCTATGTTCTTGTACTGATGGTTGACACAGCACTGTCTGTGGATTTCTTTGTTGAAGGTTCTAGTCAAAGTGGAAGAACATGGCCTGGCTAATTTATTATTGTCATGTAAAGGTAGATATGAACAAAGCCTGTGTGCTGGATAGTGATCCGTCTGTTTTCGGAGGGGGGGGAGGGCGGAGATCCACACAAAAATATTTGTTTGTTTGAATCTTTTGCTAAATTTATGTTCTGTCTTTCATGGTGTGAAATGATTAAAAATGAAGCTCTCTCAGCCACTTTTGAACAGAAACCCACCGCTATGCTCTAATTATGGTAATATTATTAATTATAATAATTAAAGACTGATAATAAAATACTTAATAACGTCAGGTAATGAAGTAGCTATAGGTCATGCTACCCTTATTAGAACTAGAATGCTGCTTGATTAGCCAGGTGATTAGCCACAGTATTTGTACATAAATTGTAGTGTCCCCTACATGCATTAGTAAGCCAACTCTGTATTCATTACAAAGGAAATTATCATATTGCATCGTTTGTGGCTGACCCAGCGCTGACCTCAGTGGGCCTAATTTTGTACATGTGCCAAACAAGTGCTTCCTGAATGTCAATCAGACTCACTGCAGCCTACAGAGAAATACTATGTCATCTTACTAATTCTACAAACGTGAGACTTACAGTTATGTGGAACTGGCTGATACCCACTCCCAAAAAGGCAGAGGTTAAAACAGGAGGAATTGCTAGCTATAGTAAAACATTTAAAAACTGACATCATGTACCACAATACGTGTAAACTCCCTTGACTGTGTATATTTACTAAAATGAACTTGCACAGGTGAAGTCACACTTGACAGGTGTGGAGCAAACCCTCCTTGATCCTTTTCTGGCATCTTGAATTAAAGTGAAGGGTCAGATTTCTTCTAAAAACAACAGTGGGCTGAGCCACACAGTAGCTCACTAACCAGCTGCAAAAGAGACAAATGTTTTTTAAAAAAAAAAAGGCAGAAAGGTGTGACGAGACAAATGATAGAAACTTATGCGTTCAGGTAAAATGGTGCACAGCCCGTTGCCGACAATGCAGACATAAATAAAAATACTGAACTATTAGAGCAAAGCGCCGTAAATCCGTAAATTTAGGGCAATAACAGTACTGCAATTACACTGACTAGCAGTTCCGCCATGGTGAGGGCAAACAGCAGGGTCCAGTCAATTATGTGAGGTATTCCTCACGTCTGTGTAAACGGAACGATGAAAACTAGTGAGCTGCATGGACTTTATTTGACCTTTTTTTCTGGCCGAGGGACACAAGGGAAGCAAAACTGAGGCTTACTGTCTCACTCGTGCAAGAGGGAAGCCAGAGGTGGATTGCTGACAGAAAAAATATGCCGTATTTTACCCAAATAGTGTGAATTTGGCTCCATTGTAATTTCTGAGAAAAAAAAATGGCCTGGAGCGAAGCATGATGGTCCCCCTTCCCAAGATGTGCATGACTGACATCCCATAAATTTATGCCATGTAGCAGTGATAGCAGATCACACAGTACTGCTTGTTGTGGTGCCAGGATTCTGCTCTTTTTAGCACAGGAGCACAGGAAAGGGTCTATATATCCATTATCTATACCTGCTTGTCCTACACACGGTGTAGGGTGCAGAGCCTGTCCCAGAAGCAAGAGGAGCAAGGCAGGGACTAATCTGGGATGGAGCACCAGCCCATCGGAGCAAAGAAAAGGATCTCACAGATAAAACAGTGCCTATTGTAAACCTTTTTCCAACAATCTGCGTCTATTTAAGAAAAATCTAAATTTAAGCTCCATTTCTTTGCATATGGATATTAATATAAAAAACAAAAGTAGTATTAATTAACTTTAATTTTAAGCAGGCAGTACTTGTGAATGGCTAACAAAGCATTTATAGCTTTCTGAATAACTATGTCATACCATCCTAGAGCAGCAGGTGGCACCAACAAGTCAGAGGACCTCCCGGACTCCTAGGAAGTGACATCATTATGTTCCAAGGGTGGATTGCTGAAAGATTAGAACCACCTGTGCTTCACGAGGACTGAAATTTCAGCCAATCTGTAACTGTAACATTTGTTTCTGCTCAATATTGAGTTGCTTGCCTATGGGAAAAAATACACAACCACCACTGTTGGTGGTTTGTGATGCTTTGTGATTTTTATGTTAGAACTTTTTGAGCTTTCTTCCAGTTTTGTCTCCCCTCGAGGAACTTTATCCTTGGGTAATGATATTTGGCCTGGGTCTGCAGTTGTGCTTTGTTGGTTTTGGATTTGTGACAGTGAGATTAGCACAGCACTCAGTGAGGCACTGAGAGCTTCACTAGCTAACAAGGGTGTGCTGCCGCGCACGTTGCTATGATAGCGAACTGCTACAGCTACGGAATTAGCTGAAGCTGCACAACTGACTGCCTCTAATGTTCACCAGCATGAGGAATGGAGGAGAAAAAACATAGGTCACTAATATACAGTACTCTGGACACATGGACGTTCTAAAAGATGAGATCGCAAATCAGGACTGGGATCACATTTGCCATATAGATCAGCAGATCTGTAGGAGATGCCTCCACCATGGCCTGTGTCAGAGCCACTTACTACAGATGTTTTCTCTGCAGCTATGTTTCTTGAGTGTAGCAAGCATGAAGCACAGCATGAAGGGAAATCATTTTATTGCTGCGGAACGGGGTCGTTTTCAAAAGGAATGCCCAGGGCTACATGCAAAACCCAATGCTCCCCGGAGGACAAGCAGACCTATGAAATGCTCAGGCAGAACCTAAAGAAGAGAATCAGGGAGGCCAAATGAAATACACAGTCAGTGGATTGAGGGCCACTTCAACTGCAACACTGATCCACGATGCAAGGAATTAAAGACTACAAGAACGGCAATACCTGCCTGCCCACAAACGAGGTCTGCTTCCCAGCCAAACTTAGCCGTATATTTACCCTTGACCATACACTTGTACTGCACACCCGTGATTTCAGGAAGGTGTGGTGCGGCACAAATGCACACAAAGAAGCTGGACTGGATGACGTCCCAGAACTTACACTTAAAGCCTGTGCTGATCAGCTAGCGCAGGTTATTGCTAACATCTCCCTATCAGCCAATTGTCCCCGATCTTTCAAGTGGACACCGAATGTGCCGGTATGTAAACAGTAAGTGGTCATTTGCCTGAATGATTCCTGGCCAGTTGCAATCATCCCTATAATGACCAAGGTGTTCGAGGTTTTGGCTCACATGAAAAACTCACCAATGCTCCTGCTGCGGATCAACACCAGTTTGCCTGAAGCGCAAATAGATCAGCATAAGATGGCCTTTCAACTGCTCTTCACACGGCACTGACCTACCTGGAGCAACAAAACACATATGTCAGGATGCTGTTCATTGCATTTAGCTCAGCATTCAACACCATCCTACCTCAGAAGATGACCTTGAAACTCCTCAACCACGATTGCAGTACTTCACTATATAACTTTATCCTAGACTTTCTAAGTGACAAACCTATCAGGCTAGGCATCCGTTCCTCCTCCACCCTGATCAACATTTTGGTGCTACAAGGCTCTGCTCACTTTTCACGTATAACCGTATAGCCATGCATAACTCCAACATCATCATCAAATCTATTCAAGTTTCATGCCATCTCCATGGACCATTAATGGATTCACAATATCTCCTCACTACCGATGAAGGCATAATGGCACCTGTAATTCCTAAGGAGACTGATGAGAGACAACTACCTCAGCGACTCCAGGAAAACTTCTTTTAGTACACACCTGAAAGCTTAGCCAGCACTACAGCTATAGACTGTATAGACTGTATAGACTGTAGTCTGGACTGCAGAACTCCTTAGTGGGATCAGGTGTCTGGTCAGTTGCTTTTCACATAGATGCTATACTCATTTTCTCTAAGACACTGCAGGAACATATACAGTGTGTCTTTTTAGGGTTCCTGCTTGCTCATCCTGGAGTGGCTATGGAAGCGATTAAGGTACATGCTGAATTGGAGCAGCCAACCCCTAAAACACTTTAAGGTTAAACAGGTTCCACATTTGGTTTCGCTAACACAGGAGGTTTATTTATGATGCAGGTTGTACTGCAGCTCTCATCACCGGACTCACCAATGGTATTATGCTTTCTTTTTAGAAATATTTATAACCACCGTGTTTATAATACTTTATGAATGCGTCACAGTACATGATGGGGGTATGTATAAAGCAGTTATATGACTGCTTTAAGTGTTACCGCACTAACATACACTGAGGGAGAGACCTAAAAACTATGGGCTGCAGCAGACTTGAGCCCGAGGTGCCCTTGTGACACCAACCCACTGTGCTGCCCCTGGGGGTTTTCCCAGGTCCCCCCTTCCCCTGGGTTCCTGAATCTTTAATAAAGCAGCATAAATCTACTGAAGGAAACACACATTCGATGTCCTACCCTCGAATTTAAAAACTAAATTACTCTATTTACCAATGGTTATAATTTTTTTGTGACTCAGTCCATAGTAGTACAGCCTCTCCCCTCTGGGGTTTCGGATCTGATTTCTTCCCCTGGCTCTGCGTGAGGTCAGTTTTCATGGCTCCCCAGCTAGGAATCCAGTTTCCTACATGTGATTGATTGGTATCCCATTCAGGGTGTGCCCTGCCTCACCTGCTGAGCTTCCTGGGACAGGCTCCAGGGTAACTATGACCCTGCACTAGATTAGCATTTATGGGAAACAGATGGATGTGTGCTTGCCCATGACACCAGGTGCTCAGACAGATCTGTGCTTCCAGTGAACTGTCATATTATTGTGGGGGGGGCAATAGATCAAGGGCAACATGGTGGTGTAGTGAGCAGTGCCGGCTCCTCAGAGGCCCAGGTAGGGGGTTTGTGAGCCAGTGAGACAGTGTCTCATGTGTGAAGTTCACACGGTAGTTCACTCAGAATTTCCCATAATGTGTGTGTGTGTGGTCATGTATATATTACATTGTTGGGGCCAAATGTCTCCACAATGTGACAAAAACCTGACCTTGACCTTGTAAGGACATTTTCAGTTCCCACAAGGGTGTGTGGATAGATGGATCCGCAAAACAGAAGAGCAGTAGGTACCTGTTCATGATATATGCAGACGCTCCTCTACTTACGAACTTTCAACTCACAAAGTTTCAGACATACGAACGAAGACGACTGCAAGCCCAAATTGTGTTTGCAACTGTCTGCAACATCTTTTTTTTTCCTGCGTGCCAATTCTGCCCAGGACGCCTTCTGTCCGCTGCTCCCGCCACGTGGCAGCGTAGTGTGCAGACTCCATTCGTAAATAGAGGAGCATTTGTATAGGCAAGGGCAGCGTAACAGACCGGCCGGGGGGGGGGGCATCCATATCACTCTGGGATTCCCCATGACATCAGCTACACCTTCTATGGAATCACCACCATACATCTCCACCCATTCAGGGAATCCCTGCTCAGCCCTCCCCCTAGGTTACTATTTTCGGCCATGCTTGTCCCCAGAGTGGACCAGCAGAACAGAAGGCCAGTGTGTACATTTTCATGCTGATCTAAAGACCAGATCAGCATAACAAATTGATGCCGCCGATCTTATGGTATTCCAGTCATTATATCATTTTCAGAAAGTGATTAAATTGTTTATCCTTCCATTCATCCACCTTTTAATCATTTATTCAATACAGGTTTGTGGGGTGATTATGTTATAAATTATAAACATTTGAAGTTAGTGTAGTACAAATAAAATAAAATAAAATAAAACCCTGGCATTTTAAATAATTTCTTTTCAAATCGGACACATTTTTCATACAAATTTATAACCTTCTCAAAAATCATATTCATTTGTTTTCAGTGAATTCAATTCAGTGAAATACTGAATAGTACTTGAATATATTGAATATGTGGCAGTTTATAGCTACTTGTTTTTTAAACACGTCACTACAAAATATTAATTACACTGAAAGATTTTTTTAATGGCCAATCCAGAGTTTATTGATATTATGGTGCCATCTGCTGTACATATTTGGTAACTGCATATAGCAATTGCATTTTATTTGGATATAACATAGACAAATGGGGTAATCTGAAAGGAACAAAAATATAATGCATCCATCTGCATTACAGTTTTGCCAGTCCCTCATAGGGTACATATACACTATGGGCAACTTATAAATACTATTCTACTTAATATTTATTTACATTTTTTTTATTTGGCAGATAATTACAGCAAACGAGCTTGATGGGCCGAATGGACCCCTCTCGTTCGTAAATTTCTTATGTTCTTATGTTCCAATTTTGTTGAAAGCAAGACACAAGTAAGGCACATAGCACATTAAGAGCATTTGGCTGTCAAGGAATCAACTACAGGTAGGCATCAGTAGATCCAGGGTGAGTTTCTATTGAATACCCCTTCACAGGAACTGTGAAACACCTGTGAAACATTTCAAAAACTCAACAAGCAAGAACATTTATTTAAATAAACAGAAAGTGCATTCAGGGAAGGTGCGGACAGAGAAAAAAAGGGTTTTTGAAGCACTTCTTCGAAGTGGGGATGTGGTTAGGACAGCTCATTCCACCGTCGAATAATCAGATGTGAGAAACGCAGCATTGGTTTGCTGGCTGAAAAGGATGAACATGCAAACCTGCACCACACACAGAAAACATACAAACTCCATATACACCACACACAGAAAACATACAAACTCCACATACACCACACACAGAAAACATACAAACTCCACGTACACCACACACAGAAAACATACAAACTCCACGTACACCACACACAGAAAACATACAAACTCCATATACACCACACACAGAAAACATACAAACTCCATATACACCACACACAGAAAACATACAAACTCCACGTACACCACACACAGAAAACATACAAACTCCACGTACACCACACACAGAAAACATACAAACTCCATATACACCACACACAGAAAACATACAAGCTCCACGTACACCACACACAGAAAACATACAAACTCCATATACACACAGATACAGAGCGGGGACAGCAGTATGTGTGGCCACAGTCCTTGTCACTGAAACCTTGTGTGGGACCATTACAGCATAGCAGCTCAAAAGCATGGGAAGGCTGTTAAAACAGCGAGAAACCTTGAAATAAAAATCACTGAAAGATCTACCTGTGACAAATTAAAAGCAGGACATCTGATTTTCCCTATAAAGACCTATACATATAAACAACAGGATAAGGCTGTGCAGATTATTAACAAAGGCTCCATTTCCAAGGAAAGCAAAATCCTTTGGTCTCTGGAACATGGCCAGGGTAAATAAGATAATTAAATGGACTGTCAGATATTAACGCCGTGAATAATTTACTTCACTTCAAATGACTTTTTAACGTGCTCTCTCTCAGCACACTGAATTCTTTTTTCCATTTTTAAAAATGTGCTAATTTTACAACAATTATTAAGACATTTCCATGAATAATTTGAACCAGGGCGGTCAAGCACAGTTATCAGTACAATATTTAGTTTTTAGATATTATAAATATTAAATAAAAAAATTACATTGAAAATTTTTCCCTGCAAAAGATAGACATACCTAAAATTATGCCTATGTATCTCTTCAAATAAAAGACACACTGTGACCTTTAAGAAAGGCATGTGTTAGATTTAGCTGCCTGGTGTCTGTAGTCCGCAGTTTGCAAACCTGGCTGCTTATTGATCACAGCAGATCAGAAGGGGCACGGCCTACGTAAAATAAACAGCTTTTGTTTTCATTGGCCCTCCATTGGGACACTAAATGACGCAGACTGTGTGTTGTCTCCGGGTATATAGCTGAACATTGAACCAAAAGCTGGAGTGAAATCCAAAGTCCAAAAGACCGGAGCTAAGTGGACCAGATAGCAGATAATAGCTGGAAAAAAGCTGTTTTCCCAAGTGGAACAACTTGTCAAAAACTTCTGGTGGGTTCAGTGATGACGTATGCAGACAGGACTCTAAGAAAAATGAGCATGGAGTTGCTCCAATGGACAATGTCTGGTAAATAATGAAGGTGATTTGGGGAGTGTGGAACACAGGCAGAAGAAAGTATTTTTTCTCATCTGTGGATCATTAAATAGAGAAATATATTTAATACCAGTCGCTGTATTCATTAGGAAAACATACTCTGACATTTGCACATACATTTAGATAATAACAGTAATTGAATCTCCTTCTCCAGCATTGTGTTAGTATTTAAATTAAGCTGAATAAGCTGGTAGACTTATCCTGCTTGCTTTACTATCCATCCACCCATTCATCTGTCCATCCATCCATCTTTCAATCCCTTGAGCTTTGGATATTTCACTGATCTTTTCAACCTTTTTAGATACATTATCTGGGTGACTGGAACTGAATACATTTTGACAGAAATTGCACCTAAATTCAAGCCGCATCCTATAGTGATAAAACAGAAAAAGGCAGGTTTACCATATTACTGTGATAACTAAAAATATATTAGCAGGACCTTTTTCAGATTTTGCAGATACCATGTATGGGTGAACATCTGGATTTGGTCAAATTCTGAGATAGATCACAGCAAAATTGAACCAATGCTGCTTAGCGGCAGTAAAGGGAAGGGTGAAAGCAGATAGAATTTGACCTTGTGAATGCGGTAAGTTAAAATGTATTTGATGGATCTTATTGCTGCTTTGCAAAAACACTATATGGATGATGATCTACACTTGAATTCATTTTGAAACTGCCCCAGAAATGAAACAGCCGTGCTGTATGTGGCAGTAAAGGAAGGAAAAAGAGGCTAAGACTTGGTAAGTATCTTTTCCAAACTTTGTACGGGTGATGATCAGGAAGTCCTCAGATTTTGTGACAAATCGCTCCAACCGCTGGTAATGGACAGTATTTATTTGTGTGTGTGTGCTGGGGGGGTATAAACTTCAGATGATGGATTTTTTGTTTTACTTTGTTAAAACCCCTACCAGAGGAGAAGCCATTCTTAATCTTATTTTCTGTAATAACCAGTATAGGATTTATAGGTTTTAGAACCACTGGATCGTTGTGATCATAACATGGTTAAATTCGAGGTTAATTTTAGTGTCCAAAGAGCAAAGTCCAAAAGAAAAATTTACAATGTTAGGAAGGTTAAACTTTAATGGTGTGAGATTGAAACTAGAAACTGTGAACTGAATGGAGTCAAATACCAAAATATTGAAGAGGCACAAGAATTTTTAAAAGCACATTGTTACAAGTGCAAGAGGACTTCATACCTGTTTCCAGCAAAACTAAATCTAGGAAACGACAACCAAGGTGGTTTACTAAGGA
>JAABNY020000035.1:16692005-16704505 GCA_015164015.2 Brevimyrus niger
ACTGCATGCTCGTCATCCTCATCGGGGTCTTGACCTGACTCCAGCTCGTCGCCGTAACAGACTTCAGTGGGCAAATGTTCACATTTAAAAATTACATTTTATAAAAATCTATGACTGCAGTCATAAAACTAAAAATGCCAAATACTTGTATTCCATTTGGTTACTTATAGTTAAGGCTAGTATGTATGTGTGTGACGTGTATTGGTTTGCATACAGGACATTTGGGGACCCCTAAAGTGTGTAAAACCTGAAACTTCCTTACTTTTGTAGACAGTTTTCATTTCCTCATTTGGATAAACCCAGTTTTATCTGTGAACGCAATCAAAAAAGTAAAAATGCCAAAAGACAAGTATTTTGTTTGCCTATTTATGGTTTAGGATAGGGCTGTGAGTGTGTGTGTGGTGTGTGCCTTACGAGGAAGTAGTATTCCATCCATTGTACCCTATGCTGCATGTGATGGCCTCTGTAACCCCCCCATGACCCTAAACAGGTAAGTGGTTGGAAACTGGATGGATGCATAGCTTGGGTTCGAGGCCAGGTGCCATGAGAACTTTTGCTGATTCTACTTCACCACAAGATGGTGGACTTTACCCAACAGGAGGAAGAAAAAGATGCTGGAAGAGAAATAGGCTCTAAATGTACCATTAACACAAGGACTACGAAAAATAATAGTATATAATGAGAGTGTTTTTTATGTATTATACTATGAACTACTACTAATTTATAATCACTAACATGTCAGTCAGAGGTAAGAGTTTAGTAAACATATGCACTGTCATCGAAAAACTCGGCAATGCAGACTACACCGACAAATGTAAAATGTCAGTTGTTATAGTTAATGTAAATGCATTGTCATGTAATACCAAAGAGTAACATATATATGAAATGTAATACTCACTTTTATATAAATTGCTACATATTTATGAATGTCATAGCCTTTGCTAGTAAGTTGCCAGTGAGCAGGTCAGCTGTGCAAAGGCAGGGTAAAGGATGGTGATTTAACAGTAAAGAACAAAACAACTTTGGTGGCTGTATTTGGATCGTCAGAAAATCAAGAAAAGGAGATTAAACTCTGGGTGCTGAATGTTTGCAGTGGTATTTCTTAGTAATTTTTAATACTAATTAGACTTATTTATACATGGAAAACCTGCATAATTTAAAGGAACTTATCATAAAACTAGCAGGAGTCTTACACGTAACTTTAAGTGACTACTGCATAGGCACATTTTAGTAGAAATATAGTTCTATTCAATTACAAATGAAAATGCTAAAAAAAATTTATAAAAGTGACTTTTGTTCTATCTACCTGGATGAACATATATGAATTTGGGTATTTAGCTTTTCTAATTTCTGAATGTCATATTCAAAAGTAGCTTGAATCTTGGACAAAACACAAACATAAACAACAAAAATCCTTCTTATTAAGGTACAATACAACTGCAAGTATTTCAGACACTATAAAATGGTTGTGTTCTAGGATTACTATAAAAACAAAAGGAAAATAAATTCATATACAGTGGAAACCACTTATAGCGATCACATCTATACGTGGATGATCATTATAACTGATTTTTCTTTTTTCTTTATGTCTCAGGCAGATTGCCATCTAATTGACATTTGTATATTGCAGGAATAAATTAATAAAACAGACAGTCACTATGTATGAATTTTATTGACGATATAGTACAGCTGTTTGAAATGCTTTTCAAATTACAGTACTGCACAAATTAAATTACTAAACCATGTATAATTAAAACATGCTATAATACAGTAAAGTATTTTACACAAATATTCAATTCAATTTTATTTATCTAGTGCATTTTTACAACGTTATATTGTCTCAAAGTGTTTATATTGTAGTTTTGTTACTGCATGTTGTTGGCTAGTTTTTGTCGGTTTATCATAAGCTTTGATGAGTCTATATTTGTCATTGAGAGAATGACTTTCTTTTTCCCATTATGTTCTCTGTCCACGCAGCATTAGCCTCGGGTAGCTAACGAGAAGTGGGGTCACTGCAAGGCGAAGTAGGGTGATCAAATTAAGAAAAAAAACCCTGATTACTACAGATAACTTATAACAAATTATTTAAACAGTATTTGTACAGCAATTATTCTGTCCCAAGCTTTTTGATCCATATAAGTGTTTGATCACTATAACCATGATCTCTATAAGCGGTTTCCATTGTATACGATTTCCGGTTAAGATGAACAGGTGGAAGGAATCAGTGCAAACACTGATTTGTTGGATCACCCTCTCCACCCTCCCTGGACGGACGGTGGGCAAGCCCCACATGTCCCATTCTGACAATGATGTCAGCAAATGGCCTGTGGCATCTGGGGTGTCAATACACGGAAAGTAGCATTTGGGTCCGTTCAGCAGTGCTGTCCATGCAAGTGCCAGCCTAACATGACATGAGGAATACATAATAACTACATGAAAAGGTTAGATAGAAATATAGAATAACAATATTGTCTTGTTTTGTGCGACTGGGAAATGATTTTAACATACCCCTACACCCCCCAAAGATCCAATGTTAAATGACAGACAGAAAGATAATTACATCATAGATACTCCACCCCAATGTGCCTAAATGAGTAGCAGGTGACTAAATACTACATAACATTGCAGGTACAGGGTGCTATGGGGGACCATCCAGAGGAGCATTAGGAGCAAACCGCAGTGCAAGCCAGTGAGTTGCATACACCAGCAGTGGAGGAGCCGCAGTGACATACCAATAAAGAATGTCAGACATGAGGGAGCATTCAGAGCGACACAAGCCATCCGAGACAAAGTGAGGCCGACTGGCTAAGTGGGGGCCTCCTCACAAGATGGTGCCCTAGGCCAACTTCACCGCTGACGTCCCCTGTCTGAGTTACCTGCAAGGATGCATGTAGGATTTGATCAATTACAGTGTCTCTCAATGGTGAAGGTGGACCTCTACTGTTCAAATCACTGATAGATAAGTGAACTGCCTATTATTACCTAAAATAGTCTGAAATCAAACATGCTCTCACCATTAAATTATAGATTTTTCAGCTAAGAGTAACACATATATTTTGCACAATCCATAATGCATGTTATTGACTTGTTTACAACTTAAACTGCATAAATGCATCTGCTAAACAGTGCCTGTGATGACCTCTAAGTTGCACAGAGCAGTCAATGAATGGGTGGAGAATGGCAGAGCAGAGAGAAGACGAGCCTGAGAGAGGGATGCACTTCCTTCAGTTATGCTGTTCATCTTGATATGAAGGGAGCTCTGAAGCCCGCTTCCCATTTACCTGCCTGTATGTGTCTGTCAGAAAAATCAGCTAGGATTGTGTTTACAATTTGGTATTTATTAAGGAACTCTCTGAGTCAACTTGACATGGATGTGTGCATGGCTGCGCCCTTGCGTACCTGTAACTTTTCAAATCTTGTTTTACAGTATAAGATGTTTTTCTTTAAAGTGGATTAAATTCTTTAAATCTTGTGTAGCAGAAATGGTAACCTGAACAGCACCAATGACAGTTTTGGTGTTGCAGAATTTATCATTTGATAAATTTTACCCCCCCACACACACATTTTAAAAAGCTCGAGTCATGCGTGATGAAACTCCTACAAGTGTATTGCAACAGTCAGCTAGAGTGAACTTGGTGTTGCGTGTGAGTTGCATGCACAGCACAGATAGGGAGTGTCTGGTCCAAAGCTCTAGGGGGCGGTGTCTCCCCTACTCACTCATTAACACTTACCTACAAAACCTAACTGCCTGGTTTGTTCTTTTGCTGGATAAACAAGGTCTCTCTGTGGATGTTGGCTAATAAGCTAGGAATTATATATCTCTCAGGGTTTATGCTGAAGACATTACTTTATTTATCTAGTCTGGAAAACAACACATTTCGTTTCTAATTTATTTAATTTATGCCATATTTATTTCCTTATTCACATTGTACCCATTTAGTTGGCTGTAAACAGAGTAAGGGGTGCCTTTTATCAAAGACATTTCACCATAGGCAACAATCTCTTCAAATTTTGGTGGTAATCTTACTTTTGTGCAAGAGTTCTTGCAATCAATACAGTCTGAACCTTGTAAGCTGTAAACACAGGCCAAATTCCTATAGCTTAAATGGCAGCTGGTATGTGAATTGACAAGGAGAACATGCTGACATTTTGACATATGTGGCACAACTATGATTAATTAAGATATCTTAACTGAATGCAAAACTGGTACTGGTAGCCTGTTTGGTCAAATGCAGAATGTGACCCGTAATGCTTTTCCTCTGCCCCCTTTGATGCCTCAGTCTGTAATGTGGAGGGTTATAGAAGCATAAAGCTGGACAGGTTACAGGTTCAATTGTGGCTCGAAGGAACATGCATTTTTAGGCAGTGCTGGCTGGCTCAGTAGATTAGTATGCTGTTCTTATGATCTGAGCAAGGGCCTTAAGCCTAGATGCCCCAAGGATCAGCAGACCCTGATCTCTCAGATGTATGTCACTTTGGATAAAAGTGTAAATGTAATGTAAATTTTGCTTACCATTAAATGGAGATTCAGATTTTAAACTACATTATTTATGACTCCCTTCATTTTATCCTAATATTGACCCTTTCCACTGCTTTTTCTCCGTGAAACAGATAATACATGTTAAAAGGCCTTGTTTTGGGCCCCCTTCTTCTTCCTCAGTACAGCAGACCACATGAATGGATTCTATATCCCGCGATTCTTCTATTATCTCATAACAACACATAACAATACGTATTCCCAAGCCTGTTTGTCACAAATTTTGTTTAGCTTTTATCACCATTTCTCTATATTCATGTGTCATGCTTAGAAAACAAGGCAAAATTGTGCTATAACTTTAACCAAAGATTCAATCCAAGTTCTTTTCACATCATCACATGTTCTAGGACTGACTCAGGGTCTGTTTCAGTGGGAGTTCATGCTGAATCTCAAATGTATAACTGGCTTTCATTAAATGCTATAAAACAAATGCTTTGATCACAAATGATTTTAATGATTAATTAACTCTTATGAATGCGTTTCATTTTAAGACTTGTTGTGCAAACAAATTTACCATCTCCATACCTTGGGAGCAGTTACATCATCTAATTTTTTTGCCAAGACAATTCCCTTGATGGAGTTGTATTAAGATCTCTCCAATAATTAATGACCGCTTAAATGAGTTTTGGTTAATTGGGTAGCTTGATTAGTTTCATGGGAGCAAATTATGTGTCCATACTGTATAATCTGACACATCCTAGATGCAAACAACAGATAACCTCATTGTCTCATATTCCCCTCTCAGTAAGAACAACATAAGTGAAGTATTTGGCAGTGCAATATACTAAATATCAGAACCATCTTCAGCTGGTAAAAGCAGTCTGTCCATGGGCCCAAAAGTTTATAACTACAGCAGTTAGTGTGTAAATCATTACCAAAGTGAAAACTAACATGCCTTGTGCCCTTAACTGTCTGGTATTCAGTCATCAGTTCAGACAGTAACAAAAATGGCTGCCATGACAGCCGAGTTAATTTTTCAATCGTGTTACTGCAGAGATGAACTGTTCCGGAAAATTGGGAGATATGAATTATAAAATGTAAAATATTAAAAAATAGTGTTCATTGGGATTGATGAAATGCTCCATAACCAGGTGTTTCTAAACAAAGCATGACAGAAGCCCTGGGTCTGTACCCTGAAGCTGGATGTTTGGGTTAAGCAGATAACTTTTCGAATTTAAGGTATTGTGGGCTAAATGTAAGTGAACAAAGAAAAAGTCCATGTAAACTGGGGTACCTTAAATCAGACAAGTTATCTTGCTAGCAGGCCCCGAATGAAGCTTGCTGAAAATTTCACAAAGCACCATGAGACAGCACTGCCTTGACATGCCTTCCAGCCCATTTTCAATGTTCCTAGTTCTTCTAGAGCACCTGGGATTATTTAAATTACCCTCCACATCCCACCAAGATGCTGGTGTTGATTCACTTCAAATTAGAGACTGAGCATTAGTGACGACGTGCAGTGACATTACACAGGTCACATGGTTCTCGTGTAATATGAAGAGATTGACCGGAGATGAGGTCTGTCTTCGTTCTCAGTCCGCCTAACCGGACATGACAAGCTTTAGCTCATGGTAAGTACAGTATGTCTACGAATTACCTTACATTTATTGATTTATTTGTTCAGGGGTGGGCAGCTTTAGTCTTTAGTCCAGCTATAAAATGTCTATGACAGGGCCATGCAAATTTGTTCAGGGGGGGTCCTGAGTGGTCACTCCGGTTTTGGCCCAGTACATGCAAGCAATAGAAAAATGTACTGCGACCATTTTATTTGCATTTATTTTGTAACGTAATATATTTACAACTGAACCCTACAACTTTCTGTAGTTAGGCTGCAGAGGATCTTAAATTAACATAAAATAACACTAATACATTGTCACACATAGGCCTATTTGTTAACAATAAATCAACATATTGTTTGAAAATACCACCAAAATACTGTAGTATAATGCAAAATGCACACAAGGGAAGTTTCCCACCCCTGGTTTACATTATTTTTAAAACAACCTACAGCCCTGGAAAAAATTTAGAGACCACTCTACATTTTTTTACAAATCTGAATTTTTTATTAATAATTGATGAAATTGTGAACAGAATTAGTGACAATGCATGAAGCCCAACTCCGCCAGGAACAAGTCTGACTTGCAATGCAATGCAAACCAAATTCTTGCTCTGTTTGTATAGGGGTCTGATGGCCCACAACAACGGACCTTGTACTCCATACTCCTGGATCACCCCCACAGGACCCTCCAAGGGACAGGGTGATATGCCTTTTCCAAGTCCACAAAACACATGTAGACAGGTTGACAGTGGTGGAATGCAACAAAGTATTTTTACTTTGTTACTGTACTTAAGTACATGTTTACGTACCTGTACTTCACTTAAGTAAAAATAATAATAATGCATACTTCTTTTCTTACTCCATTTCATTTTGCGGCAATTATCTGTACTTTCTACTCCACTACATTTCTACAATTTATGCCGTTAGTCGTTACATTTTATGAACACAATTGCCTCAAAATCTTAGATGAAAAAATAACTAGCCTATTGCATTCTGGCGTTGTTTGCCATTTCCTACCAATCTGGTGGCTTTATTAGCTCCAATGATGGCAGAACCCGCATGAATTAACAGCTCGAGCTGGTAGACTGGCTTGATTTCAAGAAGACGAGACATTCAACATGGACCCAGAGTCAATACATGTTACGTCCGTGAGAGGGTCGCAGGAACAAGAAAGGCAGGAGTCGTCAGATTGAGGGAAACACAAGGGTTTAATCCAGGAAACAAGCAGGAAACTCACGTAGACACACTTCAATGACTCAACAAGGGACTACTGACAGAGACACTGACTAAATACAAAAGACAAGCTAGACTAAATGAGCAACAGGTGACTACAATCAGGTCAAAACAGGAGGTAACGAGGTGGGTGTGGCACACAATGAGGAGTATTTGGAGCTGGACGTCACAATACACATATACTGTATAGTTGCTTGTAATTATTATGAGCAATGACATCAGTAGAGGCGTAAGTCTATAGTCTAAGTCTATATATCTACAGTACTATTCTTTTACAAAATGACACACCCCAGATGTTGAGACAAACCATTGTGTGAGTACTTTTACTTAAAAAAAAATGCTTTAAAGTAAATTTAAAAGTAAGTATTTAGTAATTTTACTTAATTAAGATTGTTGATGTAGAACTTCTACTTTAACTTGAGTACATATTTTGCAGGATATATGTACTTTTACTTAAGTACTAAGTTTCAGTACTTCCTCCACCACTGCAGGTTGGGCAAATCTCCCATGAACCCTCCAGTATCATTATGAGGGTAAAGTCCTCCTCTTAGTCTTCCAGCTCTACTTCCTCTGAGGATGGTATATCAGTGGGATTCAGGAGATCCTCAAAATATTTTTTCTGCCACCCGACTATATCCCCAGTCCAGGTCAACAATTTTCTATCCCTACTGTAAATAGCATCAGTGAAGCCCTGCTTTCCCCTCCTGAGTCACCTGACATTTTGCCAGAACCTTTTTGGGGCCAACTGAAAGTCCTTCTCCATAGCCTCATCAAACTCCTCCCTCCCACACCCAAGTTTTTGCCTCAGCAGCTGCCCAAGCCGCTTCCCGCTTAGCCTGCCGTTACCTGTCCGCTGCTTCCACAGTCCCACATGCTAACCAAGCTTTAAATGCCTCCTTTTTCAGCCTGACAGCTTCCTTTACTACTCGTGTTTAGCACCGGCTTCAGGGATTGCTGCCGCGATTAGCACCAACAACATTATGGCCTCAGCTGCCCACTGCCACCTCAGCGACGGAGTCTCAGAACATGGCCTATTCAGGCCCCATGTCCCCTAACTCCCCCGGGAGAGAAGATAAGAGAAGCCTGAGGTGTGAGTTGAAGATCTCCCTGAGAGGGGCC
This sequence comes from Brevimyrus niger, assembly GCA_015164015.2. Classification (NCBI taxonomy): domain Eukaryota; kingdom Metazoa; phylum Chordata; class Actinopteri; order Osteoglossiformes; family Mormyridae; genus Brevimyrus; species Brevimyrus niger. The sequence goes on from JAABNY020000035.1 coordinate 16,700,453, forward strand.
TCTGCCAGATGCTCCCAGTACCCCCTCACCATGTGTTTGAGTCTACTAGGTCTATCCGATATCTTTCCCGCATCGGATCCGACTCGGCACCAGGTGGTGATCAGTTGACAGCACAGCTCCACTCTTCACCTAAGTGTCCAAAACATATGGACACAGATATGACGATACGATTACAAAATCGATCATTAAACTGTAGCCTTGGGTGCTCTGGTGCCAAGTGCACTTACAGTATGAACACCCTTATTACACTGTCATTACCCTCATGACCACTGAAGTGCCCTAGTAGAATAATAGAGTCACCAGAGGGGGCACCTTCCAGCACCCCCTCCAAGGCCTCTGGGTACTTCAAACTGCTGCTTGGCACATGCACACAAACAACCATCAGAGTCCATCCCCCAAAACAAAGTTGAAAGGATAGTGACCCTCTCATCCACCAGGGTAAACTCTAATGCACTGGCACCAAACTGGGGTGCTATAAGTAGCCCCACTCCTACCTGGCATCTCTCACCATAGGCAACTCCAGAGTGGAATAAAGTCCAGCACCTCTTTGTTGCAGAATCTGAGCTGTGCATCGAGGTGAACCTGACTATATCTAATCAGTATCTCTCTACCTCCTGCACCAGCTCAGACTCCTTCCCCAACAGAGAGGCTACATTCCATCCACCAAAAGACGTTTTGGTAGCCATCAATCAGTCCATCGAGGCCCCTGCCTTCGACTGCCACCCGATCTGCCTTGCACCCGACCCCCATGGCTCCCATTGCAGGTGGTGGGCCCACAGGAGGGAAGTCACATGTTATTACTTCAGGGGAATGGCCTATGGGTGGATGCACAGCCACCAGGTGCTCGCCCTCGGGTTTCTGCCACACGCCTGGCTCCAGGGCAAGGCCCCCGTCTTCCCAATCCAGGCAGGGTGAGATGCTCCTTTTTCGCAATCATCATCGAAGTCTCTTCGAACTGCACTTAGTCTGGCTGCTCACCTAAATTAAAATTCATCTATTGTTTTCTGAGTTCTTAACTTAGCTTTATTACAAGATGGTTTGTGTTTCAGAGATATGTAGAGTCTGTCTAGTACCAAAAATTTGGTTCCTGTTGCAGTGAAAAAGCGCCCTACAATATTTCAGACACAAGTAACTCTAACTAAATAAGTAACTAAGTAAGTCAGTCTCTACTCATGCCTAGACCAATTAATCAAATACTGATTTGTTCATGTACTTTATGTCATGATTTCCCCTCCATGATCCTTATTGTGGTGGAGGGTTTGTGTGCCTCCATGATCTTGAGATCTTTGTTGTCTGGGGCAATTGCCCCTTGTAGGGTTTCCCAAGGCGAATTGGTCCTAGGTGAGCAGCCAGACTAAGTGCAGTTCGAAGAGACTTCGATGATGATTGCGAAAAAGGAGCATCTCACCCTGCCTGGATTGGGAAGACGGGGGCCTTGCCCTGGAGCCAGGCGCGTGGCAGAAACCCGAGGGCGAGCACCTGGTGGCTGTGCATCCACCCATAGGGCATTCCCCTGAAGTAATGACATGTGTCTTCCCTCCTGTGGGCCCACCACCTGCAATTTTCCTTTAAAATAATACATTTACTCAGATTAAACGTTTGATCTGTCATCTACGTTCTATTACAAATAAAATATTGACATTTGCCATCTCCACATCATTGCATTCAGTTTTTATTCATGATTTGTATAGTGTCCCAACTTCTTTGGAATTGAAATCTGGTCTAAAGAACAGATTCAAATACATCTGGATGACATGACCAAAAATGAAAATACAGAAACAGAATTCAAAATAAATTTGTCTCAGACCTGTCTGTGAGTGATTTAAACACCAAAGATGATAATGCAAGGCAGACAGGATGGGCAAGACGGGTGAGGCCTCAGGTGAGGCCTCTGGCGTAGTAGCTGCAGGCAGAGGCGGCGACGGAACCTCAGGTGGAGTTGAAGGCACCGGCAACTCTCGTCCAGCAGGGGGCGCTGCAGCAGGCACCACCAACTCTAGGCCAGCAGGGGGCACCACAGCAGCCAAAGCCTCACTGGTTGGTGCGGCGACCGCCGGAACAAGCGGGACGGGCAGGACAGGCAGTGCTGGCGAAATAGACAGTTCAGGGATGGGAGCCAGCGTTAGCAGCTCACATGCAGATGTTGCCCCTTTATGAGCCTGTGGGACCCGCGGGATAGGGTCCCATACCGTGCTGGCCCCTTTCAGAGTTAGACGTGTTTCCCTAAAGGGATAAGCCGCCAAAGGTGGCTGCGCTATGTTGGCTAGGTGTAAAAGCGAGGTGGTGAGGCTGTCCAAGGTGAGCCCTGCAGAGAGAGTGCAGGCCCCCAGGAATATGGCTAATTCATCTTCTGGTGCCCTCTCCCACCCCCTGCTTACCCCTGTTGGAAAAAGCAAATACATCCACAGAAGGAGGATATTATTTCTTATGTGCATGTGTTTTATGATAAAAGCTATACATTAAAATAACTTTAACATTTTTTAATTTTTATTCTGTGTTCTTTCTACAAGAGATGGAGCAGATTGAGGTGGGTCTGTCAAGAGGCAATCTACGTAAGACCTGAATCAGTTGATATCAGCTTCTGGGATAGGCTCCAGCCCCCCCCCCCCGTGACCCTGAATAGGATAAGTGGGTACAGAAAGAGCATATTCACCAGTGGTCACTACTGTAACACTACAAGGGAAGCTCTGCCTACGCAAAAATGTCACAATTTTTTTGTCAAATATGTCCTATTGTATTTACATTGCTATTACAAAGAGTGGTGCTAGAACAACTTCAACTTCATGGGTAGTTTATTCAGAATTAGCAATTTTTTGCAGGTTGTCTAACGTGATGTTGTTTCTAATACAATACATTCCTATGGCAGCCTGATCTAATAAAACCCTTTCAAGTGCAGCTTAAATAGACTTCAGTGGCACTTCTGCTTTCAGTGTAGAATGGCTAGATGTTTATTGAACAAGTGGTTCAAGTTCAGCATCTTGGAGTAAATGGCGATTTGAGAAACTGTCATAGTGGCTAGACTTCTTATTAATTGACAGTGCTTTGAAATTATACTTCGGCATTGGAGCATTTCAAATCATATGTGGATTTTCGCCAAGTGAGGTCTTTTAATGTTTTCAGTTTTTATTTGTACATATCCCACTGTAAATAAAACATACATTTTTTCATCTGATGCTGAACAACTGATCATGTACAGCAATTTTGCCCAGTCTCCCCCTCATGGGCCTAATAATGGTGTAATTTTGCTGCCATCAGCATGACGTGTGTGTGTGTGTGTGTGTGTGTGTGTGTGTGTGTGTGTGTGTGTGTGTGTCATACATAATGTTACAAACTTGTGTGTGCATTTTATCTTACTTGAAATCAAATTTTATTTTTTTATTATTATTAATGAATTATATAAAATGAACAAAAAAAATCAGGTATTTGTTTAAGCATCATTTTATGATTTTTGAATTCAGATTCATTGTCTAGAATTAAAATTATGTTTTTGTGTATTCTGACAAGGACTTGGCTACATTGCTCCGGTAATAAACTTGTTTTGTTGAGTTTTTAAAGATACAGTCTTGATTCAGACTTGACTAAGGTTGACTCAAACTCAGCCCTGAAAACGTAGGACTAATTCAGAAACATGCAAAGAGACCTAACTTACATACAGGCTTAAGTCATAAACTCCCAAAGAAGCCTAACTCACAAACACATAAATTCACAGAGGCCTAACTCACAAACACGTAAACTCACGTAGGCCTAATTAAAAAATGTCACAGCACATCGGCACCAAACAAACTCTACACCAACTAATGTACAGGCTGCCATTTAACAGCTCAATATACCTACTCGATTTTACATTTTTGACATCTGAGAAAAAAATCCATAAACGTTGAAACTAAATTAAAATGTAATTTTGTTTAACATGGCCTCACACCTTCTGTTCGGGTGGTTTAAATCCATCCATTTCTTGGGTGTCTGGTTTGCTCCTGCTCTGCTACAATATCTACTCAGATGAACTATTGCTCCAAAAATGCCCGAGATGTGTGATTATGTCAGTTAGAAACC
>JAABNY020000035.1:16754119-16769906 GCA_015164015.2 Brevimyrus niger
GCCATTAAGAAAAAAAATGCTCTTCTTGTTTTATCCTGTTCATTTTGTGTTTAAATGCCGCTAAAAAAATAAAAAACATATTTAGGTATAATTTTGGAGGGCCGGGAAAACAGTTAATTGGTTTTCCATTATTTCTTATGGAAAAAAATTGATCAGAACTCAATCTTTTTAGGATTCGATCTGGAGTCCAGAATGGATTAAGTTCGAGAACGAGGTACCACTGCATTTCCGACAATGGAAGTTTTGATAATAAGACCGATTATGGATTTAGTCAGTGTTTCTTTCATGATTCTACATAATGAATTCAGCGAGATACAAGCTGAAATACACCAGAAAGATACGTGGTCGACGATGCCCTGTTTTCCATTTTTCATTCCATCTACCAGTAAACTGTGAAAGGGATTTTATCATTGCTACTTTTCTTGCGTTTCATTACTCTCACCTGTGTTAATGAGAGAATCACTAAAATGATGTCAGCAGGTCCTTTTGTGGCAGGGCTCGAGTGCAGTGGAAATAGTTTTTTTGGGATGAAGTTTATTTTCATGGCAAATAGGGACTTTGTAATTAATTTCAATTCATCTGATCACTCTACTTTACATTCTGGAGTTTATGCAAACTGCCACCATAAAATCTGCGGAAGCAGACTGTGAAAAATAACGTTTGTCATTCTCAAAACTTCAGGCCATGGCTGTAAATAGCAACTATGCTTTAGGTAAATATACCCCATTGCATCATTTATGTGAATTAGACAAGTGTTCTTCCTGAAAAAGTTCATGTTGTAAGTAAAATGTTATTTCCAGCAAGTACAATTCATACTATTTTAAGGTATTTTATGATATGTATTCAACTTAAAATGATTACTTACTTGTAGTCTTATACTTGGAAAAAAAATCCCATAAAGGTAGTTAAAAATGCTAAAAACATACTTTGCATGTATTTATAAAGACTTATATGAAGGATGTATAAAGTTTTTAACAGTAGCAATTAGATAATAAGTGACAATTGTAATGCACCCGTCGGTGTGTTGGTGACTCTGCCCAGGGTTGGTTCCTGCCTGAGTCCGTTGTTCCTGAGACAGGCTGTGGTCCACCCTGCGACCCCAGTTGGGATTAAGTGGTTACGGTGATGGATGGATGGATGGATGGATGGTAACATTTGTAATTTACAAAGTCACTGCTTACCCCAATTTGCAGTTATCCATGAATTGAAAATTCCTCAGTAAAAACTCTCTCACATCATAAAATAAAAGGTTGTAGCTCCTCAATTAATGTAAACTAAACCCAGACATGTGCTCATTTATGGAAGTTTTCACATGTTTTTTTGACCCAGTAACAACCGTGGGATTATCAGATTGTCATCATATGACCATCATCAGCGGTACTTTAAGCAAGCGGTACTCAAAAAACTCGAGTGAGTCAATGTTGTTCTTTTAATTCTTTCTACGAAGCTACATACCACGTTTTGCTTTTTGCAAATCAAAAGGACGTAAAGGCTGCACCTTCTTTTTCGGGTTAAGTGGGGTTGGCGTGTCTCGCCAATGAGGGGAGAAACACCCATTAAATACACCCATTACTCCAAAGCACATGACTTTTTAAGCACTTTTCTGACTTGCGTACTTCATAGGATGATATAGACCCCTTAGTCTGTAATAGAGAGGCTGAAACAGTATACCATACTCCACCATACTCCACCCCAACCCCAGAGAAGTACTCACGGCTGCTCCGAAACTGCTCTGATGTGGCCTTCGTGTTTCTGGGGCACGTCTCCCCATCACCCATACCGGCCATCCTGAGGAATCAAAAGAACAAGAAGGCAAATAAAATATCAGCCATGGTCAAAAACTGATTAGAATTGGAAAATATTACAGTGAATGAAAACATGTAAGCGTGGTAAACGTTGATTGGAAGTGACTCACACAGAGCGTAGCTGGGAACATACCACATTAAGACTTCTTACTCAACTAGGAGTATAACTGCCTGTTTATAAATACTTTGTGTGAAGGACATTCAAGAGCTATTTCAGAGCTACTTCAGCTGGATAACGAAGACCTTTGGCTTATTTTAGCACACTCTTTGGTTTCAAGCAATTTGCAGCTCCTGTCTGTATTTTCCCAGTTCAGTTCAGCAGGTTCCTAAGACCTCAAACATTGAATACAAGCCAATATGATATGATAACATCTCTTCCTTTTTGCTCATTGACCTAAATATTTTGATTGGCTGTGACAGCAGTCCAGCTCACCCACGGGCACCAGCATTTACACGGACACCAGCTCACCCACGGGCACCAGCATTTACACGGGCACCAGCATTTACACGGACACCAGCATTTACACGGGCACCAGCATTTACACGGGCACCAGCATTTACACGGGCACCAGCCCACCCACGGGCACCAGCATTTACACGGACACCAGCCACCCACGGGCACCAGCATTTACACGGACACCAGCCCACCCACGGGCACCAGCATTTACACGGACACCAGCCCACCCACGGGCACCAGCATTTACACGGACACCAGCCCACCCACGGGCACCAGCATTTACACGGGCACCAGCCCACCCACGGGCTACTCACATTTTATGATGCTCTCCGTGGCTTTCAGTGTCAGCTTTGTCTCTCACCAACTGGTAATAAAGACAATAGAATCATAGCAGACATTTTTACCATTCATACAAATTTTTGGCAAGGATCTTCTGCTGCCTTTTGCCATCACACAATCATAAGTTATGAACGCTCCAATTTTGCCCATACCTGCAGATTTTTTATTTTTAATGTTTAATGGTCATTTGCGATTTTTGTATAATATGAACATATTAATGATTTAGCATGTTACTGGATTATGAATATTACGCATGTCGATTATGTAATTAAAACACTGTGTGTCTCTTAGACTTGAGTAGAAACTTGAAAGAGGGAGGATAAGAAAGGAAATAATGAGGAAAACAGAAATCAGATTGGATTAAGGATGATGGATTTATTTTGCAGCAGGTCGATGTACCCAGTGGCATGTAACGAAGAAACTGTCAGCTACTCTGCAAGCTCAATCAGCCAATGGCCCACACTTCTGAAACACTAACCATAATAGTCAGACCTTTACAGGGCTTATGAGAAAGTCTCTCAGCAGCATGCTGGAAATACTGTGTTATTATACCAAGAAACAAGGATCTGTACCAGCAGAGAGCCCCGCTGGACCAGCTCTATTCAGGGGATGTGTCCTCCTTAAAAGAAACATCTGAACCAGGGAGTATCTGATTGGTCTGTCTACAGGAAAGAGTGGGGAATCGGGCCCGGGACACAAATTGCATTATAGAACAGCCAAGCAGGGAAGCGTTTCACTGTGAGCATAGTTTAAAAGTAGCAGATAGTGTCACATGACAGGGGAGTATATCAGGTGGCTTACTGAGGAACAGAGCCATAAAGCAGGGCTACACAGCCTTTTAGGGGAGGGACTGAATAACACAGCCTCCCGGGCAGGGGCTCAGCCTCAGCCTGCCGGGGCAGGGGCACAGCCTCCTAGGGGCACAGCCTGCCCGGAGCCCCCTCACCTGAGCACACTTGCGCTTTTGGGCCACCCTGGCAGCCTGGCGCTGGGCTGCATACTCAGTCTCCTCTTCTACCCTTAACTGCTCCTCCTGAGTCGCTAACTGGGCAGAGGTGATAACAGGAGATGTGTTAGGCGTCTAAAACCTGCTCTGGTGGGCGGTGGGGACAAAACATGAAAAACTGAGAACTGCATTTTAAATTAAATCAAAACTAAGTTAAATGACAAAAAATAAAGATGGCTTTATCTAACAAATGAAATATCCTTTTTTTAAAAAAGCGATTTTGTGAAATGAATGAAAACACAACAATAAAATCTGTCCACTACATTTAACCAATATGTGATGTAACAGTGAGCGGCTATTATTTAGTAAGCAAAGAGCAATGCCTGGGGGCGGTACCTTACTCACAGCACGTCAGTGGTACCTTGGTAGTCGGGGATTCAAACCAACAACCTTTCAATCACAAATACACTTCCTAACCATTAGGCCACCACTGCCTCCATCACAACATATGAGACTCTTCATTAAAGTCGATAAATTCTCTTTTAAATTTACAGTAAACTGTATGTGAATTTCTTGTTGAGAAAATTGTTGAGTGAATGTCTGAATGCTGTTGCAAGGATCTGAACACACTGTATGCACACGCACCTCAGCTTGGAGCTTTCCGTCAATCAGCAGCTGCTTGTCAGTGATAGCGGCATAGCGGTTCTCTCTCAGGTAGGTGATCTCATCCTCATTGATAGGCCTGTGGCCCGAGAAAATCACAAACAAACCACCTGTGAAGCATCTTAAACAAGCCACCTGGACCCATCAGCACCTGCCTGTACACTTTTGCTATTTAACTGAGCTGGCGGATGGAGTTAAGCCTTCAAGCCACTTCCAGCGAAGAGCAAAAACTGAGAAATGCCTCAGAAAATGGACTTAACTCCATGAATGGTGAAGTGGATAATATGTTATTCTAATCTTTGACATGGACCCTCATAAAAGCAAAATATTCAAAAATAGTGAAAACTAAGCTTAACACAGATGAGCTGAAATAACGGTTATGCAGTCTAGACAGTCATAAAAATGCATTACTAACTACAAAACAAATAAGTAATTTTTACTGTTAATTTCCTCTGAACTTTCTAAAGAAACATTAAAATATAATTTGAAGAACTTCTATTGGAAGTGTATAACATTTTCCCTCCACAACAATGCTTTCTGCCCAATTTTCATGGGTAAACTAAATAATGGAAACACCCTATGTACTTATATATGGCTCATATTTGCCTTCAGAGCAGGTTCAGGTGTCATAAGGTGCTGAACTGTGTATAGCTGTGTAAGTGCCACTGATGATTGACATCTTGGAATGCAACAATATCATTGGGGAACATAGTTTGTGCCACTAAGTGCCCCTGGTTTTGCAGAATGGTCTCTTATTCGTTGGCCGTTTTATGGCCATGCTGAGCAGTCGATCGACCTAATGAGTCCCACAAGATGTCTGCCTTTTCAAACAGCCACTGTGCTTCATTGTGATCTGAGGTATCCTCTGGCTTTCCCCTTCCAGATATGGCAAAATCTTAAAAGGATGAAAGCTGACATCATTTATTCTTCCCTTTTGCTCAGGGGCTCAGGTTTATAGTGGGCTTTGTGCTTTTGTGGTGTTGCCCATGGATGCAAGTGGTTCTTAATATGGGAAGATGGTGGTGCAGGAGGGTTGCAGGTTCGAGCCCTGGTTCCTCCTGATCCCTTCAAAGTGTCCTTGAGCAAGGCACTGAACCCCAAACTGCTCCCGGTGTGCAGGTCGGAGCCTTGCATGGCAGCCTCCCCCACCGGTGTATGAATGCGAGTGTGGATGGTGAATGTGAGGCAGCCTCCCCCACTGGTGTTTGAATGCGAGTGTGGATGATGAATGTGAGGCAGCCTCCGCCACCGGTGTATGAGCCCGAGTGTGGATGGTGAATGTGAGACAGCCTCCGCCACTGGTATATGAGCGCGAGTGTGGATGGTGAATGTGAGACAGCCTCCGCCACTGGTGTATGAATGCGAGTGTGGATGGTGAATGTGAGGCAGCCTCCGCCACCGGTGTATGAATGCGAGTGTGGATGGTGAATGTGAGGCAGCCTCCGCCACCGGTGTATGAATGCGAGTGTGGATGGTGAATGTGAGGCAGCCTCCGCCACTGGTATATGAATGCGAGTGTGGATGGTGAATGTGAGACAGCCTCCGCCATTGGTGTATGAATGCGAGTGTGGATGGTGAATGTGAGGCAGCCTCCGCCACCAGTGTATCAATGCGAGTGTGGATGGTGAATGTGAGGCATGTATTGCAAAGTGCTTTCAGTACTCATAGGTAGCGCTATATAAATGCAGTCAATTTACCATTTAAATGCAAACCCTGCCAGGCAGGTAAAGTTTATAGCTATGTTGCTGAGACTGGGTCACAGAGGTGCTGATCCAGTTCTGTGATCATTTTCAGGTCACACTTTTCCTAAGTTTAACAACTGTCCCAATAAGTGTTAGTGACTCCTAGCCAGTCAACTATATCAGTCAGCTGTTTCTCTTTTTGCAGATTTTATGACCTACCTGCAATTCTAGCACCATCAGTCTTCTGTGTAACTGTTACTTGCCTTAAGCTATTTGAAATACATTTAGGAGGTGCTGATTGTCAGAGTCATTAACAGGCACATGTTGTTAATTGCCATTCAACCTAATTTGACTCATTTTCATAGCTGCATCTGTAATTGTGATTAAGCGACTTCAAGTCTTTTTTGTTGGGTTCTATTGCTCTGTCCAGCCTCCATGAAATATCATATATGAACACAGCATGACTCTTAATTTTTACTGTTTTGCTTATTGATTTAAATATTCTTAAGGAGGCTTTGATATTATACTAGAAGCCTATTGCAACCAAGAATAATCACACATTTTAAACTAGACCTGAGCTACCTTCACTAGTATGCATCATTAAAATAATAATAATATAAAAAAACTCTATGTTCAACCCATGAAAACATTTTTCATGTTTTTAAAAAACAGAAATTTTTGTAAAAAAAAAACAAAAACAATGGTTCTATCGATTTCTGCACTCATCATTCGAAATGCGAAATGGGCCCTGCTGACACAGAGCTCCGATTTAGCTCTTCACACAAAACAACCACCCAGCTCTGTCACTGACAATACACACCTCTGGGTACCTCTTGGACTTTCTGCCTGAACAAGGAGAAAAACACAAAAGAAAAATATTTCAGGGAAGACCAGAACACATATTTCCCAGCAGATTTTATATTGTTCGAATGTCATAAAAATTACACCCACTCACCTCATCACTCTCCACAAGATTTTCAAACTAGAGAAAAGGAGGGACAAAAAATAGCTACTGTACATACAACACATCAGCCAAAAATGTTTCACTGAAAGTATAAATGTTAAAGAAACAATGCATTAATATAATATGTAGAGAAGCCATTAACAAAGTATTTCAAATAATATATACATATCACAGAACTGGTATTCATTAACTACAATACAAATACTAAATTAAAACCACCATTCAGGGATTTTAAGAGAACCTCAGTATTTAAGGGTAATACCTCTATAGTGTAATGTTCCCCAGTGGTGCTACTTCTGAAGTACTTCGACCTGTGTGATCAGGAAAAGAAAAAGCACTTTACAGCCAACTGGACCATTTACATTTTCCTAGTGGAGGTCAAATAATACTTTTAATTGACTGGAAACATATGCGGTCATCTCTTCTTTCATTCTTGTACTACTATCATTCATAATATATGCATTGACTTTCCTGAAAATGAAGTGTAGTTTAAGTAATAGGAGAATTCAGTGTACTGGACGGAAGTATTTGACTGGAATATTAAGTCACAGAGCGTCATTGACCTGGGGTGGGATGGGATTTCAAGGGCGTAACTGAAACCCCAGCATCTGGCCTTTTAAAAGGTACCCAGAAGGAGATGTCATTAGATCGTGTACAATGCCAATGAACTGGCACAATCTCTTTTCTATGCATAAAAATATTTATATAGCAAAGAACGAGGTTCCTAATAGGAGCGAAATTCGGTGTCATTATGCATTATATATAGACACACACACAACACAACAGCGACGTTTTCCGTGTTAATTAAGTATTGCATAATGCGCTGCAACATACTGTAATGTTATGAATGACAAAAAAGTCAGTTTGTTTCCTTGGATAAAATGCACTATTTAATCAAATAGTTTGGCGAAATGTTGTTCACACGGTGCAGTCTTTTTTTATCTGATATATCCAACACTGGTCTGAGTGTAGCACTGTAATAATATCCTCCGTATACTTATCCCTACCCCCCACACTGGTAAAACCGTACTAGTTTACTTACCCCCCTCCTCGATGGATTCTACTGGCCTCTCTTCTAAAAATGCCACAGCATTCAGTCCAGCAGTTTCCCATGGCATCGTGTTAAAAACTGCCGTAAGACAGCTCACTCGCAGGTTGTCATCAGAAGCCAAGGTGGGAGCTGCGCTGCCACCACCTCAATTAACCACTCAGATCCATAAACCTGTCACTTCTTAGATGCAGCCATGAAAGCGACACGTAACAAACACACCTGTAATTTCACATGTATAAAGACAGGGTCGTGATCAAAGACTCACTCACACTTATTACTGCCCACTATATTTCTTCCTTGAAGCGGTAACTCATTGTTCCGCTGTTCCGGCTACACCCACGTGACGATTCATAAGCTATGGTGTGCAAAATGGCTCAAAATACTTGCCGGTAAATCCTTCGCAATTTTTTCCAACGTGCTTGTTAAAATTCAATGGCCCTAACTTGACAATCTTTGTATGCATGCAAAATTCCAGTACGCGTTTTGTGTTTATTAAAAGTATTGCATTTTGTGTATTTAAGAAGGACCTCGTCTGGATATAAGTAAGGGGGAATTACATACGATACTGTTGCTTGGGCTTATATGTGTAACTCAGACCTGTACTCATGCCTGGTAGGATTTATATGATCATATCACCCTGTACCCCACCTACTGCAGGGTTGCTGGACACTGATTGACTCTGTCTTCTGCTCCAAGAATATACATGTCCCTGTGTATTTCATGAAAGCAAGCTGGAGTATGTAAAAACTTCTCAACAAATAGAGCACCTCTATTCCATATCCAGAAGTTTCTGTCACTAGCCTTCCACCTAAAGCACAGGTGTCAGACTTCAGTCCTGGGGGGCCGGAGCCCTGCACATTGTTGGGTTTCCCCTAGTTTAACACACCTGATTCAACTTCTTGAGCTAATTATCACACAGCTGTTGAGCTTAATCATTTGTGATGGAACAGGGAAAGAACTAAGCTGCACAGGGCTCTGGCCCTCCAGAACTGGAGTTCGACACCCCTGACCTAAACAAAGGACACTGAGTGATGTTCTGATGGTAACGTATAAAAGGGAACAGTAGAGGGCAGCCAAGCACCAGTTTATCTAGCATAGGCACATTTTATGAAACCTACCTAATATTCTCGTGACTACAAGAGCATTTCTCAAAACAGTTAATGTATATTGCACAATGTTATGGTTTAGCTACACAGCCTGCAACTTAATAAGAAAAATGATAAGTCAGTGACAGTGAGAAAGTGGGAATGGACTATCATTCAGAATTGTGGAGCTCAGTAGCATACTCACACTAGCATAGGCCTACGGACAGTACATCTAAGCATTTTGACTCTCGTGGTTAAAACAATGCTGATTGAACTTTTCACTTTAGTAGCACTAGCTAATTCATTGATGTAATTATTCGCTTCTCAGACATGAGTTAATTGTGTAGGGCAAGTTATGCAGGCAATACAAAGTACTAGCTTCTGCTCTAAGGCCATGATTAATCACCTGGTCCACCAAGGTGGCCCTCATCTCATTGGGGAAAGGTTGTTTGCTTTCTTCTGCCTTTTCCCCCATTCTGCCCACACTATACCACCATGCATCCCAACTCCCCTTTCTCTTCTCCATCCTATTTCACCAGCAGGCAGTTGCCCCTGGTCAACGATTGCTGCGCAGGTTTCTGCACGTTCACCTGGCATAGCTCTGTTGTACTCTTGCTGCATAAATGTATTTGCTAAACCATAATGTTGTGCTATACACATGAACTGTTCTGAGGAATGCTCTTATCATCTGGAGAATGTTACAGTTCTCGATTGCTTTGGCACATTTCATAGAAACACGTTTAGCATTCTCAAGACTATAAAAGCACTTCTTAAAACAGTTCATACATATAGCACAACATTAAGGTTTAGCTGCAAAAGCCTATAAGTTACCCAGCATATCTAAGCATTTTGACTCTCGTGGTTAAAATAATGCTGTTTGTACTTTTCATTTTGGTGGCACTGACTAATTCATTTGTGGAAGTAAATTTAAAAATTTAAATAATTTTGAAAGCTTGGATTTGCATGGGGTGGCTAACACGATGATCACATTCATATATACACAGTAGTTTTGAGTATGAAATTATTACATTGCAAAACTACTAGTTTTGAACAACTAGACTAAAAGCAACTGAAAATTGTACCAAATGATAACAATTGTACAAAACCATTTGGTTTTAGCGTATATACTAAACCTTTTGGAAATTTGTATGAAGCAATATGAAATACAGAAGTGACATTATGGTGTGGGATTACACCTGTTGCTTTACAAATGTTGTCATTTGAGAAATGCTCCAAAACAATCGAAAAAAAAAAACTAAAACAAAAATGACAGCTCCTTTAAAATGGAAACTGCTGTATTTATTTGTTTGTTTATTTTTTTAAAGACTTCCACAACATACAGCAGGGTGGTTATCATTTGGAAGGAAAGATAGGACAGAAGATAGATAGAAAAATAAATAAATAGATGAACAAACAAATAATAATAACAATAATAAAAATAACAATAACAATAAAAACAATAATAAAAAAAAGAATACAATAAATTTAATTGAAATAAATTAGCTGGGATAATTTTAGGTAATTCTAGCATTGGCTGAAAGTTCCATGTAATGCTAGCTTTTAAAATCTGTATTTATTGTGTTATTATGTTCATAAAAATAACAAAGTACCAAAGTTACATTGTTCATTCATTTTGATTCAGATTGTTATTATATGAGGTGCTGGAGGTAGACTCACCACAAATATATGTTGCAGCTTCTATAATGATAGACTATCTATGCAGACAAAAAAACAGTGGTGTTTCTGTTACAGGAGTGGGATTACTAGCTCACCATCATGATTGATACGACATAAACCATTTCACAGGAGCAGACATTTTACATCTTCCTGATGTTTATTTGAATTTGACATACGTTTTATAATAGATGTCAAAGAATTGTGAGTTTGTCATTCTGGAGGTGAGAAAGTTTCCTGTGGTGCAGTGGAACAATAGCGAGGGTGCGGAGAGTCACAGTAAGATCAAAACTAATGCAATTAACAAGTATGACAACATAAAGATAGAAGAGGAGCCAGTAAGCCACAGCAATAGAGTAACAAACTGTAAAGAAATCCAAGCATGGTTGGCCTGTATATGGTGGCTGCATGAAATATGTAAGTATTAAGTACTCAATTAATAAAATTATAATTACATGTCGTGACCTGCTCATACGATCCTCTTGTGTGCCGCGCCCCCTTGTTAACCCTGTGTGAAACCCCAACATAAACCAGCTGTTATATTTAGTATTGTGCCCATGTCAGAGTTCGTATCCCCAGTTCTGTCATTGTAGTCTTTACCGTGTGTCTGCCTGTTTGCCCAAAAAAATCCCCCATTCGTTGGACTTCGGTCCGCCTGACCTTGATTCTGCACTCCCTGCTCGCTCACCTACATACGTACGCAACATTATACAATGTGTTGTTCTGGTCCTGAGATATGTTTGGCTGACTAGTGTGTGTCCGGGTCAGTGCCTGTCTGTCTCTGCCATTCATGTCTCTTCCCCATTTGGCCAGCAGGTGTTGCTGGCCATCCTGTTCCTTTCTCTACGTTTGTACTTGATCCTTGTTTTCAGTACTTCCTGGACTGCTGCATGGTCCAGTGAGTTGACCATATGGCACAGAAGCTGTGTCCCTCCAGTCATGGGTTCTAGGCCAGCCTCCTCTGTTGTTTGTATTTATTGGTTTTCTGTTCCCTAGTGTGTGTTATTAGTTCTTTGCTTCCCTATGGATTATATGCAGCGGATTTCCATTCTGACATTGCAGCCAGCTGCAGTATTTCCGGTGCACACTAGCTGTGGTGTTTTTCACTAAATTTAAATTGTATGTGTCCAGCTACATACAACTGTGAAGGTAAATCTCTGTATTGAGTTCTATACTGTCTTTGATACTTCCTAGCCGTTTACTAGCCGAAGTTAGCATCTTGATAGAGCAACGTTTATTTACTAGCTAATGTTAGCATATTGATAGGTAGGTGGTAACAATGTTAATTTCAGATTCAAACAAGGAGTCAGGACAGGTGACATGTGCAGAAATGTGGCAGCTCTTCTTTATCAGACTGCCCACTATTCCCAGTGTTCAGCTGCACAGAGACTGGACAAAATGGCATAAACCAAAGACTATGGTAAGTAATCTGATGCCTCTGCACAGTTGATGGACGACAATCTGCTCCTGGATCTGGCATGGGACTTCCAAAGTGCGTTTTACCCATTCTTCGATCACCCAGCTGTCAGACGCAGCCTGGGCGAATGCCTCCTCGATCTCAAACAGGGGAGCCGGACGGTCGCTGAATTCTTGTTGGAATTCTGCACCATAGCGGCAGGACTACGCTGGCCAGAAGATTGCCTGAGCTCCAGGATAAGATGACATCACGCGGCATGACCCTGTCTTTTGAAGATTATATTGCGTTGTCCGTCACTCTCAACAACAACATCAGAGAGCACTGTTACAGACGTAATCGTCAATTGCCAGCGCCTGTGCAACTGACAGCCCCAGAAGAACACTCTGAGCCCATGCAATTGGGTCGATCACCCCTATCGACGGAGGAGCGATGCTGATGCTCTACACAAGGATTGTGTTTTTATTGTGGAGCACCTAGACACGCCATCTGCTCCTGCCCTACTCGTTCCACTCAGCCAGCTCACCATGCACAGGTAGCTATTTCTGTTTTTTAAGGCATGTCACTCAGGCATTTCACTGTGCCGGTGACCATAGTCTGTGCGGGAGAGGTACAGTCCACTTGGGCATTAGTAGACTCCGGAGCAGCTGGCAATTTCATAGATCTGGTTTTAGCTTGTAAATGACAGATTACGTTACAAACGCTCTCTCAGCCGATTGCGGTCTTGGGAGTGAGTGGGGTGCCCCTGCCCAGCAGCCAGGCATTGCACAGAGCAGATTAAGTTGCGGGTAGGGGCCCTTCATACAGAAACCCTGGATTTTCTGGTGCTCCCTTCATCTAAAGATTCAGTGATTTGAGAACACCCGAGGTTGCAGGCTCACAACCTGAAAACTGATTGGCCCTACAGGGAGCTCACAGCTTAGTCTCCCCGATGTTTTCACCAGTGTTTGGCATTGCCTTGTTGTGCCTCTTTAATAGAAAGTCCGGACTCGGAAGATCTGTCTGTAATTTCGGCAGAATACACAGATTTTCGGGATGTATTTCACAAGAAGTTATCGTTTCAGCTTCCACCTCACTGAGAATAACAGCAGGTTTTTTCTTCATCAAGAAGAAGGATGGCGGACTCCGCCCATGCATCGACTATCGTGCCCTAAATGCCATCACGGTGAAACGCCGGGAACCTTTGCTATTGATACCCTCCGCGCTGGAACAACTGAGGGAGGCAAAATTCTTTACCAAATTAAATCTGCGCAGTGCCTACAATTTAGTTTGAATCCG
Organism: Brevimyrus niger; assembly: GCA_015164015.2. Taxonomy (NCBI): domain Eukaryota; kingdom Metazoa; phylum Chordata; class Actinopteri; order Osteoglossiformes; family Mormyridae; genus Brevimyrus; species Brevimyrus niger. Next base: position 16,767,478 of record JAABNY020000035.1, read on the forward strand.
AAGGGGGAATGAGTGGAAGACCTCCTTCATCACAAACACTGAGCAGTATGAGTACCGGGTGATGCCTTATGGGCTACCAAATAGTCCCTCGATTTTCCAAGCTTTTATGTATACTGTGTTCCGAGACATGATCAATCGTTTCGTCATTGTGTATATTGATGATATTTTGATTTACTCTTCTTCCCATTCTGCTCATACACTATCCCTTACTACCAAGGAACTGCAGCAATTCTTGGGGTTTCCTAATTTTTATTGGCGCTTTGTCAAAAACTTTAGTCAGGTGGCTACACAACTTACTTCTCTCATACGAGGTTCAAAACCCCACCTAACGTGGACCCCGGAGGCCAATGCCTCAAGCAAGCCTTCTGTACCGCGCCTGTCCTTTGTCAACCATGCCCGGAACGTCCCTTCGAGGTGGAGGTCGACGCCTCAGAAGCAAGTGTGGGGGCCAGGTAACCGGTCGTCCTTCACCCATGCACATACTTCTCCAAGAAGATGACGTAGGGGATAGGGAACTCCTGGCTATTAAGCTTGCTTTAGAAGAGTGGAGGCACTGTCTAGAGGGGGCTCAATAACCATTCCAAGTTTTCACGGATCATCGAAATTTACTGTAGAATATCTGCAAAATGCGAAATGGCTTAATCCTTCACAAGCACGCTGGGCAATGTTCTTCGCTCACTTTCATTTCAAAGTCATTCACCTCTTGCTTCACAGCCTCCATCACTTGGTCCCTGAAAGAAGTTCTCAGAACTGCCAACGAGCGTACTCCTCCACCAGCTGGGTGCCCACCAGGTAAGTGGTATGTCCCCAACCCTCACCGCTCCAGTGTTATTCACTGGGTGCATAACTCTCATAGCATGGGACACCCGGGAAGCTCTGTGACCCAGCGGCTAGTAGCAAAGAAATTTTGGTGGCTAGGCTGGAGGGCCGAGGTAGATAGGTTTGTCGCCTCCTGCCCAGAGTGCTTTCAATTAAAATCTTCCCATCAACCTCCCGCCGAGTTAGCTGACATCCTTATAACCTGGGTATTCCTGTATTACGGGATTCCAGAAAATGTGGTGTCCAATAAAGGTCCCCAGTTTACTTCGCAGGTGTTCAGAGCCTTCTGTACCAAGCTTAATGTATCTCTCAGTCTCACTTCAGCATATCACCCTCAGTCTAACGGCCTTGTGGAGCGAAAAAAAACTAAAAGGAGGTATCTCAAACCTTGAGGTTGCTCTCCAAAGATAAACCAGCTGAATGGGCCACACATCTAGCTTGGGCCGAGTATGTTCTAAATGCTCAGGTAAGTCCTGTCACGCGTCTATCCCCATTCCAGTGTGTTTTAGGATACCAGCCCCTGCTCTTTCCATGGGATTCAGCTACCAGTGATGTTCCCCTGATGGAGACCTGGTATCAGAGGGCCAAGGAGGTCTGGCATAGGACCCAGCTTGCCCTCTCCAGTTAGGCCTCCCAGCGGAAAGCTCAAGCCAATACGCATCGACAAGCCGCTCCCCGTTATCGAGTTGGACAATGTGTGAGGCTGTCGAAACGCAACCTGAAACTTCCGTCCAGCCGTAAGCTGTCTGCCCATTTTGTAGGCCCCTTTAAGACCACGTGACCTTCTGCCTTCAGCTCCCAAGTATCAAACGTATTTGCCCTACATTTCATGCCTCACTGCTCAAACCATCCACAGTGCTGTGAGGTCAGTTGATCTACCTGCCCTTGTAGTCTCTGGGTATTCACGGGGTCCATGTCTTCTGGGCAAAGTATTCTGTTATGACAAGCAGACAGAACAGGAATGGACTCCAATATGCGGTACAACCAGCCTTTATTAAATCTGAGAACACCAAAGCCAGAGGGGGAAATCCTAAGGGGTAGTTGGTGAGATCGCCAGGGTCCTGTAGCCGGGAAAGTCAGTCCTACAGGTAGCGACCAGACGGGGAGACGACGAGCCTGGTGGATCCAGGAGGAAAGGTCAGAAGATCGGGTCAGGGCAGGCTGGCAGGGCAGGCAGGCGAGGGAGACAGGACAAGGGAGACAGGCAGGATGGGCGAGACAAGCAGGGCAAGCAAGACAAGCGGGTAAAACACAAGACAAAGTAGCACTCAGTAAGACTCCAATACATGGTAACAATACTTTGTGATTACTACTATGTTTCATACCCTTTAAATAGCGATAGGCAATTACGGGGATCTGCCTACTTGGTCCTAGTGACAATATGATGCATTCGATTATTTTTCTCCAAGTCGAAACTCGGATGAAAATGTCACGAAAAACGTCACTTCCCATCAGAAACACGCTGTAGCAAATCCTCATAAAAATGGATAGGACGTCAGTCAAAGAAATTATAAGTCTTTATATAAGACTTCGGAAATGGTGTACAACACGAATGACAACAAATAATAGCTTCAAGTTAGTCTGTCTTCGTTGTCGGCTCAAAGCAAAAA
>JAABNY020000035.1:16787675-16814458 GCA_015164015.2 Brevimyrus niger
TTATTGTCATGTGTACAAGTACGAGTACCATGTACAATGAAATGCTTGCTTGCATGAGCTCCTGCAGACAGTGAACACAGACAACAAGATGGATAGACAACAGAACGACAAGTGAATGTAATGATGAAGTGAATTATAAACAAGTAAATAAATAATACCAGAATCCCAAGAATAAATTGAGACAGTGGCAAAAATATATGAGTGGGTAGCAGTGGAGGTGACACTAAAGCTTATAGATAAAAATGTAAACACAATAAAGTTCACAAAATTCCTATACTTCTTTGTAGCACGGAAATTACCTTCAACCACATCAATCACACAAAGGCCTATTAAAGACGGCACATGATTGGCTGCTGCTGTATGGACTGCTATTGCCCCGCCCATGCTGTGGCCGATAATCATGATTGGTGGAGCATTTTCTCCATATAGTGCTTCAACCACCTTTCCAACATCCCTGGAAGAAACAAATCAAATTCTGTCTATATGACACATATTTGCATTTTATCCCTCCAAAGTGGATCACCTGAGCCTCAGTAATATAAAATATGCCTGACTTACCCCCCTCTTGTTTGCTTCGTGAAAACAATGCTATTTTGGTGGCAATTACATTTTCTTAAAAAGATTTAATTTGCACACCAGGAAGCATCCACAGCATATGGCAAACAAAATAGATGTTAAATTCATTGTCCCCAGGAAAATAATGCCAAAAATTATGCCAAAGCCTCACCGTCACTCTTGCTAACTGTTCAAACTAAAGGTGAATCTGTCACCTGCCATGTACCTCATTCTCCCTTCATAAATAACTAGATAACCTCAACCTAGATGAACTTCATGACTTACTTTGCCATGGCTTCTGCTGAAAGGTCTTCAGGGTTTTTTACTTTTGAATCTCCTGTTACAAATGAACACAATCATATTAGTCTCAGAAATCCCTTCTTCAGCCCACGTGGCTAAAACAAGACTACTTATGTGCAAGATCTTTCTATAATAACCACAAAGAGATTTCATATAGATGTATATGAGGTATACCATGCATGTGAATATTGTATTAATACTGAAGGGTCTCCACAACAATAACAAAATTACTATTCACATATTTAATAGTTCTCTGCCCATAATCCCTACAGTTAATGTCACACAAGCACATATTTCCATACTATCCCGTTTACTAAATCTTAGGCTTATGCAAGAATATCACCAGCCATCAAAATTCAGAGTGGGGAACATACAACATTGTGTTTGGATATTGTCTGAACATAGTTTACTGTTGTCCCATTTGAAAGCAGGACAGTACACAGTGGGAGGTTCTACTACTAAAAAAAGTAATTAGATGACAAGTGCACCAAAAAATGGAAAGTTAGGGTGACCAGAAAAGCGGCTTCCTCACCATGTCCCCTGAGGTCCATGGCCACCACTCTGCAGCTGATCCGAGCACAGATTACAGACTACAGGTGAAGAGCAAAGAGGAGTGTGTATTATGCCGACAAACAAACAAACAAAGAATTCTAATATAATACAAGATTAAGTATGTATAGGCTGGAAAAAATATAAATACATATCCACAGACATAAGCAGCTATATGCAGTGCAGGCTAATAACACAGCCATGAAGACAGTGCTCACACCGACAGATTTTACAGTGGGTCCACACTGTCTGTCCCAAAATAACAAGTCACTGGTTTTGACAGCAGCATGTTTCACTAGCTGCACTACACATGTCTGTACTTTCACTTGCCACAAATTAGGAGCCTTCCAGCAATCTAACAATTATTTCTGTTCAGACAGATAAGCAAAGAACCCCTTCACGTCTTTATGAAGAAAGAGTAACTCACTGTGAACACGGCCCATGAGAGGGCAGAGTGCCCACCACCATGTAACAGCAGAAGAACAGGCCCTTGTGAGCCGCTGCTGTAAACACGAAAAGTGTACAGAGTTGTCAAGGTTGCAAACAAGGGTGTAAGGTGTTCCAGCCTTGAAAACTATAATATTTAAGCAAATACTAATATAGGAAAACACAAAAAAGGATATATCTTTGCTACTGTCATTTTGCACTTCCACATCATCCATTGCTTCAAAGTACTTATTCCAGGGCAGGGGGGAAAAGTCTTTCTTCCTTCCAGGTCTGTAAAATTGATAATGGACAGGTATGGAAGAAATTCTAGTATTAGTTTTTTTTTTTTTTTTGGAAAAAAAAAACAAGTCATTGTCGGTAATACTGTGCATTGCCTGACTTCTAAATGCTTGCATTGGATATCACTGTAAACCAGTGAATTAAAGTACTTGCAATATTTATTTATTTACCACGGTAACAGGACTAAGGAACTGCTCTTGCAAAATATATCAGGAATCACACATTGCAAGCTGACCAAGATTATAATGACATCAAAATCCTTTAAATATAGTCACAGTACTTTTGGTGTTCCTTGCCAATATAAGTTACATGCCACCTATCTCTAACAGGCAAGGAAGGATATTTATGACGAATCAGGGTACGAATAAGGAATATACACTTATGCTTACACTTAGGTTTACATAACTGATTAACACAGCTCTCCGGTGTTACGAACCAGTAAAGCGCTATTAACCATGTGTAGATTTCAGATGCTTCTGGATTATCTCAAGACCTGTATTTATAACACCACCTTCTAATCAAACTCTCAATACAGTTATAATTAATCGGAGGCAGCTAAACAGCTGCAAATTTAAATACTGTTGTGATTCACATGGTAATATTTAGGGTACATTATATGTAGCACACGAAAAAGCGTAAATTCGAAGTTATTTTCCAGTATATCATTATTAGTCAACTGATCGCTTTCGTGTAATACACAAGTAACTCACCCCATTCGCATTTTAGATCCGGACTGCAGACCACCTGCCATTGGTGGTCTAGTTGCCAATAAATTTAAGTGCAATTGTTTTTCCATGAATAAAAACTATTTTCTTTCCACAACAATGGAATTCCACCTAACAAGGTATATCGTTGTCAACGCAAGTTGCAGATGACAAATTTTTCCGTACACAGGCAAAGTACCGTCCCACACCGTCGTCAAAGCGCGGAATTCTAGGAACTGTATTAATTCACTGACACAACTTCCATTAAAACAAACGTACTGTGAACCTAAATCAACTACAGTTCCCATGATGCTTTGTAAATTACTACGTAGACTCGGAAATGTGACGTAATTGGTTTGCTCGTGAGGGACGTGAAAACAAATTGGACAGAAACACTTCGGAACTAATACATATATCTGGAAACCACTGTTAACACTACTGTATTTTTTTCATCTGGTTTTACAAAGTACTGTTATACCTCTGAACTGTGTACCTCTGTGCAGTGGTATTTGTCCTGGTACAGTATCGCTCTAACATGGATTGTATATTTGAGAATAATACAGCAATTCAGCCGTTTAAGTAGACCCCCCAACACCCCCCCCAAAAAAAAAAAAAATTATATATATATGTATATATATATATATATTGCACTTTTTCTAGGAATTAACTAATTATAAATGCAAGTGGCCACAGTGAAAGCTTTTAACACTTTGGTGCAAACTATTCGCCTCATTTACACAAAAGCATCTGATAAATGAAATGAAGTAAACGTTCTGGCCAGAAGCGCATCTTCCCCTATCCCACAATGCAACTGGAAACTAGCAGCGGCAGTTACGTGAATGACGGCGGGACGAAAGAAAATGTCGAGGACGCTTTTACTCGTCATCTGTGGATATTTCTTTTTAATGTCAAAGACAGTCTGCCGGAATGAAGCTTAAGAAGCTGCAATCCCCCAAATCTGGATGCAAGAGAAAGAAAGGTATGTTAGATGGTAGTACTACTGATGACAGATGGTCTTCTGTTTATAGTTACCAAGTAGGGCTGATCTTGTTAGCCAGCTGCTTAAATGGCTAAACAACAAATGTTCATAAACTGTTTCTACCACTTATGGCGACGTTCAGATTTAAGATTATAACAGACTCGCTTGCAGTAGGATTTCAGGTGTTTTGAGTTAATTGAAGCAATCCACGCATAAAGAGTTTTACGAACACCCATTTTTTCTGGTTATTAAACCACTTTACTGTCAGTGCACAACTAGTTGTCATAGTTATAAAAATACAGCTCTTAGGAAACGATCAAAAGCGCCCGTGCTAAGTCACCGAGTAAGGATACCATTAAGGAAATATTGCTTTATATTGTTTTTAATAGTTTGAACGTGACTGCGGTAAAGTTGGTATTTTCCGTCAACAGCTTACGAAAGGAAAGAAACATTAACACGTAAACTATTGATTATTAATCTTCTAATAAACGGTAACCAGCTCATCATAGTTATTTACAGAAAATTCTCATTGTTCGTTCCTTTATGAAAGGTTTTCTTATGCAGCGAATATCATATCTCGCGGATTTTAGCTTTTTAGACCGTGTATAAAGCGTCGCACAAAAGAAAGTGTGTAATCATCCTGTTTAAAACCAAAGAATTGAAAGCCAAAGTGGATTAGTAAAACCATTATTGGATTCATAACGCATTAATCAATTCTTCCAAAGTAGTTTTCCTATACATCAGACCTCCTCTAGAGGACCTAGTCCCCCTCTGATTCTGCAGGCTCCTAAGTATAATTAATTTTATTGGTGAAATAATCATTTGCTTCTACATGGCTTACCGTAATGCTTTATAACAAGTTGCTGTACATCAGAAATACTCTAGATGACCCACTTATTTTATTTCAAACCTTCTGATAATTTTAAGCTATTGTTTTTGGTGCAAAATAAGCAAGCACTCATTAATGGCTTAATCTGCCCCTAAAAACTAAGTTGCTCTATATTAGAAATACTCTAGAGGACCTGCTCTCCATCTCCTTTTGTCATTTTAAAAAGAGATTTCTGATGTAAAGGAACTTAGTTTTCAGGGGGGAAGGAAACCCAAGATGGAGGGTTGAGTGGCTGCACTGTGTAGAGCTCTGACAAAAGTCCCAAATTTGACTTAGTTTCCATGAGAGTTTTAGTTACCTCTATGGGGGAAAAAACTACCTTGTTAAAGCACCAAAGTTGAAAAACAACTCCAAAAAGAAAGAGGAAACTTCATCCCATGTCGAAAGGAAAGAAAATCATCGAGATGTGGACCACGACTACACATTGGAAAAGGCTACGGTAAACAAGAGAACGTGGAGTGGAATCAGCCCATTCAACTCCAAGTAAGACACCAGTGGAAAAGAGGGCCAAATCAACTGAAAGTGGTGAGTGTGATGATATTTCTCTCAAAGACATCATGAAAGCAATCTTAACACTCGATCAGAAGGTGGATACTGTAGTTACACATCAGGGTGTTACAGATGGAAAGGTAGAAAACATGGACGAGAACCTAGCTGACCGGAAGCAAGTAGTCATCCAAAATAATGCCATGATTGCTAACTTAAGAAAGGCTGTGGAGTTCAACTCTGAAGAGGTTAAAGACTGCAAAGCTGGACTGAAAGAATTAAAAAAAGAAAATGAACAGATAAATAAAGAAAATGTTGACCTTAAAATGAGACTGACGGAACAGGAAAGATACAGAATGAGGGGGTCCATTCGCATCACTGGCATTGAAGAAAAAAAGATGAAGATATCAGGGCAAGTTATTCAGATCCTCAGTTGGGCTGTTCCTGATTTGGGCTCGAAGCTGGAGGATGCAGTGAATGTGCACAGAATGGGCAGAAAGATGGACAAAAGACACAAACCGTCTTCATCATTCTTTTTACTTTCAGATGAGTGAAGGAAGAAATTTGGAAAAGAAGCAAAAATTCCACTTTCTTAAAAGAAAATTGTATCAGATTGGCTGAAATGTTATCAAGAGAAGATCTGGAGGAAAGAAGATTAATCTGGCCTCAAATAGAAGAAGCCAGGAAAGCTGGGAAAGTGGGATATTTCCGTGGTCCCTTTGGACACATTGAAGGTCGTTGGATCTGGAAGTCCTGTTTTTTTAATTTATTTTTCTATTTTCTTACTGTGGTTTTGAGAGGTGTAAATAGGCGACGGGACTTTAGAGCATTCTACATTGAAGGTTATTTAATTGCTGGTTGTTCAGTTTATTCCTTTTATTCTCAGGGTTCTTTTTTATTCTTTGAACGTTTAAATGTTAAGATTTCTTTTGGTACTTTAAATGTTAGGGGTTTGAAAGACATTGTTGATAAAAGCATTCTGCAAAGGGCAAAATTCTCATTGTACAAGAAACTCCTTCTGAAACACATGCATCTTTTTGGGTCAACCAGTGGGGTTACAAGATTCTCTTGAGCCATGGTACTAATTGATCTGGAGGAGTTGCTGTGTGCTTCAACAACTTCCTGGAGAAATCATATGACTCACAAAACTGACAGCAATGGACATTGGTTAACAGTGGCAGTCAAAATTGATAATCTGTTTCTTATAATGGTTAATGTTTATGGTCATAATAATGTTAGACTGAACATAGTTCTCCTTGAAGAGGTAACTGAGGTGATTTCTGATTTTAAAATTAGTTTTGCACTGAATATGTTTTTATAGGTGGTGATTGGAATATGACACCAAATGAATGGGTGGATAGGTGTCCCTTAAGATTAAGTAAACCACAATATAAGAAAACCATAATATAGATTATTGTTCATCATGAAATCAATAATAATCTTATAGATGTGTGGAGAACATTAAATCCAGGACTAGCAGAGTTTTCATGGATAAAACCTAATGGAGAGAATTAATCTATAATAGATTATTGGTTAATCACTGATTAAACTTTTGAAATACACTTCACAGTCACTCATTTCAAAAAAACCTTTATCTGATCACTGCTTTATTAGTTCAATTTCAGGACCTATGGTAAAACAGAATTGACATAAGGGTTTTTGGAAATTTAATGCAATTTTATTGAATAATGAGGAATATTATATCATTAAGACTGCTGATAATGATTCAGTTGAGGATGACATCGCTAAATGGGAGTTTTTTTTAAATAGATTTGATCAGCTACCATAAAGTTTTGCAAAGATCTTAGTAAAAAGAAAAAACTTTATGAAAGTAATCTGTTCCATGTAAAGGTCAGTGTTGTAATTCTCCTGATACACATAGCCAGACATTGATGGAATTATGGGCCAAATTGGGTGATCTGTACTTTCAAGGAGCTCAAGGTGCATTTATCAGGTCAAGAGCCAAGTGGATTGAAGCTGGTGAAAAGAATTCCTCTAATTTTAGTAATTTAAAAAAAAAGTCAACAGCAAAAGAATTCTATAAGTAGTTTGATAGTTAATGATGTGGAGTGTACAGACAGTAAGGTTATAGCAAAGGAAGTTTTTACTTTTTTCTCCAATATATATTCTAGTTCTTATTCTAGAGTAGATGAAGAGTCATTCTTTAGAAAGGTTAAAAAGAGCTAACAGCTAGTATGAAGCAAAGATTAATGAAGGTGTATATATTTTGGACTCATTTTGGTTTTGGACCCAAGTTTATTGACGTCATTGACTTGTTATACAAAGATATCTATAGCACAGAAGCCTTAGATCAAGGCACATGTTCAAGATTTGAAAGCAACAGAGGAATCAGACAAGGATGTGCTAGTTCACTGCTGTTGTTTATAATGGTTGCAGACATGTTGTCCCTTTTAATTAAGAACAGTGACATAGAAGGCATTGGTGTATTGGACAGTCAATTGATAATAAGTCAACTGGCAGATTATACTACTCTTCTGTAAAAAAAGTAATCGGATTCCTTTAGTTCTACAAATCATAAACACTTTTTCTAAAGCATCAGGTTTACAATTAAATTTACATAAGTGTGAAATCATATCTTTACATAATCATCCTCTCCAACTGTTGTACAACATCAGAGTGCAAAAGCAAGTGAAATATTTAGAGGTTGTTATATGTAAAGACAAAATGGAGTCTGCGAAGATGAATATTCAACGTAATATAGACAAGTGTAAAACCATTTAAAATAGATGGTTACAAAATGACCTCACTATCTTTTGTAGAATCTTGTTGACTAAAAGGAACAGTTTATCTCGGCTCATCTACCCAGCGTCATCTTTGCCCATATCAGTTAATTTTATTAAAGCAATAAACAAAATTAATTATTATTTTATATAGAAGAACAAGTGTCACTACATTAGGAGAGAAGATATGGTTATAAAGTTATAAGGATGGCGGGGGAAACGTGACTAACTTTGGTGTTATAAATGGTGTTTTAAAATTAAAATGGTTAAAGTCTTGTATAAATAATAGTAATCTTTTTGGTATGTTATCCCTAATTTTACATTTAAAAATTTTGGAATAATCGACTTTTTATTATGTTATTATGTGTGATTTTGACTGTAACAGACTACATATCAAACTTTCGGATTTTCATTAACAAGTTCTTGTTTAGAAATATACATATATGTATATCCAATAATATTGTTCAGCCTGGATGATTATGGCATTGTTTATTTAATGTAATATTGTTTGATTGTACTTATGTTAAATAAAGTTTGGGGGGGGGGGGGGGGCTCTTTTCGGGATAAGATTAAGCTAATAATAAGCGAATGCTTATTTTGCACCAGAAAAATTATCTTAAGATTAGCAGAAGGTTTGAAATAACAAAAGAAGACTGGGGGTAGGTCATCTAGAGGATTTCTGATGTAGAGCAACTTAGTTTTCAGGAGCAGATTAAGCCGTTAATAAGTGATTGCTTATTTTGCACCAAAAACAATAGCTTAAAATTAGCAGAAGGATTGAAATGGGAAACAGTCAGGAAGTCCGCTAGAGGATTTCTGATGTAGAGTAACTTGCTTTTTAGGATCATAGTAAACCGCTCATAACCAAATGGTACTTTTGCACTAAAAACAATACTTTAAAATTATGACAAACTTATAACTGATATAACTTGGGGACCTGGTCCTCAAGAGGATTTTTTATGCAGAGCAACTTGTAGCGCAATAGAGTAAACCATTCGAAAGCAGCTGATTATGTTTCATTACAAAACATAAAAATTACTGAAAATTAAGAGAGAATCAAAGCTGACCTGATAAGAGGTGGAGTAAGCCTTCTACATACTAGGTGACTTCACTTTGCCATTTATGTTACGCTGCAATGAACCGTTAAAAGGTGTTTATAGAATTTCATATCCCCAATTGAAAGACAAGTAATTTGGAGATGGTGCCTTATCTCATGTTCGGAGGTAGACTTTCATAGAGATCAGTGCATTTTATAAATGTTACAGCACACGTGAGGATCCTTCAGAGTGAATTGAAAACGGCTTTGCATTGCTTTAACAGTCCCCAGTGACGTGACCCCATCCACAAGCCTCCCTCCTCTTGTGGAGGGTCAGCTCCGATGTTTCCTCAGGGTTACCGTAAGTCGAGTCCTTTGGATTTCAAAGCCCCCCGTGGCAACTGTATTCAGGCTGCGATGGTGGGGTGAGTCATCTAATGGAACCCACTTTCACCCACGTGATGGATCTCGGTTGGAGCAGAAGGGGGTCAAGACCACAGCGCGTTTCGCCATCCGCTGTGGACCAAAGCAGTTCACCTCCTACTTGACAGGTTATGTTTGCACCTATCAGCTTCCAGTCTGTCCTTTCTTTTCCTATGAATACATTACTCTGCTGTTGTGGATGCTTTCAGGCAAAGCAGATTACATGGATTGCAAGTCTAAACTTGTATTAAGTTAAATTTTATAACTGAATTAGGTTAAAACTAAGCGCCTGAACTCCCTAGTCCCTGTTAGGTTCAGTTATGTACATTGAATTATTTTATAGTGTCTTTTAAAAAAAAAATTCTGATTATACAATTTTCATGAATATTGCCAACATATATTTTTACAGATATGGGATCTTTGGTCCTGGAAGCCTTGTCGAAGATGGACCATTTGCCAGTAGCTCGGGTTCAGATTCCTGGCATTGCCCGGCTTTCTCTGCATCATTCAATTCGTGGGCTTTACACACTAGTTTCTCCCACTACTGAAAAACTGGGAGAGTTACAGGTACATAATATAATATAAATAATACATTTCCAGTGGAATTCTTAAATTTTTGCCCTTTCTCTTGATATCTTGGATTGAACTCATGATATTTTGATAGTTCATTCTTTTTTTTTTCTCTCCATAATTTTGAATTTAATTGTCTTGTGTAATCTGCTGCTTTTACTTTGAACATGGTTTATTGTTCTTTTTTCCCTATGTTCTTTAATAACTTAATCTTTTTAATATGTGAAAATATCTAATGTAAATGTAGTTTTAGAGGTGAGCTGAAAGAAGCGTAGTCTCTAAGTTTTTCCTGAACCAAAAGATATTGCATATTAGTTCACGTTTTGATAAACTGTCTGTAAAAGTGTAATGTCTCAGATGTATTTCCCTAATCTTTTATCTTAGGTGTCATTAGCTCTAGAGCCACTGGTAGAAGCTTATGGCAACAGCGGCAGCTCAGTACCTACCACAGGCATGAGTGCTGATGCACCAGTTCCGGCTTTGGGCTTGATACCAAAGCCTGAGTCCCATTCAGGTGAAGTAGTGGTGTTGCCTTTATCCCATCACCTGTCAGGTGGCAGCTTTAATGAGGCGAGAAGTGTCAGTTCAGTCAACACTCCCAGGTAGGACATGCTCTGTTGAAGAACCTTTGATGCAGGTCATACAACACTTGCACTGATACAGTGTTATGTGGACCATGTGATAGATTTGTGCATCCGAATCTGACTACGCTTTATGGAGTTATTGTATTCCCGGTCTTTGGGGAATACATATGGTTTTAGCACTGGGTTGCCACCTTGTCTGCCTCCACAGACACTTTGGTACACAAGCCAGTAACTCAAACAACTGTTTAACAGATCTTTATTGCACAGGCATTGCATGGGTGAGAAATTAAAACTAACATTTTGAGTCTGATCCCTTCAACATTGAAGCATTTTTTCATATTGATAGCAAAGAAATGTCAATTTTGACATTATTGCCATGAAGGCAATGGCACAATAACTGATAAGAAATATGATTAAAAGTTCTTTCTCCTGTAAATGTAATAAAATTTTATCTGTGCTGATATCAGGCCATAGTCTTCCCTGTGATGGATTATAGTTTATATTATACCCTACATTATATTCTGTACTTCACATCATAGCCCCCAGAATATTTTGGCCATTACTGCTTTAGGATCTAAGGATGGATACATGCAATATTTTGTTTAAAGAGACCAAAGCTAAAGAATGACTGCACCAGAATTGCATGGGGGGGCCTGTTCAGATTAGTTATGAAGATTCTTATAAGAATCTAAGAACACATTCATAACACATTATAATTAATTCATAAAGCATTATAAACAACATACATATAAATATTTATAAAAAGGCATAACACATTATAGCCATGTTTGTTATGCATTATGAATGCCTTGTGAAGCTCTCATCTATAATGCAGGATGCCTTCATAATGCAGTTCAAAGCATCCTTAATTTTTATACTGACCATTATAATTCATTATGAAGGTATGTGTAACAGATTATAGATAACACATTTAAGTAAAGTGTTACTTATGTGTTTTACAGAGGCAAGGACCACATGTACTTCCAAGAAAAAAACTGTAGCCAAAAGGGGGTTCAGTTTTCTGAAACCAAAGCAGAAGTGTTGGGCAGTTTAAGGCCCACGTCAAGCTGGTCTCCTCGTCGAGAGGAGACTGCAGTCCGGAAATCTCTTCACAGGCCGGGCACAAGTCATGAGAACTCCACAGACATCCTTTCAGGTTTGGCCTCATTGTCTCTGGCACAGACACCATTGTAAATTTCCTTCAGATGGTTTGGATGGCTTTGTTATCCACATCGGAATATTTTTATTTTGACTGTATTGAGGGAAGATGTGAAGAAGTAAAATGAGGTTTAAAAATGAGTTTTGTCTTTAAAAGTGAGATGCATCTACATCTTCCCTTTCTCAGTTCTTCTGGAGCGTGGTAACAGGCTTAGAGATGCCATGGTGGTGTCAACCCTGAAGTCGGACTTGGATTCTAAGCTTGTTCTGAAGGATATTCCACTTCTTGTGCCAAAAGACAATGTTGGGGCCCTGCCTGTGTTGTATGTACAAAAATCTTCAATCTGTTATTTCAAAGCACTTGTTCTGAACAGCCTCAGTCCTGCTGATTTTCTAGACCTGAGTTATGAATACCATGTTGATGACTGTGTATCTAGACTGATGATAAATTCTGATTTAATAAAAACAAATAGCCAATTTAGTTTAAAATAAGCAAGAGTTTTCTAGAAAGGATACTTCTTTAATTTGATGGCATCCTGGTTGCTGTTTATAAGAGTTCATTTCGATATTTATCAGTGTTTTCTTGTTTTTATTTTAAGGCCATCCTTGGCCACCTCAGGGAAGTCGCTACTGGAAGCCCCACACTGTGACCCCAGCTTCTCATATACTCAGAGGGGCCTGCTGTCCCCTGAGGACCCCAGTCACCACTGGGCCCCTGACTCAGAGAATAGGGCTATTGAACTCCTTCTGGGCAGGTGCGTTCGCTTTCTATGCAGCTTGCATTACTCTCTGTCCCATGACCTATTCATGAAGAAGCTGAAATCGAATTTATAGAACTTGATATTTCTTGACAATTGTGTGTTTTCTTCTATTTTTTTCAGCTCGAGTGTATCAACACTTCCAGTCTGGGATGGAGAGGGCTCTCCCCCAGATTTTTTTTCTGGGGCCAGCAGTGTGTCTGCAGACAGTGACTTGGGTGACCCTCAGTATGACCAGAGTCTTTTGGAGAACCTATTCTACAAAGCCCCCGTGAGTATGTCCGCCCCTTGTGAAAACCCCCCTGACATCTTGCCCTGGGGACTGTGCCTCACTTACAGCACTGCTGCAGGGCAGTTTAGCTTCATACTTGTTGCAGTCGAGATGTCACAACAAGAAACGGGAATCCAGAGGTTTTGTGAATTCTAATACTTCCACTTTTTCCATTAAAGATTTTTATGATTTCTAACATAATAAACTTTCATGGTAAACATGTCCTAAATGGTAGAATTGAGATTTTATGAAGTTAATGCTCTTTTCCCTGATGCATAGAAATTGGACAGCAGTCAAAGTGAGGAGGAAGGTACATTCTTGAGGAAAAAGCAACAGAAGAAGGACACATCAGGAAGGGAGCCAATGACAGAGAAGCTGAGAAAACCTGCCGGCAAGACATGTAGCCGGTGAATTGTCCCTATCTGGTGCATTATGTAACTGGGAATATATCAAGTATAAAAGTATTCAATTACTAGACCTTAAATCTCTGAATCTTCCCCACATCAAACACTACCTATATTTTTTAAAAATGGCATTCCTTAACAGCCTGGACGAAGAAGAAAAAGCAGAGACTAGAGAGGCTGGGAGTATTGAGAGTATACCCAGCCTGAGCGTGGAGCAGATCTCTTTACTGAGTGAGGTGGAAACGGTCAGATTGGTCATCCACACTCTAAAGGTCCCTGGCCCGTCAGGGTCCCTGAAGACCCCCAGCCGAGGGAAGTCACTTCGGCCTTTTCCGAACAGGAGGTGGTAAGGCATACAGTTCTGTGTGCTTTTAACATGGCTGGCCAGACACAGCAAATTCTGTGACTGCAGGATTAATATTCTAGAGCTGGGCTATTCTTCTGTGTCTGTCTTCCAGCACATATTTTGTGGAGTATCTCTTCCCTGTGGCTTCCACCAAACACAGTAGCAGTACACCAAGTACAAAACTAACCAGAGTTGCTTCTTCTAAAGTTGCAGAAGGGGGTATGTTTTTTTTTTTATATATAAAATTATGTATATAGTTTTTTTTTTTTTTTTTTTTTTTTTTTTACATTTTTGCTCTGGTGACGTTTTAGTCTGTTTTCTATCCTTCAGATGTTCAACTGCAAATTTCTGAAAAGCTGTATTTGTTCTTCCCTTGTGCTTTTATTTCAGTTATAAATTTCCAGCGTCAGTGTGTCTTCCCAGTCCAGTTTGACAGTTCAGTAATTAAGCAGTGGTGGAACACAGACTTGAAATTTACCATCTACTCAAGGAAAGATTCTGAGAAGAAGGTATGTTGATTTGATTTTTGAACAGTTCAAACTTTGAAGGTTGAAATAGGATTGTAGGTGGGCAGAAAAATTTTCAGTGGTTGAGAATATCCATGATCTTTAAACAGATTATTATTATTTATTTTTATTATTATTATTATTATTATTATTATTATTATTATTACAGACACTCCTCTACTTACGAACTTTCAGACATACGAACTAAGAGGACTGTAAGTCTAAATTGTATTTGTTGGGCTCCCGTTTCCAATCAGCAACAAATTTTTTTCTCTGCCAATTCTGCCTAGTACAACTTCTGGCCACTACTTCCGCCGTGCAGCATCCTAGTTCTTTGTGCTTGTGCATGCCCTTAAAGTTATAATATGAGAGAATAGATAATATGCAAAAATATCAACTCACAAACATTTCAAGTTGTAAACAGCTGTTCAGAGGGTAACTCGTTCATAAGTAGAGGAGCGTCTGTATTATTATTTTATTAGAGTTATTTTTGTAACTCTAGAGTGTATTATATATTAATATCAACATTGCATGTCATACACATGTAATTGTCATGCTGCAAGGACTATGATAGTGGGCTGGGTTAAGACAATAAGTTGAGCTAAAACCAGGGATGCACCAATTGCAATTACTTTGGCTATCCTTATTGTCATTTTTAATCCTGACTTGCATATAACAATCCTGGCCAATTTCAGATTTTCTTAGCCTGTTAATAATTAGCAGGCTAACCATTTAACACTTCTTTGATGAATTTAGTTTTCTGCTAGAAAAATTAGCTGCAGACAGGCCTAAGCCCAAGTCGAACGCAGCCACAGATTCGATTGCTTAGCGCTGGTATCCCGGATGTATAACTTGTATTTTTAACATCGTATTTTTGCATGTGAATTTGGACCATCGAATTTCTGATGCATATTTCCAATGCATAAATATTCAATGTTAGAATTTTAGAGGTATATAAAATTCAAATTCTGATGACACAGATTTACTTCCATACACTGGCAAAAACAACCGTGACATCTCGGAGAAAGCACTTCAATAGCCATCCAACAGTAGACTGGGTCATCAGTTGAGCTTATATTAATTGCCCGCATCAGATTCAAAACACTGATACATACAAAGCCAAAAATGATCTGGCACCATCCTACCTAAAAGACCTCATCACACCCCACACTACACCACGGTCTCTCCAGCACTGCTTGACTGGTCCCACCATCCCTCAAGGCACAAAGAAGACACTCTGCTCTTCTCTGTTCTGGCACCAAGTTGGTGGAATGAACTCCCCTTAGATGTCCGAACAGCTGAGTCACTGAATGTCTTCAGAAGACGACTTAAAACACACCTTCTCCAGAAAGACCTGAATTAGCACTTCTGGTATTATACTCTTTTCCTTAAAAAAAACCTGAACTTTCCCAACAGAGTATTAGATTGATGGTATTCATAGACTTGGTTTTATTGAGCTAGTATTAGGAAAAATTCATTCATTTGGCATCTGCCAAATGCTGTAAATGTAAATGAAATATTTTTTTTGAGTCTAGGGGTCAAATAGGCATTATATTTTGAGTTTTGAAGCAAAGAAGTATTGAGCTTCCATCATCAGGCCCGAGGAGAGAGTGAAGGTACAGCTAAGTGGAGAAGAGCATCCTTGTGGTCAGATAAAGAAGAAGAAATCAGAGAAGCATTAGAAATAGCGGAGGCAAGAGATCGAGAAACAAAGATGTAGTCTATGCGAGACTGGGATTTGAAGCGAGGTGAGAAGAAGGGAAATTCTCAGAGGGGTTAATCAGGCAAAATGAGTTGACCAAATTCAGGTCCTCCACGAATTTACACAGGGAACATGTGAAGGGGGGCACCGGGCTACCCACGAGAGAGGGAGATTTATCAAGGACCGGATCGTGGACAGCGTTAGCATCAGGTCCAATAACAAGGTCAAATTCCTGAAATTTAAGAAGGTGGTCAGAAAGATCCCGAAAGAATGAGGCACGTGGGGAAGTGGGAGCATATGGAGCAACAAAGCAGAACATCTACCACCCGGGCCGAGAGAGCATAACAGTACCTGCCATCAGCATCCCCCCCAGAATTGAGAATATGAAGGGCCCGCTTGACCCGTATGGCCACCCCACATCTACGCGAGGAAGTTGATGAAGTGGAGAGCCGCCCACAGTACATTTCGCTTTAGTAATTGGGTCTCGATTAAAAAGGCAATGTCGACGTGCTGCCTCTTCAGAACATCGGTCACACTGGACCATTTTTTGGGGTTTTCAGGCCCCTAACGTTCCATGAAGCTATATTTATATCGGCCAAGATCAAAACAAAATGTACGGTAAGGTAAATGAGGAAAAAGAAAGAAGTAAACAAAGTCTCAATATGCCAGGCATACAACAGAGGCTGAATGCACCGGTAGGTCAACCGTGACTTCAGGAAGTACGTCTCAGGGAAAAACCGCTTCCCACCCCCCCAAACAAACACAAAAATCCCCCAGACCCATGCTCCGGACAGGCAAAAGAGCAGTAACATTGAAGACGATAAAAAAAAGTAAACAGGACTGCAGCCAGGTCCAGAACAACCACCCTCCCGCCCTCTCTGACCGATGTCGGAAACTGCGTGGCACCCGAAGCCAGGCTGCCAAACACACCGACTCCTCGCACACGTCCCCCACCCCTTTCTGAGTAACAGTGACAGAAATAAAACAGACCCCATGCCACTGCTGCTGCCCTGTGTACAGAGCAGGGAAAAACTGCACAACAGCGATACAGCACACATCCAATTAAAAAACTAATAGAAACAGGCAAAAAGTGCAAAGCTAACAGCATCCCATAACAGTACATTGCAATACACAGGACCCACAGCTATCACAGAAAAATGTATATTTATTTTATATATTTATATAAATATTAATATATATTTATATGACCACTATTATAGTGTGAAGTCTAAATTAATAGTTCCTTTTAATAGTAATTGATTCCTTTATTTTCACTTTACTGTGAAAAACAAAATACACAAGTAAAGCAGATTTGTCATTGCAGTGTAATCAGTCCAGCTCGGGGGCCCCAAGCAATTACCTGCCTTGCCTGTCCTGTCCCTATGTCTATGGCAGTAATATTCACTCCCTACAAATATTAGCATTAGATGTTTATAACAAAATATACATCAATGCATCAATTTCAATAAATCAATGATAATAACTTACCTGTTGCAAATCTCTGGTCCAAATAAAGATCAAAACATCAGTTGTATGGAAGTACTTCATTTATGAATGAAAATGCAGTCATCTGTTAGTTTTACAAAGCGGAATTTAAATATCTGTACAGCACAACTGCAATGCAAATACATCTTAAAAGAAGATGGACTTACCAGGTAATTGCAGGTTTAGCCATAGACGGCTGCCATTTAACCTGTCGGAGTAGGCTAGCTTGTCTTTGTCACTTTGACTTAAATCATTTTGCATAATTTACTTTCTACAATTCCTGTGTGTAAAAATAATCACTGTTAAATAAAGGTAAGCCCAGTGGCTGGTGGGTAGGGCTGTATAGCTTTATTTTTGGAGGGTAAATTTCAGTTATTTTTTAAAATGTATATTGCAATATTAATAACATATTTCAAATATTGCAATGTATATCTATCTCTCTGTCTGATGTTTGACTTTTGATGTTTTAAAAGTTTTCTGAATATCTGGGCCAAATACCAGAACACTGTCATTTGTAGTACTATGAATATGTTTAAAGTTTAATTTTAGGAATTTAAAATTAAATTAAGCTATTACAATTCAGTTGTAAAAGATTTCCATTTTAAAAAGCTAGTTAGTTTGTTATAAAATTAGTGAATGGCAAATATATTAGTTCCTGAAGGGTGGATAGTAAGACACATCACACACTCATTAAGTGAGGTTCAGACACGGAGAGAGTAAAGTGGGAGCCGATATCCGCTTATTTCTGCTCAGTGGATCTCCTTTCTGAGCCATTGTCCCCGTCTTTCTTCTTTGAATGAATACAGCCGCTGCCCGTGGGCGAAGCTTCACTCCCACTGCGCGCCGCGCTCCTGTTGGGCGTCCAGCCGAGCAAAGCCACAGCCCTGCCGGTACTAGGACTGGAGGATGGAGAAGGTGGAAGACAGGCAGAGCCAGACCTGGGGCCTCTCAAGGTGGGGGGGGGGGGGGTCGGTCCTATGTAGTAGCGGAATAATTACAGTTCACAGATGGCCAACAGCCAATTGAACTTTGCTGTCTGAAAAATCAAATCATAATGTATGAAAAATGCACTGGTGTTTTCTTGCTTTGGTGAGACAGCCTTAATGAGGTATTTTTCCCTCTGTTTTGAAGGTATCGCTTGAACTAGAAGTATCTAAACAAAGGCCATCCAGAGAACCTTTACAGCCCCTAAGCACCCCTGATAGAAAGTCGGCTCTGTTGCCCAAAGGGCACTCAGAGACCCAGCTACAGCATGCTACGTTGGGCCAGCATAGTCAGCCTGCGGCTTCCAGTGTTCAAGGGGGAATGAAGGGAACCCCGTTGTTGGGGACCCAAAGAAAAGTTCACTGTCCGCCCTCATACAACCCTCCCATTGGCCAGCTGCACAGCCAAGCTCCGCAGAGTTCTGAGGATGGCCCTGGCATCCTGCTGCATGTCCTGCTCATGGTGCCGGAAGGAAAGGATCTCAGCTGTGGCCCCGGGAGGCTCCCCAACGTCTACCTCAACTGTAAGCTTTTTGCATGCGAAGAGGCCACGAGGTCAGCGGTGAGCTGGGGCCAAACCCATCCGACATTCAACTTTATTCAGGTACCCAGTGGGTAGGGCTTTGTTTTGGAAGAAATTGTAATTTAAGGGCCAGTTTTATACTCTGTTTTCGCAACGTGTCCGTGTTCGCATCATGGCCGTCATGTTTCCTCCATTGATTCCACACATTTGTGCACATATGGCAGAAATTACCTCCATGCATTTGTGAGAGGCAGTACCATCATAAATTTTGGGGACAGTATGGTAACCTTTTCTCAAGGGACTATGTGTTTATATATGGTACGGTTAGTATTGAAGTATCATCCAGTTTATGTGTTTGTTTATTTATTTAAAGGAAAGGTTTGTAGGTTAAACATCATACACAATTTCATACAAAACTACACGGCCACACCCAAACAATGGAAACATAAGTCGTTTTTTTTAGTTGTCAGTTATTCAGGGGATTGATCATGAACTAAATGGGACACAACCTCTTTATTTATATTTTACTCATATGACCCATGATATGTTCATGATTCTTATTAAATCTGGCCATGAAGGAGTCAACCATGATGGTTTTCTCACACTGCCCCCTAGTGGACAAAACTTTTGATCCTCATGACTGGCATAAACTACACACAAGTATGGAGCAACAGCACCACCTGCACATGTTGCATGTATTAAGTCCGCGTTTTAGTTTCTTTCCCCATTTCGGTCATTGGGTGCGTTTGACTTGTTTACAGCGCTGGCTTAAAGCAACGCATTCTGATCCTGACGCAATGCATTACGGTTAGATGCATTGCGACCTCTTACCCGGCTGCACAAACTGAAACCACCTTTATGATGACACACCTTTGCTCTTATTGGCTGAAGAGTTTAGTTACACGTATGACGTTTGTATCCCAGGCAGTTCTGATGTGTAATCTGCTATTTCTCCCAAATATCACGTAAAGAAGTGAGAACTGGTTTTCAGTTAATTTATCTGCTAAAATAAAGTTTAAATAAATGACATAAATGCTCTAATAGTACACGTAAGTTAGTGGTTTATTTGTTGTCACTTACTGTAATGTTACGCAGCTTTATTTAGTTAATCGTCCAGTCTGTGAAGAAGGCATTCAATTAAAAATTACATTGTAGTATGACTCATTTCCTGGCGCGTACAATTTATATTAGGTCAAATGGTAAATGGTAAATGGAATGCATTTATATAGCGCTTTTAACCAAAGTGCTTTACACTATGCAATTCACTAGGTCATCGTTCACGGTTTGACTTCTGATATTCAGATCGAGTTCTAGGTCAAACTGGTTTGTTCGACTTTCAAGAAATTTGAGTTCTAGTGAGTTCGAGAACCGAGGTACCACTGTAATGTAAATTAATTTAATCCATTCTAGACCCCCACATGATTATCTATTTAAACTTATCTACCTACCTAACTAATTATAAAAGGCATTATCAATCAATACATTACTACTCCAGTGATGCGATTACTACTGCGTAAGCAGATTTAATCTAAGAACTGTTTTCTTCTACCCAACTCCACACACCAATTCACTGCTCAGAACACGAGAGCACTGCAGCGATACCTTCTGTGCCTTTTTTCATGTTACTTCAATGTCCCATGGCACCACGATATTACGCTTGCAAGATTTTCCTTTTGCTTTTTTAAAAACATTTTTATAATTCAGTAGAACTTGTACATTTTTAATGTTTCGATTATACATTTATTCATTTTAAAGAAAGATTTGTGGGCAAAAATGGTGGAAATTCATGAAATTGAATGAATGATTGGACAGGCCTATACAACTAGCTCTTTGGGCATGGTCTTGGGCTGCTGTAAGCCATATAGGTAAAACTGAATGCATTCTTATGCTGCTGTAAACACAAGACTAGTGGGTGGTAAGATTGGAGCATGATTTTTTGCTTCCTGTATACATTTCAGGTGGCCCCAGTTTGTCTGACCTCCAAGCTGCTGGAGAGATTGAAAAACAACATGATGGTGATTGAGGTATGGCAGAAAAGAGGAGGCTCAGAGCAGGATCGGCCCCTTGGATTAGTCAAACTTCCTCTGCAACAGTTCTATATGTCTTTCAGGTAGGAATGGAATAGCTCTGAGCACTGTTAGCGTATGGCTGTATATGTATGTGTATTAATGTATGTGTAAAAATAAAAACTATGGGTTTTCTTGTTGAGTCTTGTATTTAAAACACTTGTTGATTTGTTCTAGGTATCTCTGATGAATGGTTCTGTTTTAAACTTGATGTTAAAATATCACCATTCACCTCTTTTTTTTATCAACTTATATTTTTATATGCTCATGTTTTGACCTGTTCTCCTCCCCAGAGACCCAAAGATCTCCCAACTGCTCCTACAAGCACAGTACCCCGTAGTGGGGGTAGACAGCTACATGCCTGTGCTGGATATTCCCTCAGGCAGTTGCCATGGTCACCTGCGTGTCCTTCTGGCAATGGGACTGGCAGAGCAAATAGCCACATTGCAGCGAATAAAAGATACTGAGCTCTTCTCACTATCCCACCCCATAAGACCACCCCACCTACTGGATCCAACTCCACAGCCACAATCAAAGGTTTTTAACTTGATAAGTTTCTAATAATTTTTAATGCAGATGTAAATGTGTGTAAAAACATTTGCAATTTTGTACTGTGCAGTAACGCTGCCATAATACTAATGGAAGCAGAGGTAGCCATAACACTGTAATAAAATCTGTCCCTGCAGGTGAAAGTGAGTAACTCACAGGATATGATGGAGCACGTGTTTGAGGTCAGGGTCCAGCGAGTAAAGGGGCTGATGCCTCTGCAGGCCACCGTGTGGGGGGAGGCCGACTGTTACGTGCAGTACTGCTTTCCTGCTCAGAGAGAGGATGCCGTTTGGGATATGGATCTGAGTTTTCCTGAGAGTGGTATGCTTTATGATTCTACTAAGGGCTTCTCTGTGAGGCTAAATGGTCAGTGATTTAGTGAGTATGTTTTTCGGCCCTTTCATAGGAATGTGTCTGAGATTTTTCCGAACTGCCACTACGCTCTGCATTCCGGACCCTGTGTTCGATCACGCTGAGAGTCACATGCTGGTAGCCCCCTCAGCCATCCCAGTTCAGAGGCTGTTGCTCGGCTCGTTTTGCAGCCAGGGCCCAGAAGCTAGAGGGGGGATGCAATTTGAAGTGTGGTGCAGGTAAGGTTGTGATTCCATTTGTGATCACCAGAGGGTAGCAAAAATTACAGTGCAGTCTTATGTGTGTTGGCTTGAAGGAGAATTTACTGAAATTCAGTTTGTTTTTAAGGCACATTTCCCAACATGGTTGCCCCAAGAGCTTACCAACAATAAACAAATTTCAGTTTCTACCAGCTTAACATAATGGCAGTATATAAGACCTCTGGCTATGAGATCAGTCGGTCACCAAAAAAGGCAGACAGGAAAGTTTTTTTTTTTTTTTTTTTTGTGGCTTCACAAAATCATTTAGCATGTAATCCCTCATCCACACCTCATACTACTGGTGGGCGATATGGTGTTATTTTATTGTATCGTTTATAATTGTATCTACGATTCCCATTTGAGAGGTATCTCACGAATCGTGATATCATACTACGTTTACGTTAACTTTTATTTAGCAGACAATTCTGTCCTAAGCTGCACACGAGTAAGGTAAATAGCACATTACAAGCGTATGTACTGTCTAGGAGTCAACTAGGCATAAAAGCGGCTAATCTGACTTTCTAATGAACTCCCAGTTACAAGTGAATTATTAACATTATTATTATGACAGAACAGTCTGGAAAGTGCCTATTATGTGATACCTTTGTGTTCACAAGCTGCACCAGTACTGCAACAAAAACAAACCAATTTGAAACAAGCCAATTGAAGCCTGCATTAACATCTCTGCGCTGTCTGTATATCTCACTTGGCAATTATCGGTCTTGGTGGATCTCAACTTAGTGACTAGCTCTTGAACTAAAAACTTAACCTTTAAAAAAAAGATCAGTTAACATCACTACATACATTCTAAAATCATAGATCCTGATTATTACCGAAATTATTGTGATATGATGTTTTGGCCATATCGCCCAACCCAATACATACCACAGATTTGATTTTTGCAGGTGAACATTTTAGAGACTTTTAAATAATGAAATCAGCATTTTTAATATTTTGTTTCCTCACTTATATATGACAGTAACTGGTTTAAAAAGTTTTCAAATACATTAAATGACATCATAATCATCTATAATGAGTCTGCAGTGAGGTTGTCAGAAAAAGATTTTACTGCAGACCAGAATAGAGATGTTCCTGGTTTCACTGAAAACTTAAAGAAAATCAATCTTTGTTCATTAATTCTGAGTTCCAGAGGGCCAAGGCTCCTCTTGAAAGACCACAATATTTAACTAGAAAAATACAAAAACAATTTCTACTTTTCTATAAAATTCAAGCGCAGTTAAACTGTGAAACATTCATGCATTTCAATGGTACAATATCTTTGGCAGATATTACTACCCAAATGTCAGGGAGCAGCTGGTGGCTAAATGCTTGCTGCCTCTGGCCAAACTGTGCGCCATGGTGACCATGCAGAGAGAGGAGCAGTCAGACGCCCAGGTCTTCTCCCTCCCTCTCGTCCCAGGGACTGAGAACCTCGCCGGCCATCAGCCGCAGCCTTCAGGTAACACACGCCTGGCATTACCTCTGGCCCTCGCCAGCCATCAGCCGCAGCCTTCAGGTAACACGACTTCTCTTCCAGGGCTGATGGATGTATGTGTGCATTACATGCATCGACCAATGAGAGCAAGCGGAGCCAAGGGCGGGGCCGTGGCCCCCAGGGTGGTGATGCTGGCGGTTCAGGTTCACAGAGCAGCAGGACTGCAGGCAGCAGCACAGTGAGACTCTGCTTTCTCATTTTGCTTCAGATCTAAACTAAAGGCAGTGGGGCTATTTCTTTTCCCTCCTTCCACTTGGCGGTGTTAATTTTCACTTGCGCAGATGCAGATGACACCCAGGTATACCTCACTTGTCAGCCCACTTCCAATCTTACTCCCTCCTGCCTTATCGATTGCATGGCTGAAATAAAATCTTGATCCTCTTCAAATTTCTTAAACTAAACAGTGATAAAACTGAGGTACTCCTCATTGGCACTAAAACATTACACAAAATCAAGTTTTTTTTCTTGACATTGATAACTGCTCTGTTACCCCTTCTCCACAGGTTGAGTCTGGGTGTCATCTTCGATAGTTCCCTCTCCTTTTAGTCCCATGTTAATAATATCACCCGGTCTGCATATTTCCATCTCTGTAATATCATCCGCCTTCGCCCCTGTTTCACCCCCCAGGCTGCTGCTATTCTTGTTCATTGACTCCTTACCTCTCTGTTGGATTATCGTAATTCCCTCCTCCTAGGTCTTCCCCAAAAAAACCCTTCACAAATTACAACTCATTCCAAACTCGGCCGCTCAGATAATTACCGGGACACCGTCCCTCCCCGGCATCACACCCACCTTGCTGCAGCTTCACTGACTCCCGGTCAAGTTTCGTATTGAATTCAAATCCCTTCACTTATTGTTCAAGGTCATTCACAACCTGGCACCTCTGTACCTGCATGATCTCCTTCACATTGCTACCCCTCCCGCACTCTCAGATCATCATCTTCTATTCACTTGGCTGCTCCCTCTGCCCGCCTTCCCGCCATGGGGTACAGGGCCTTCAGCCGCTCTGCTCCCCAGCTCTGGAACTCACTCCCATCAGAAACATCAATCACTTTCACTTTTTAAATCTGTCCTAAAAACCCCTCTTTTCAAATGAGCTCTCTCTAATTTTCTATTTATTTATTTTATTTTATTATTATTACAATTATTTTTATGAAACTTGTTTTATTCTATGTTCTCTGTATTTTATGGTTCTATGCTTTATTGTATGTGTCCTTGGGTGCTAGAACAGCACCTTTTAAATAAAATGTATAGTTATTATCATTATATTAATATTGCAACAGAAAAGGGTTCAACTCTGTCTCCTGCTTCCTGTCCCATTAGGGCCGTCGCAAAGACGGATGAAACTTTCCAGTATTATGCTGACACAGGTGTGAACTCGTACGTCACCGTGGACATCTCCTTCCTGCCTGAGAGAGAGAGGCGGAGCACGCGTGTGGTCGCTCAGTCATTCTGCCCGGAATTTGAGCATCACGCCGAGTTCCCATGCAACTTAGTGGTGCACAAGCCTCATGGGGGCACTTGCAGTCTAGCTGAGCTGCTGGGTGGGGCGACTGCTGTCTTTACCCTGCGTCATCGGCATAGTCGCAGGAGTAAGTAATAAAAAGACAGGAATGCGTATCACGGTGGACTCTTTCCACCCCTTGTCTGGTATTTATTGATTATGTGTTCATTTCTTAGTGCTAGAGGGCCCAGCTGCCAAGGACACTGTACTGGGAATTGTAACAGTCCATTTGGCGGATCTGGTACGCAAGAGGACAGGTATGATGACTCGATTCAGACCCACTTGATTAAGCTGATGTTTCTGTAACACTTTTTCTGTTGAATTCCCTGTCATCTTTGAAGTAGTTTGAATGGGAATGAGGAAGCCTCACATCCTGTACTAAATGATATGATATGACAGAGCTGAGCTTTGTTACAGGTGAAGGAGCTGCCTATAGGATTTAAGAGCTTTCAGGAACATGGGAACAAGCATAAGCATTACATCATAGGCACAGCTCTGGCTACCTGGCCTGCTATAAGTGACTCATCAGAAACATGTAATGTTAAAAAGTTGTGTGCAGCAGTTCAGCAGCATTATTGCTATGAATCACACAGCTCCCAGCTTCCAGTCCCATTAAAAATTTCCTGCCTCCCACTAAATGTATACTTGTCATACTTTTTGACTCATTCCTTTGCTGTGTTCCAGGAATTTGTGGCTGGTTCAGTCTCTCCCTGCCCAAGGATTCGGAGAAACTGCAGGCCCACCGCAGTGCAGTCGGGGGGCTGGAGATATTAATAAACTTTGCACATCATTCGGACAGAGAGCGGGTAATCAAGGCTGCCCGTGGTCTGGGCTGGGAGCTGGATAGGGAGGGGGTGCCGGAAGATGACGATGAAGATGAAGATGACCTAAGAGAAGGCGAAGTGTGGCAGGAAAGGGCACCAATTTTATCTGTGGCAATTTCCATGCCCAAGTTGTGGCTGCCCCTTCACTGCCTTCAGCTGCCTGGTCACCAGAGCCCGAAGAGGTCTACTTACTGCTACGTCCGTTACAAACTGTACGAAAGCAAAGCTGTCTGCTCCTCACTGCAGCATCCTTCCCTGGAGGAGGAGCCCGGGGGGAGCACTGTGGCCACCGCAGCATTTGGGAGTGGCAGGCCAGTGGAACTCAGGGTCACCCCTGCCTTGCGCTGGTACCTGCAGGAAGAGAGGCTAGAGCTGCAGGTGTGGGTGGCATTTAGCAAGCATAAGAAGCCCCGCCCCCATGGCACAGATCGGCTGATTGGCTCAGCCTATGTGGATCTCTCTACACTGGCCAGGAGTGGGCAGAAAAATCGAACCATCACAGGTGAGTAGCATTTCTTAATTGCTAAGGTCAGTACCAATATGTTCTGCACACAGGGTGAGTGATGAGGGGTGCAGGCTGTGATGTGGTGAGTAGAGCCCGACCGATTTATCAGCAGGCCGATATTATTGGCCAATATTAGGCATTTTCCAAACTAATGGTATCGGCATTTATAATGGCCGATAAATTAATATTTCAAAAATAAAATAAAACAAGAAACCCTCCAACCATG
Source organism: Brevimyrus niger (assembly GCA_015164015.2). Classification (NCBI taxonomy): domain Eukaryota; kingdom Metazoa; phylum Chordata; class Actinopteri; order Osteoglossiformes; family Mormyridae; genus Brevimyrus; species Brevimyrus niger. The sequence goes on from JAABNY020000035.1 coordinate 16,814,134, forward strand.
TCATGAGTGTTGGCGTTGTATAATTTGTCCACCAGAGGGCACTCTAATTCAGTACACTAATTCAGTAAAATGTATATTTTGCTGTTGTTATTTATCAGAACCTAACAGAATTTGTCTCCAGTCCTATTCAAAGTTATATTTATGAAGCTTACGAAGTCTTTTAAACTGGTAACTTTGATTTGGTTGTTGTTTTTGTGTTTTTGTTCAAAGGACTTTACGTTTCATCTTAAGTTTGTATTTTTATATATTTTATCAGAACTTTAATATATTTTGATGTTCCTCTGTTCTGTTGTGACAATAAAAGAAACAAGTTTCTTTTTAAAAT
>JAABNY020000035.1:16814558-16825285 GCA_015164015.2 Brevimyrus niger
AACAACTCTGAGCTATTAGTTAAGTTCTCCCCAAACGAGCTTGATGGGCCGAATGGCCTCCTCTCGTTTGTAAATTTGTTATGTTCTTATGTTCTTATATATATATATATATATATATATATATATATCGGAACATCGGCTTTTAAAACCAACAAATATTTGTATAAGTAACTATTTGTATAGTGATAAGATATCTTTATTGCCACTGTACAACATTTGGATCCTTTTAAAGCAGCCTCAGTAAAGACCATACAAGTTGAGTTAAAATTAAAGAAAAAAAAAAGATAGAATACAATAAGTAACATATAGCGAGTCCAGTTTTGGGTTATGTTTTTAAGCCAGTCCATTGATCCATCATTTTCCATATACATCCATCTATATGCTATACAGTTAAAACATCTTTATGCAACCTTGCAGGCAGTGTCAAGGCAGCAGGTAGTAGGCCTACCTACTGAGCAAGACTAAAGTAGTCTTAGGCAGAGGTGCAGGTGACATCGCCATTTTGCCCGAGATGCAATTACAGACTGGTTGTCTTATTCTCATAATTTAATGTGTGAAAAAACATAAGTCATTGTATAATTTGGTGTATAACAGCTCAGGAGGATGTGATACTGAGAAGTTTGTCAGTCTATCAACAGAATTTCTGTAAGGAGAGAGGGGAAAATATTATTTGATATGTTCTGCACTGCAAGAGCATTGCACATACGTTGCACATTAGTGTTTTTGTGCATTTGAATGCAACATTTTAAGTTTGTTGTTCATATTTTGTCACATCGCAGTTTCTATTTTTTTTAACCTTCCAAACATTATATGTATATATGCAGTGGTACCTCGGTTCTCGAACTTAATCCCTTCTGGACACCGGATCGAATCCTAAAAAGTTAAAATTCTGATCGAATTTTTCCCATAAGAAATACTGGAAAACCAATTATTTGTTCCTGCCCCCCCAAAATTACACCTAAATATGTTTTTTTAGCATTTAAACACAAAATAAACAGGATAAAACAAGAAGAGCATTTTTTTATTAATGGCTTCCAAAACGATAAAGATCTTATCACAACATTACCCCTGTCCTGCCCCGATCATCTTTTCCTTCCGTGTGCCACACCCCCTCCTTAACCTCGTGTGGGATCCCCATGTGATCAGCTGTTTCTGGTTGTTGTCATCAGTCCTCTGTATTAAGTCAGAGTTTCAATTTGTTTCCCCAGACTGGCCATTGGGTGTGTTCAACTTGCTTACAGCGCTGGCTGTATTTCTCCTGAATATCACGTAAAGTAGTGAGAACTGCTTTTCAGTCAATTTACATGGTAAAATAAAGTTTAAATAAATTGATTGATTGAACTGGTTTTCAGTTAATTTGCCTGGTAAAATAAAGTTCAAATAAATGACATAATTAAAAAAAAAAGTAATCAACAAGGGCAAGATTACGTCGATTAGAGGTTCTGAATGTTGGTTTTGATTAATTTTTGATTATTTGCTGTGTTAAAATAATGTGAGGGGGATATAGGGCTCTCGAAGGAACATACAGGCAAGCAATGCAGAAATAACCTTGTATCACAAGTGACATCAAATAGTATTATATATTATAGCTAATAGTAATAGCTGCAAAGATATGAATGATTACACCGGCTGACAGTAATCAAGGTGCGAGTCTAGGAAATGCATCTTGACACTCATTCTAAATCCAGGATCTTGAAAATGACATATCCTTGAGGTGAACCTCTTAGTCAGATGACTTCTTGTTTCTGAGAAATCCATCAACGACTTTATGGAATTCTTCCCAAGCTTTCCTCTCAACTGTCCACTTTTGGCTGCAGATACACTGTCCTTCAGAAACCTTCTAAACTGTGGTCCGTCTAACCGTACTGAGTAACAGTACCGGAAAGCGGACCACAGTTCTACATACAAAGGTCGGCATCAGTGGACCTGGAACAGCATACCTGTAAGTTTGCAAGCTGCCTGTAAACCTTGCCAACTAGTTTATCCAAAAAATGAGTCTATGAATATATATATATATATATAATCTATATATATAATCTTCTGTATTATATTTCCTAACACAATTTCTCATTCTCACTGTACTTCCGGTCTGCACCTTAAACCACAGAAAACCTTGTATATTTTGCACAGAACCATACTTATACACATATACATATCTATACATCACTATAATTTATTGTATTTATTTTTTCATCTGCTCCTTGAATTTTTGTACTATTGAACCCTTAGCTTCTTGTGACTTGACTCAGGATGCAGGATATCCCAGAGTCATGGTTATTCCCGTAGAACCAAATCAACAGTCGGGAACCACTTGTGTAAATCTTCATATTCAATCTTCATTGCAACAATGAGAATACAACCAAGGCTGGACACCCTGCAGGAGTGCGTCACATACTAGATTATACTGATTTTTTACCATCATCACAGGGTATGTCCCAAACATCATCTTTCTGGACCAATTTCTCACAATATGCCCCCCTTATGGGGCTCTGGTACTGTCAGACTCTATGTGACTTTACCATTATTTTTATGTTGTGGCATCCCCGCCTCTTATATGATAGGGCTGCTGGTCATTTCTTTGGTTAAACCTTCTAGAAAACACAATTGTAGTAGAATTGCCCAACCAGTGTTTTTGTAAATGTATAAAACGGTAGGAAAACAAAAACATTCCCAGGATTTATTGATTAAAAAGTAGCAAGTTTTGTGGCTTCAGCTGGTCCCGAGATGCTTAGCCAGAGACCTGACTGTTCTGGGCCTTCAAAGTAGTGATAAGCTATGAAACTGAATAAAGTGCATATTCATATGACCAAGGCTAATATAAGAGACAGAAACTTCTAAACTAACACAAAGTGCTTACTCATACTTTTGGTTAATTAGTCTGCCTTCTGTAAAAGTTTCAAGGTCACACTCTACATGGTTTACATCATCTTCATAGTGCCCCAATGACATCCTTTATGTGTTAATCAGTGCTAAGTCATTACATATCAACAGCAAACCTTGACTTAAGAGGGGCAGGGGGTGGGCCTTGGGTACATGAACAGTCTGCTATCTATAATGTCTTTGCACTGTCTGTTTTACATTAAATTTATGTTTTCCAGTGCTGTGGGCGAACAGCCAAATATGAAAACTACAGTTGCTATGATGTCCAGTGCTCCTAATGCAATGATATTTCAATGAGGACACCTCAGATCAAAATTAATTTATTACACTGAAATAAGTGCTAATTCAGGTTCTTTATATTGATGTGCCAGTTGTCTTTGATACCAGCTTTAACAAATACACTAGATTGATAGTCTGGGTCAACTTGTGATTCATTCATTTTGAAATTCACCAAACACAGTTATCTCCTGACTTCTCTGACATAACAACACATTATAGGGTATCTCCTGTCATTCGTTATATACTCACGTCAGAGTATGAAGGTGAAGATGTGGATTTGTCCCCAGTGCTTTCAGTCCCACTGGGTTTTTATGCAACAAGTCATTTCTTTTTCTACTGATCTGACCACTTTATTTCAGGCCATTTAGTAGAGTTGATGGAATTAACTGCAGTGCAAACGTCTTGCCTTTCAACACACATTTTAAGATTCAAGATTTGCATAATATATGAGCATGCAGTTCATTTGCTTTGACCATGCATGGTTATTTGTGGGTGACAGCTGAGCAGGATTTACTTATGTCTGACATTTCTGCGGGAAACGTGCATACGCTCGGTTTGATAAGTCCATTTTTTGTTTTTGTTCATATGTATTTTTTCCATGATGAAATTTATGGAAAGTTTTATAAATAAGGCTCCTGGTACCATTACCCATAGACTCATCTCCTGAGGACTTAAAATTCTCCTTTGTACATAATGTCATTCACTGGCTTGATGGACAGCGGACAAGCGGGCAGCTTGATGGACACTAAGCCAGCCATCACTGTATTTTTACATTTGCATTAAATAATGCACATTCTGTGTTTACAAGCATGTTTGTTTTACTTCTGGTTGTGCATTATTTATTTGGGTCGGATTTTGTGTTTGGAGTTACTTATTTTTTTTGCGTATTCTCTCATATTCAGTTTCTCATGTAGATATTTTGTCAATATCAGTATTAATTATGTATTTACAATATCAATTTAAAATGCATCCATTATTAACCTCCTGGTCCATGGAGGGTTGTGCCAATTTGGGAGCCTTTCCCAGGAAACACAGGGCACAGGGGCATTAGAGGAGATGCCAGACTGTCGCAAGGCAACACCAATAAAACACACCTATGATTAGACATAATGAGCAATTTAGAGTCAACGGCTCACCTAACCACATTTTTGTGGAAGTACTTGGGGGGAGGGGAGGTAGAATGGCTGGGTTCTGTACTCGTATAAAGAGCAGGCGGCCAGCTTTGAACCTGGTGTGAGCCTGTAGTGGTAACTTTCTGTGCCACGATCACTTTGCATATCAGCATGGATGCTGTGGTTTGTGTTTGTTGGGTTGTTAGGAACTACTGCAGCAGTGTAATCCTCCTGAGAGCTGATTTATGAGAGGATGGAAAAGGAAATTTTAACACACCCTAAGGCAACCGGATCTTTGTCCATTGTGTTGTTTAGGTTATAACTGGAGGACACAACAATTCTTATGGTGCAAATCTGTGCATTGCAGGCGTTTACCCCCTTTTCAGACGCTCGTCCACCAACCTGTCAGGCGCCACACTCAGGGTACACATCAGCACAATGTCCTCTGGTCAGAAGGCCTCACGCCCTCAGGAGCCAGACTCTGTGGTCGAAAGTGGAGATGAAAGTAACCAAGGGGAAGGCAGTGAAGAGGAGGAGCACCGTAATTTACCAGCCACAGTGCACACGCCTAGACAGCAGCAGAAGCCTGAAGTGACCTCTGAAGTTCCTCCTGAGCCCTTAGACATTGACATCATAAACACCTTCACTGCAAGCATTACTGTGGAGAGAGCCATGCATCTAAGTCTTAAAGGTATATTACTGAACAGCATCCCTCTAGCATCTCTCTAGCCCGCGATACACTAGTCATGCTATGTGTGTGTAAATTTTGACTTTTATTAGATCAGTCATTTCCCCAATCATCTCCGGCAGGCTGCCCCCTAGTGGACCACACTGGTGTGACTCCCAGCTGCTGTGTATCGTATTCCACCGCCGATGCCACAAGCCTCGTCACCACGCCTGTTGTGGAGAGCAGTAACTGTCCTGTGTGGGACCACCGGCACGAGTGCAGGTCAGCATTGTCCTGTAGTTGAGTTACACCCTTCCGATGTGAAAATGGATGAGTTCATTTTAGCCAACTCTGCTCATAAGGCAGTGTATCAGTGTGTGAGTCATGTAAGTCTTGTTATTGTCTTAAATTGTCTCAGCAAAGTTTTATTATGGATTTGAACCACAGATTGATTTATCATTACATTTATGTACAACATTACATTTGCTTATTTAAGTTTGTCTTAGTATTCGGGTGCTTTTCCACTGCACAATGGACCGTACTTTTGGTACTCTCTCTTTTCCAAGACCATTACCAAAAGTTACAGTACCCAAAGTATCAAACCTACTGGGGTTCAGTTTTGGGGTGGCCATTGTCAATTGGTTATGCAAATGGCATGCCTCTGAATTACAGTAATACGTCTAGCGTTTTGAAAAGAATTATGAATTTAAAAACAATAAACAAAGTAAAAAAAAAAATTATGAAGAGACCCATGCTTTAATTGCTATTTGGTTGGAAGAATGATCATGATTGTCACAGAGTGCATGTGGAGCTCATGCAAAAGCAGCACAGGTAAACTTTAAACTGATTTTGTGAAACATATACTACATAATCTCAAAAAGGAATGATCATTAAAATTGCAATGCTTACCAAGTTTTGTTTGCTATTGCTAAATAAAAATGTTTTGCATTTCAAGGCATATAAATCAATTGACACACATCCAAAATATCTTAAAATAATAATAATAATAATAAAAATAATGATAATACAGTAATAATAAAAATAACTGCTTATGTACCCCAAGCTGCAAAGTGTTTTATTGAAGTCACACAATAGTGTGTGCATTCATTATTATGAACCATTGCATTTGTTTTTTAAGTATTTTATATAATAGGCTTTATGGCCAACCGTAAGTACGGGTTGTCCATAAGTCAACCGTTCCTAACCAGGGGACTGTCTGAATTTTGAAATTGCAACATTCAGAAATATTCAAAATAATGTTATCACAAATACTTGTGCACATTATATGATGCTGACAAATTAAAATAATTAAAATGTGTAAATCTGATTGACAGCATGTATTGAATGCAGTGGTACCTCAGTTCTCGAACTCACTAGAACTCGAATTTCTTGAAAGTCGAACAAACCAGTTTCACCTACAACTCGATCTGAATACCAGAAGTCAAACCATGAACGCTGACCTAATATAAATTGTACGCACCAGGAAATGAGTCATACTACAATGCAATTCTTACTTGAATGCCTTCTTCACAGACTGGACGATTAACCAAATAAAGCAGTGCAACATTACAGTAACTAACAATAAATAAACCACTAACTTATGGGTACTATTAAAGCATTTATGTCATTTATTTCAACTTTATTTTGCCAGGTAAATTAACTGAAAACCAGTTCTCACTGCTTTACGTGATTCGGGAGAAATAGCAGAATATGCATCGGAATTGCCTGGGATACAAACGTCATGCATGTAACTCAACTCTTAAGCCAATAAGGGCAAAGGTGTGTCGTCAGAATGCGTTGCTGTAAGCAAGTCGAATGCACCCAATGACCGGACTGGGGAAACAAACTGAAACGTGGACTAAATACAGAGGACTAATGACAACAATCAGATCATATGGAGATCCCACATGAGGTTACGAGTGGCAGGACAGGGGTAATGTTAGAATAAGATCTTTATGGTTTTGGAAGCCATTAAGAAAAAATGCTCTTCTTGTTTTATCCTGTTCATTTTGTGTCTAAATGCTAAAAAAAACATGTTTAGGTGTAATTTTGGGGGCCCGGGAACCGGAGTCTGGAACGGATTAAGTTCCAGAACCGAGGTACCACTGTACATCAAACTGGCCTGACTAGTAATGTGACATAAGTTTATGGTGGTAAACTTGCTCAGTTAATGCTGACGTACTTGAAAGAACCATAGAGAAATTCATAGCTGCTAATAGTGATGGTAAAGCACAACCTAAAATCTACAATTGTGTTGTGAGATTCCTGATTTGTCAAAAGTACAATGTAAGTAATTCCAGTTTGTCTCCAGATTGAGAATCTGTTTTTTCAGTCTTTTTCTCTTCTTACTGCAGACTTCTAAAGCAGATTTTGGTGGATCCACAGCAGACACTCGTTTTCAAAATTTGGCACAAAGGAGGTAATTCAGCCGCATTATGCTCCCTGTGGTGTGTTTCACACTCAGCTTTCTAGTGAGCCTGATCATCCTGTCCTGCAGAGTCAGAGAGGGTGATAGGGTTCGCTTCCGTAGACCTCTCACCTCTCCTGGCGGGCTTCCAGTCCGTGTGTGGATGGTACAACATCACAGACTTCAGTGGCCAGTGCCAGGGACAGCTGAAGGTATCCATCTCACCCCTGGAGAATGTTCAGGATCTGCGGGGTCAGAGGCAGTTGGCTAAAGAAGATACCCTGAAAGACTCAGCTGTGAGTGTGGGGCGGTGAAAGGAACATGGTTTTGCATGTTTTAGTGGGGCATGCAAGAACTTGCTGTAGTATTGCATAGTGACACGCATGGCCTATTTTTCTGTGGCAGGCCCTGTCTGAGGTCTCGCCACTATACTGCACCTCAGCCATTTACAACGCCTTCCCCACACACATCAGCCGCTACCCTGAGCAGAGGATCAGTACATCCACAGAGCAGCTAGAGGAAATATTCTCTGGAAGGTAAGAAGTCCCCATACAGAAGCACTCGATGCTAAAGGGAGCTGTGTGTTGTTTGTTTTTGTTTTTTTTAGAGCTTCGGGTGCAAACAATATTACTTAGTTTGCTTTCAATTCAAGTGTTACAGCTGTTGTTTCAGCTATGCCACAGTGTGGCAGTATGTGAAAAATCTACACTGTATGTGAAATTAAAACAGGTGTAGTGCCCAGCCCTGCTCCATTAGGGGGTGACACACCTAGTGGTATCCTGCAGGCCACAGCTACGCGTAGATCATTAGCTTTGTGTTCGTGGATCAGGCTTCAAAACAGTTTGAAGATACGTCACTCTATTCAGGCATGCAGCATGAGGCACAGATGCATATGTATTCATAAACTGGTTGTATGTTGGGAAATGTCGCGAAAATATGAACATACAAATCATCCTGCATTTTTCAAATTAAAATTTATAAGATGCGTATTGAGATATTATTTGTGTGTGGGCAGTAAAACACATTTGTGTCTGTTAGGCATGGATCCTGCAACATACATCATTCAGTAATATTGAGACATCTCTTCCCATACATATGAATCAACTAGTGTTGGGATATAATTCTATTGACCTCTGTAATGATGCAGTGTGATTCAGTGCAATGCTATGCACCATTGGACATGCGTCCAACTCATGCGAAGCCTTGCGGAGAATTGCCCCTAGCAGCTCCCTGACACCCACAAATGATGTGCAATGTCCTGGACTTCTGTCATTCTGCTGTTCAGTATTACCATAATACCAGGGTCAGCAGCCCTGCCCTCCCAGATGCACCTCATCCGCATCAATGATATCAATATCTCTAAGGTGGGATGCCTGCTACTAATAATTCTGTATTAATGCAAACCTGGGTGCTTCCATCTCGATAGCTCCAGTGGACAGGGCAGGCCAGGCCTGGGACCAGAGGCGGACATTTCAGGTCCAGAAAGTAAAAATCCAAACCAGGATTTTGTATCAACTAACCAGTTGAGAATTCTGTGAATGTGACTCTTTATACTCAGCTGGTTGGTTGAAACAGAATCCTGGTTTGTATTTTTACTTTCTGGACCTGAAATGTCCACCTCTGCCTGGGACCCTCCTCTTGTGGCACTCTGCCTTGTATTTTGGTATGTTGGTGATGTCATGTGGCATGGTGAAGGAGGTGCAAGCGCAGGTGTGGCCTAGAGGTATATATGATTTAAACAACAAGGTAAACTACACACTTGCTTGTAGGCCTACAGTATAATGTGTTTTACTTAAAGATATAAAAATAACAAAGCAAAAAAAAAAACTTCAATGTATTACAGATTCTTCCTCCATTTCACTTATACATTACAAGGAGTTGGTGATTCTTCTCCTTTCACAGACAAAAAAGAGAGCTTGCTTTTGCGTACAGCAGCTTAGCATTGAAGCAGATGTGTGATTAAAAAATGTCCTTTTGTTGCCTGGAAACATAATGACACCCAAAAACATTTACAACACCAGTTGATCCTTAAATAAATAATACAAAATGAATAAAGCAAAATTATTTAACTCACTATTCTACATGAATAGGTTATCCCAAATTGTATCCAGTGCACACTTTTTTATTCGGGGCAGGCTGATTGTGAATTTTTATGCCGGTGCACAGATGCGAATTGGAGAATCTTACCATCCCTATAAGTTAAATCTGGTGCTGTTGGAAATGACAGCATTGTTTTCGCTGGACAACCTTGTCTTTTGTGCGGCCATCTGAGCCATATTCACCCCACACTCACTGACTTACAGAAAGACACTATCTCATTTCTAGAAGTGCTGTATGGAGCACCAGGAAATGTAAAAGTTAATGTATTTTCTCCTGTGAGTCCTTGTTGTGATATGTAGGTCTGAAAGTATACTTACTCATTTATTCCAAATTCAATTTATATGACAATTTGCATTATTTTCCCCCAGCGATAGGTGTATATTTTATTGTCCCTGTCTGAAAATGCAATATATATTATTTACATTTTTTAAATATTTAAATACAGTAGTCTTCTTGTATCTGTGGTTTCTATATTCATAGTTTCAATTATCTGTGGACTGGGGGAAAAAAATGTAAAATGTGTAATACTTTGTTTTTTCATTGTTCCTATGTCCTATTATGGGTAGAAAAAGCATGATTTTCATTGCTCAGTTGTCCCTTGATACATATTTTTTCAATTCTCTACTGTCTCTTGAAAATTAAGGCTAGAACATCATAATCTCTTTCATTCGCAAGTACAGTACTGTAAAGTACTGTTTAATAATGTACAATGTACTTTGTTATTGTAATGGTGATAATGTTTTAATGTGCATAATTTATCAATTACCATAGGTAAGTACACAAAAATCACATTATATAAGGATTCGGCTGGTGGTCTATCATCTGTAGTTTCAGCTATCTACAGTATGTCTTAGAATGCTGATACAGTAGGACTACTGCATTTATATTCTATTTATTTTTATTTTGTCCTGTGACCAAAAGTTTCTGTGAATTACAGTAAGTAACAAATACCCTAATGGTATAAACGTAGTTCTGGAAGGGCCACAGACTTTTTTTTTTTTTTTGTGTGTGGACAATGTTATTTCTGATATTGGTTGAAAATCACATTACAGTACAGGTGGCTGGTTGATGGTTAAATGTAGTTAATCATTTGCCTTTTCATACATACTTGGACACAAACACACACCTATGTACTCAACTCAGGATTCGATACACTTCATGACGCACAGCTCACGTTTTGATACATTTCATGACGCACAGCTTATGTTTTGATACACTTCATGACGCACAGCTCACGTTTTGATACATTTCATGATGCACAGCTCACGTTTTGATACACTTC
>JAABNY020000035.1:16832437-16848498 GCA_015164015.2 Brevimyrus niger
AACTGAAGTAGTTCAAGCCTTTTTATTGTTTTAATATTGATGATTTTGGCATACAGCTCATGAAAACCCCAAATTCCTATCTCAAAAAATTAGCATGAATGATGTGTATTAAATAAGGTAAAAAACCCTTAAATATATACGTCTCATTTCATATAGTAATTTCCACATATCTGTCTTTTCATTTGCCTTTGTAATATATTTTTTTAAATAAATCCTTTAAGGCATATTTCAACAATCCACAAGAGTATTTCAGTTATGATGGTTTAAAAAGCCATTATGGCCTTTTAATGGAGTATTACAGTACTTTGTCACATGCTCCATCAAGAGATTAAAGCTTTCACAAACTAACTTTTTATCATTTCAATTGACTGATCCTCTGTGCTGATTTGTAACTTGGAGGACATGAATTTCATTGTTGATCTTTTTGAATAGTTTCACATTTTAATCACCCAGGTCCCAGCATTCCCTTTGAAAACTTACAGAGCCCTTCATGTTACCAGTTAATTCATCCTGAAATATGACCTCATATTCAACAATAAGCAAATAAGCAGTATGCTTATGTTGCAGTGTGAGATTACATAGTTCCTCACCTCCACATGTAGAAATACCCAGTAAATGGCGTTGTTTTTTTATATTACACAACTAGAATTTACAGACTGGTATGTTACATGTTTCTGTTAGCAGATAATTTGCCCTGTCACTTAATTTTTGATATTTGATTAACTTCTACACTACTCTAATGTTCAATCTGGATGTTGTGAAGGCATGCTTCATGAACTTTTTGTTTGTACAACAGTGCCATCACATGGCATTGTGAATGAGGAGAGAGGAGGAACCCACAGACTTGTATAAGGGGCACAGGCAAAACTTTCTTTTTGCTGCTGCAAACTTGCAATACATTATTCTCTACTTTAATGACATCTTTCCTGCAGCTCAGCTCCTAGAAATTGATTTTTGTCAAACAGCATTTGTCCAGCATGAGGTAGAATAGTTGTACTTGTAGTTAGAGGACATACCACTGCACCATGTGCTGCAGGAAGTTATTCACTCTCTGGTTTCTATAAGGGAATCTGTTCCATTGAACCAGGTACTAGGACATTTACATCATCTCAACATATCAGTTTAAATTGATTTTTTTTCTGCTGTTTTCTTAAAAAGTAGAGCTTTTGTAAGTCTAAAAGATATGTGTTATCTGACCTCAATCACTACCAATTTTGAGCGTGGCATGGTTGTTGGTCCCAGACGGGCCGGTCTGAGTATTTCACAATCTACTCAGTTACTGGGATTTTCACGCACAACCATTTCTGGGGTTTATAAAGAATGGTGCATCCTACAAATCTCAATCAACTGCAAGATGCTATCTTATCAATATGGGTCAACATTTCTAAAGAATGCTTTCAGCACCTTGTTGAATCGATGCCATGTAGAATTAAGGCAGTTCTGAAGGAGAAAGGGGGTCAAACACCATATTAGTATGGTGTTTCTAATAATCCGTTAGGTGAGTGTATATATATATAATATATACATACATACACACACACACACACACATACTCTACAGATTTGAGCCCACTCAAATATATTTTTGACTTTTGTTGCAAGAAAAAGTTAGAAAATATTTAAATGTAACTGTCTGGTTTTGAAGTGTAATATGATGCATTGTAAGGGCAATTTAATGTAGGTGAGTACCCAAGTATGACTTTCATCAAAATAACCACCGATTGCCTTTTTGCATCCATTCCAGCAATTTTTGAAAATAATTTGTGTCCAATCCGTCCCAACTCCTTTCCAAGCTTGCATGCAGTTCTGTCTTATTTGCTGGACAGTCATTTTAAACTTTTTGGTCCAGATCATCCCATGCCAGCACATTGGGCATCTTCAGACTGGGGATGCCAAGACATAATTCTCAAAACTTTTTGCATTTCTTTGGATTGGATATAATTTTGGCTCTATTCTGTAGAATGTTTGGAACCATTATCCAGTTCAAAAATTCTTGTCCAATATGTGATACATTTAAGTATTTCTCTCTATGATAACTGGCATAATCAATAATTACTTCTTGATAGGCTTAATCGGCCAGGGGGGTTGGCCAGAGGGCTAACATTGAAAACCATCAGAGCAGCATAATCCTCATGAACAGTGACAGACTGTATACGTGTACAATACTGCTCTAGATAAAAGGTAGTGCATATCAAAGCAGCTGATACGAATCAATTGCCCGACGACTCGACCAGCAATGCGCAATTTTGATGGCCTCGAAAGTAGCGAGTTCGCGTCTGATGGCTCTGCGCATGCGCGAGTAGCAGTACAGTAGAGTGAAACTGAGGAAAAGACAGACGTAGGCTCTTGCTATTTTATTTATTTATCTGTCGTGTCTTAGCCAGCTACTAGAATTAATTTGCCATTTCGGTGTTATAAAAGTGCAAAAACCATGACGGAGTTACAGTCAGCCTTACTACTCAGACGACAGCTAGCAGGTAAATTTAAAAAATAGGTGCTAACTAGCTAGCACCTAACAAAACGCATTTGTTTACTATTGTAGACGGCTACATTAGTTAGGTGAACTAGTTTTGTGTGCATTGGTAGCTAATCAGCCGGAGCAAACCGCAGTGGATTGAGGCTCGTTGTATTGCTTTACATAAGAAAGTAGCCGGGTGTTTGGGAAAAATGTTTTCCAACAATGTAGCTAGTTAGCTTACGTAAATAGTTTACGTTTGAGTTCTTCACTAAAACTGACTCACTACTCGGCTAGCTAACAGCCCTAAAGCAGTTTTCTTTCCTTTCGTAGTCGGTGCCTTTGGCAGTAGATTTATTTGTGCGTGGCTGTTGTACGAGCTGAGTAACTGTTGCGTGTTGACATGATGTGAACTGAATTGTTAAGACGTATAGCTGGAGCTAGTTAACACATTAGCCGCAAGCTAGGCAGCTTTATGGCTTCTGGTTTCGGTGTCGGCACTTAGCCACTTCGGGGTAGCTCTTGCCCCCTCTTTGTTTTTTCCTTTTGTCTGCAAGCCAGCTAAAGCTGCATTACAGAGCAGATCCCCTGACATGGTTTAAACATTGATCGGCTCAGAAAATCAGTCTCCACATCTATTATACATGTCGCCTTATCAGTGTGATGTGGCTTATCTGCGGTGTGATATTTAAAATAGGACGGCAGGTCCAGAAAGCTGCTTTGTGCACATCCTGTGTATGTTCTGCTCATTGGTTCACTCGATCATTCGGTTCAATAGCATTGAAGGCCTGGTTTAACTGCGCATGTCTAAATTTATGGATAGCCTACGTTGTACCTACTTATTTAACATTTAATGATGTCTTGATAAGCATTATCGAAAAGTATCTGGGGGGAAAATTTCCAGTCTGATGATCTCCGTATTGGTTTGAAGAGATGCTCTACCTCGCATTTTTCACCAATTGCTAAAAGTTAGTCATTCGTCTGAGAATACTATTTTTTGTTTTCCCTCTGGAAACCCTTATGTTAACTGTTTTAGTTTGTGATTAATTTACAACTCACAGTGTGTAATTTCAATGTGCTTTCGTGTTGATTCCAGAGTTGAATAAAAATCCAGTGGAAGGCTTCTCTGCAGGATTAATAGATGACAATGATCTCTATCAGTGGGAAGTTCTAATCATTGGCCCACCAGACACACTTTAGTAAGTATGAGAGTATTTTTACTCATAGAGTAAGGTACTTATTTCTGTTTCTTTTTTTTCTGAATCAGGTATATGTGGGGTTTATTGGTCACAAATGGAATACAGAAGTGATAGACTGAGATTAAGAATGAAATATCTTGTTTCTAAAAAAGATATAGTACTGTCTACCTGTAGTATGAACTTTGCTACATTGAATTTTTTTCCTTTTCTGCTCACAGTGAAGGGGGTGTGTTTAAAGCTCATCTCACATTTCCAAAAGATTATCCACTTCGTCCACCCAAAATGAAATTTGTCACTGATATTTGGCATCCTAATGGTGAGTGCACTAACTTAGCTTTTGGTCTGATTTTATTTTATTTTTTTCTTCCTTCTCACATTCGGTTGCAAACCTAATTATTTTTTGTCTGTGTCCCATTTCCAGTGGACAAGAATGGTGATGTGTGTATTTCTATTTTGCACGAGCCTGGGGAGGACAAGTACGGGTACGAGAAGCCGGAAGAGCGCTGGCTTCCCATCCACACTGTAGAGACCATCATGATCAGCGTGATCTCCATGCTGGCGGATCCTAACGGTGACTCCCCTGCTAATGTAGATGCGGCAGTAAGTACTTTTGATACACGTCGCTTACCTTCACTGTATCTTTGTCATTCCAGTAAATAGTTCAGTGTTAGAAACTCAGTTTCCCAGTAGCCCATGCTGTCAAATGTTTTTCCCATGTTCCATTTTCACCCTTCCCTACCACATAAATGTTTGCTTCCTTATTTTCTTATTTTGTAAATTGTTCTGTGGCATTATCTTGTACAAATACAAATTCAAAACTCCTAGTCCCAGAGGGAATTTCTTCTTTTAATAAATACCAGTAAGACTACTATTAATTTCTGATGATAGTTATCTTTTTGATGTATTCTTGTATATGAAGAACAGTGCTATCCCTACAACACATACATTTGTAACATTGTATCAAATGGTTTGCCAAAAATAATTTAACAAATGACACTAATAACCTGGTTAATTTTTTATATTGACTTTATAGTATGTTCTAGTTTGAATTTTTTTTTTTTAATTTTGACCCTGGCAGAAAGAGTGGAGGGAAGACAGACACGGCGAATTCAAAAGAAAAGTTGCTCGTTGTGTAAGAAAAAGTCAAGAGACTGCTTTCGACTGACATTTGTTCAACACCTAGTAGCTTCAGTTTTCAGGGTAAGAGCTATAAACATTCATCATTACATTACTTTCCTTTACCATTATTTTTATGATTCCAACAGATTGAATGGAGAATACTAGTTAGTATTTAGGGCAGTAGCATAGTGAGGTTTTCTATTTTATTTGGTTTTTGTTGCAAAAATATTCCAGTGGTATATGATCTAATTCACTGTATGTCAAAAATGTCACTCTTTGGTAGACATCAATGTCTACGCAAGTAAACGATGTACAGCAATACTGCTTTGTCTGGTGACAGTCTGGCAGCACAGGTTAGGAAGGATCCAGCTCTGTATGTACAGTAGTTAATACTTTATTGTTCACTTACTTTGGTTTGAAAAAACTGGAGTAATGTACCTTGTTCCTACAAAAATCAGGAACCCTGGTTTTATAAGAGTAAATAATGTGATATATAACCATGTAATGAAATTTCACTTTAATTAATTTAGTTGTATGTACCATTCGTTACTTAACCACCCCACTTCCATTCCCGACAAGCTAAAGTTTTCCATATGTTGTTCCCATGAATTTTGTGGTGCTACTTTGGACAGATTTTAAAGATGTTGAATGTGTATTTTTGTAGTAAGATGCAATAGTTTGATTTATTTGTAGTATACCTAGTGCCTAGTGGAGAATTTTGAGTATTTTTTTTTTTCTTTTCAGGTCTCCGATTGACAAGCAGCATGGCACTACCTTGATGGACTCTCCCCTCTTATTGCCAGACTTGCCCTAGTGAGCTATGGCTGACCCAGGCTGGCAAAGCAGGCTGTGGTAGAACACATTGCCACAATGACATGAACTCTGACTGAAATGCACAACAAGTGCCAACTTAAAAGCAAGTGGGGAAAAAAAGAAAGACACAGTTTCTAAAGTCCAGTGATTTACTTCAATTTTCAGGAAGAATGGGAAACACCTGTACATAGCACTGATATAAAATGTTATATACGAACTGTTCATATTCACACAGGAACATCTAGTACCAAATAAACAGCACTTCTGTAGTCGTCACATGGGCATCACATCTTCGGTGGATTTTGGTGCCCTTTCCCTCACCCTCCATAATCCAGTTGCATCAGTGTGATTTTTATGTGTTGTTTTGAACATAAGCCTTGTAATAGGATTATAACAGAAAAATTGGTTATGGCTCTCATTAGCGACTAATATGCCAGACTGATTGGCTCCGAAATTACGATCCGTCATCCTGATTTTTGCATGTGTACCCTTTTCTTATTATCATAAATGTTGGAAATGAAATGATTGGTAACCCACTTTGAAGCATTTTTGCGTGTAATCCTCTGCTGCTGGCTTCCTTAAACCATATGAAAAAAGAGGGAACGTGATGACTCCTTGGCAGTGTTTAGCTGCACCTGATTGGCTTGGTGGCTTCAACATGGCATGCTGTCAGGTCCGGGTGCTTCAGATGGCCTGCTCATGTCATGTTGCAAGCGCCTGTTGTCATTTCCTTTTCTTTAGATTTATTTTTACTAATGTGCCCTCCCCCCAAAAGTGCC
Organism: Brevimyrus niger; assembly: GCA_015164015.2. Taxonomy (NCBI): domain Eukaryota; kingdom Metazoa; phylum Chordata; class Actinopteri; order Osteoglossiformes; family Mormyridae; genus Brevimyrus; species Brevimyrus niger. Next base: position 16,838,802 of record JAABNY020000035.1, read on the forward strand.
TCTCTTTGCTTGGTAAATGCATTGTAATTAACATAACTTCAGGGTAAATAAATCAACAGTGTCCATTGCTAGGCACACTGTCCCATAACTTTTTCTACGATTTGTGCTCCAATTAGAATGAGCTGGTATATTTAAATGGCCATTTGGTGTAGCAATAATACAAACACACATAAATTTCCTAAGCAAATGGTGCACTTTTCCCCTGTATCTGTGCCATAAAACTAGGTTTGGGATACCTGATATACAGTGTTGTTTTCACTGGTGCCCATTTGGGCTTCATGAAGCACGCGTTTCCTCTTTGATTTGCTTTCACATTTCTGGTTAAGTTACAACAATGTAAGTATGTGTTGGTGTTTAGAAGTGTTTGCAGTTTTTTTCCTTTTGGATGGACTGCTACAGGTTTCATGCATAATGTGCAAAACAAAAGTGATGTATATTTTTCATGCTATGGAAATTGGCCCCCTCTGTAGTAAGTTCTTCCAAAATATAATTTCTGTAAATTCAATATTTTTTGTTAACTTGTGTTATCACAACCATAAGTAGGATGGATGGATGGGTTTTTATGATGCTGAAAAAGCTACTGCTATGAGAATGGTATAATTTGCCTATTGGATGAAATCCATTACTAAACTTTGCATGCCTTTACCGATCGGATGGATGAATTTATGTTCTGTGATATGAATGGATTAATTTTTTTCCAGCAGTAAAATGTTTTTGTGGAATAGGACATTGTTTACATAGGATGTTAGGTAATTAGTGAAAGATTGACCAAGATGCATTTAAAGCTAAATTTATCATTTCAAGATTTTTTTTGCCATTGTGATGTCTTAAAAGGGATAATCCACCCTTTGTAATTTGCCAGATGGGTGTAGGTTCATATCTAGCTTTGTTGCAGCAGAATATTTGCAGATGTATTTATTCTAGTTTTGGATGCTGTTACATATAATGTATTTTTGGTAACATCTGTAGCAGAGATTTTAGACCATTAACCACAACACTGTTTTCAGAACGATCAGTCAACGTTACGAAATACGGATTATATAAATGACATCATTAGGTTCTATTGTCATGAGCTGCATAAAAATAAGAAGCAGTTAATCACAAGCCAATTCATTCTGCTTTTGTTCAGCAGGGGGCAGTGCTGTCCTCCCTTTTCCAGGTATAACAAAAGCATGTGGTACATTTATTCTTAGAAGACCAGTCCTTTTGGCACAGAACATCACGGCTGTTGTCTTCTGCTCTTTTGTTATCCATATAGGAAAATATTACCAATGCTCTTAAGTTTGTGAGTCAGCCTGTACAATAAAGGTATTCACCTGTATTCATCACCCAGCAGCAGAATGCTGCATGTGGATTAAATGATGAAAATGTTTACTAATGTTTATGGGGTTGCTAAAGAATATCAACTACAGTGCTGTGTTTTCCAGCCTTTAATTACAATTGTATTTGTCTATGAAAAGGCATTTTATAAGTTGGTTGATAACATGACATGTTTCTCAGAACAAAATGTAGAACTGACTATTATAAAATATGTATTAAATGCGTTATGGGTATGGAAGGATTTTAGAATGAAACAAAAACTGAAATATGAAAAAAACACGTGCTGCAAACAATGCAAGAATGGACAAGACCCACATAATGTGCACATTTTTCTGATATAATTACAAAGACAATCTTGGGAGCTCAAATTAAAAAAATTTAGTACTATCAGGTGAGTATTTCAGTGTTTTTTTTTTATCAAAAGTTGCTTACTTTAATGGTACTCTGATAACTTTTCTGAATTAAGAAAGTTATTTAACACAGTTGTGCTGGGAAGACCAAATGTTACATTAATCCATATACGTTATATTTCCTTTCAAGCGCAAGAACTTTAGAAATTGAAAATGTTAGTTGTAAATTACATGTCAGATAATTGAAATGGCTTTAATAATTTTGTAATATTTCTATGTTCAGTTTCTTAAATGGTAGTGGAACTACCAAAAAGATCTCAAAATTAATATGCAGTGTATTGAAATCAGACCAAAAGATTGTTTTTTAGTAATGAATAAGAGATATTGAGTTCTTGTATTTTCAGTAGGGCTGTCAATAGATTAAAATATTTAATCGTGATTAATCACACAACTGTCCATAGTTAATCACAAATTAAACCATGAATTTATTCAACATTTACCATTATTGGGTTTTTCTTGTGTTAATTTTCTTATCAGTACAGTGGTGCCTCAGAACTTCAATTTAATCCATTCAAAACTCCGGATCAAATCCCAAAATGTTTGAATTGAGATAGAATTTTCCCCATGAAAAATAATGGAAAACCAATTAATTGGTTCCCTGCCCCAAAAAATTACACCTAAATATGTTTTTTTTTTTAGCATTTAAACACAAAATGAACCGAATAATACAAGAAGAACATGTACTGTACTAAACGCATCTAAGCACATTTATCAAAATAGTAATTTGTAAAAAAAAAATAAATGTATCCAAACAATGTGTAAAGTGAAAAAAACTTGTCCTGCCCCGATCGTCTGCTCCTTTCGTGTGCCACGCCCCCTCGTTAACCCCGAGTGGAATCTTCATGTGATCAGCTGTTTCTGGTTGTTGTTATTAGTCCTCTGTATTTCGGCTGCCTTTCAATTTTTAACAGTTGTTAACGGCGCAAAGGTAATTAATTACACAATGTTGTTCAGTTCTGTAGCGATATTATTCACCCTCACCCAAGTTCGTTTGGCTCTTCACTTGTCTGCCCTTCACGCTCCTCTTTATTACTTCTAACTGTAATATACATTACTTGAACGAGCAGTGCAAAATGTCCTCACCACTCCGAAATCAGACGGCTATAATATGTAAATCGGAGAAAATATAACGCGTGGTGACGACTTACTACAAAACGTATACGAAACAATTATGAATACCAATAAACTTAATAAGCCTCCATCCAATCTCGGACACTGAAGAAATCTCCGGAAAGCATACCATTTAACCGGAGACGTAATCTCGAAGAGAATGACTTTGAGGAAGATGTAAATTATGCAGTTAAGACATCGCAGAAGCGCGCTATGGACCGCCTCATTCACATATAGCTAAATAAATACCTAAATGAAAAATAATATTACCTCATAGATAAATTATGTGATAAAGTTTTATCACAATATGTTAAGACATGAAAATGCGAATGCGTCTGTCGTTCTGAGAAGAACCGCAACCTATACATGGTAGGCCTATTTAAGACTAAATGTACTTCGGCGGCTCATTTCACATCGACAGTAACTGCAAATATCTTTGGTCTTGTCGATGGACCCATCTGACCCATCTGGAGTCTTGAAGTTGAACCTGCCATTTAAAATGCATTTTAATTTGTTTATTATTTATCCGGAGTTGGTATCAAACACGCATTAATGGAACCAAAAAAATAGTCACGTTATAATGAATTCCCGTTGACGCGCTATTATCACGTTAATTTTAACAGCCATAATTTTCACTATTCCAATAGTGTCTTCATATTAACTGAGAGACTCTTCAGTTTTAAAAGATGTCCAAATGAATTGTGTTTAGAGAGGCACACTTGTTAATCTTGACTTACCCCTGTACTATTCACTATAATACAAAAAAGCTGTACGAAAGGTGGTGAGTGTATTGGAGGATGTTTAAAATAAAAGCCAAATAAGGAAAAATTTGTTAATTACCGAAGTTCCCATTCTAAATAAACTTTACTTACATACAGTTGCATATTTTACAGACTATACTGAAGATATTACATATAGGATAGTGTATAGCTGTATGCATGAGCTTTGCAGGAATCACATCTTTTTTGTTTCTGATTATAATGTATAGAAATGACTGTCATAAAACCTCTATTTTGAAAATTTACCAACCAAATCCTTATGGCCTATATACCAAATAAATGCAAATAAACCTAATTCATATAGTCTTTCTGACTTTCTGATGTTTATCAGTGACAAACTAGTGTCCTGTCTCAGGTTCAACCTCCCAGTTAATCTCACTATTGCCTGACTTTTGTTTTTACTCGTTTTTCAATGGGATGATGCTACCAGCTCTCACAAGGTTATATAATGTTTTAGCCGTGTAAAGCTTTAAGAGATTTAGGGATAAGAGCTCTCAGACACATGTGTCCAGACCAGCATGCTCTCTTGTTGCCCCATTTCTAAAAATAAATTGGGATTAGATTTTCTGTGCTTCTGTTAAAGGATCTGTACTCTGCATGGCTGCCAGGCGTAGTGCAACACTCTTCCATAGTGACCATTACCTTCTGTCAGTAAAGTCTCAGAGGGTTAAAGACTAATCCCTCCGGGTGAGAGATCTCTCAGCCTGCTCTTGTTTGAGGTGCTTCAAAGTTTCCTGTGTCCTGTAGGCTGGAGCCATGCAGCTCCTCCTGAGACTCGATCTGCATACAGTCCAGCTATCGCATGTGAGTCAAACTGTGTTCATTCTTTCAACTGTGCATTCCTTGTTTCCTTTTGTTGAGACCTGATAATCAGATAAAGACACCCATACACACACATATGTATATGTATGAAGCATAATTTATTCTGCTATCTCTGTGACAAAAATGCCGTATTATTTGCGATGTCTGTTGTAGTTTTTTAGGATGCATTTCATCTTAAGGAGATTCTTAGTATTATTAAAGCCAGTTCCATTAAACTTGTGGAACCTTAATAATAATTTTTTATCAGTTACCCAATATATCAGTTGGACCCTCTTATGAAAGCGTTGAACCACTATGAGCCTCCGGAGTAGGTTCATTGAAGCGCCTCATGTTTTATTTTGATGGTAATGAAAAATTGAGATGCCGCTGCTGAATCTTCTGTAAGTGTTTAGCATGATTGAGATTAAGTGAGTGGGATGGCTGTAGCACTAGGGACACATTTGGACCTCTTATGCATGTGAATATGGATTCTTTCATATCCAATCTAGATGATAATGTTTTTGCAGAGGTTATGACTTGAAATGACTTTATTTTTCTTGCTATTGTCTTTATTGGTATCTTCCTTTTCTATAGAGGTCCGATTGAGCCAAGAGTATAGAATGTACCCCAATTCATAAAGGACCCAGCATATTCATTTCTTGCAAACAAATAAGCAATTAAGTCTATGGCCTACTTTCTCATATACAAAATATGAGATACATACAATGTATGATGTACATTGTTAACAGCAGGGTGACTGGACATTCATATATTATTTTCACAGCTCAGGAGGTTTTGCACTGAACCTAGCTGCTTTTGTCTTTCTTTGATACTTGACCAAAAATAATAACTAATCAATGGAATTTTTGAAAACTGGTTTGAAATGCTAAAGAGGTTTGACCTTACACAAAATTTACTGTTTAATACAAACCATCTGTGGAATATTGTTACAGGTGGGATTTTTTATTTTTTTTAAACACAAACATAATGGTTGCCAATACCAATGCATCTGTCAACACATATAACAATAACAAAACGTAAGAACTGCCTTTTCCATTTTGTCATGGACAATATGCAATATATTTGAGTAATAATTAATTGAATATGTTAGGTAATTTTATTAGGGGTGGCATGGTGGTTAGCACTGTTGCTTCACACCTCTGGAACCTGGGTTCGATTCTCTCCCTGGGTTACATATGTGTGGAGTTTGCATGATCTCCCCGTGTTGTCATGGGTATTTCTCTGGGTACTCCAGTTTCCCCCCTCAGTCCAAAGACATGCTGAGGCTAGTTGGAGTTACTAAATTGCCGTTTGGTGTGCATGTGTGAGTGACTGGTGTGTGAGTGTGCCATGCAATGGGCTGGCCCCCCATCCTGGGTTGTTCCCTGCTTCATGCCCTTTGATTCCGGGATAGACTCCAGACCCCCCACAACCCAGTAGGCTAAGCAGGTTGGTTGGATGGATGGAGGTACTTTTATGTTTTCTGTAGATAAATTGTCCTTAATTTTCAAAAGATTTATTAAATTTGTGTATTCTTTTCTTTTTCCTCCTCATAAGGTATATGAGTCACTGTTTCTAACCATTTAGAAAAAAAAATATTTAAAAAACTCAAAATACATGTCATATACTGTACAATGGTACGTCAACTCTTGAACATATTAGAATTCAAATTTCTTTAAAGTCAAACAAAGTTAGAAAAAATGACCTACAACTCAATCTGAATCTCAGAAGTCAAACCGTGAACGCCGACCTAAGATAACTTGTTCACGTGGGGAAATGAGTCACTCTCTCAGCGGAAGCCAAGGGTAACACTTCAGTCTCAGCCTCACATTCCCTGTGATAGCATCGTGCATGTTTACACTAGCTGAATACATGTATTTGGATAGTAAAAATTCATTTAGACAATGATAGACAGAAACAGTAATTATTATTATATAATAAAATACATTTAAAATAAAGATTTCTTATTAATTATTTTAATATCATTAATAATAAACCATTAATACATTAAATTATAATGTAGACAAAGGCGCAGACATCAGGGTATCAGGAAATATGGGCTTTATTACAGGTAAGGCAGGCAAAAGGCAGACGGACAATACAATGACTGGACTAGGGAAACAAATTGAAACGCAGACGAAATAGAATAGGACTAATGAAAACAACCAGAAACAGCTGATCACACGGGGATTCCACATGAGGTTAACGAGGGGGTGTGACACGTGGAAGGAGCGGACGATCAGGCAGGGCACATTGTTTGTTTTTTAACTTTATACATTGTTTGGATACATTTATTTTCTTACTTTACAAATTACTGTTTTGATAAATGTGCTTAGATGTGTTTATTACAGTATATGCTCTTCTTGTTTTATCCTGTTCATTTTGTGTTTAAATGCTAAAAAAAAAAAAACATATTTGGGTGTAATGTTTTGGGGCCGAGAACCAATTAATTGGTTTTCCATTATTTCCTATGGGGAAAATTTGATCAGAACTTTTTAGGATTCTGAAGGGATTAAGTTGGAGTTCTAAAGTAATTATATTTTCCCAAAAATGCAAGTGTTAATCTGTGTATTTTAGAATAAATATTTAACAAACATTTTATATGTAAATTTAAGACTAAAATCTATTGTGATACAGTGGAAAATGGTGTGACGAGGTGACCTCAAAGTATAATATGACCTACTTTGAGCTATTAGTTAAGTTCTCCCCAAACGAGCTTGATGGGCCGAATGGCCTCCTCTCGTTTGTAAATTTCTTATGTTCTTATGTTCTTACTTCAATTTTCTTTTATTATAACAATACTAAATGTGTGCAGATATGTTAAGGTACCTGAGATGTTATCAGGCTTTTGGATGCTGACTGTTTGTTTATATTTAAAAAGCTAAAGCCTGCTTTTGACATCATCAGGGAGCATGAGGACAGTGGGGGAAGCAAGCCAAAAAAGAGAAAAAAACCAAGAGAAATATTAACAATAATAATAAGATTATTTAAATTAAATTAAATGCATACACCTTACATACACATAGTTATATGTATAAATAAGGATCAAGTCACATGTCAAATTAATTAGCAAATGATTACATGGCAATATGAGACAAATAACCATAGCCCCTGTTTTGACATGTGGATAGCTATCTTATCGACTTACTTTTCTACAAAATATAAAAGGAAAGATAGAAGAGAAGAATGGAAAAAATAGAATAATAATATTAAAATCGACTAAACAATAATAATAAAAGTACAATGGCAGAATCATTAGGCGTTATTATGTAGTGAACATGTGTAGACTATTGAGGTTGCATCTGTACCTCCTTAATGGTGGATATGTGCTGTGTAAGCATGTGTGTGTTTGTATCTTTATGTGTGTTGGGGAAGATAAAAGTGATCCATGGGGGATAGAGATGGACGAGAGGAGAGGTGGAAGCAAAAGGAAGATCGATGGGGGGAAGGTTGTTGTTTGGTCGACCTAAGCAGGTCGGGTTTGCTGTGCGCCGTGAGTGGAGCAGAGGGAGAGGCATGGCAGCCCCCAGGACTGCACCCCATTCATGCCAAACCCACCCCAGGCAAACCACACTAACACAACCTCTACCACTATGAGTCTGTATGAGTGGGAGACAGAACAGTGTTCTGATGTGATGCATTAAGAGAGGGGGGTCATGCAGGTTGGCTCAGTGTGGGGCAGGAGAGATCAGTAGACAGGAAAGTATCCAGCGGGGGGCCACCATACAAGACCAGCTCAAGGACCCATCCCTGGAATGCTGGAGGATCCATCTCCATAGAGGCAGACGGCATAAGGGAGGGGAAACAGTAAAACAAACTACAATCTTCAAAGTAGTGGGATTAGGGGGCTGCTGAAGTCCACACTGCCACTCAGTGGGTGTAACCACAGTATCTCTTAAATATATTCTAGTAATATAATTATATAGGGGCAGCATGGTGGTGCAGTGGTTAGCACTGTTGCCTCACACCTCTGTTCGAGTCTCTGCCTGGCTTACATGTGTGTGGAGTTTGCATGTTCTCCCTGTGCCGTCGTGGGGTTTCCTCCCCCCACAGTCCAAAGACATGCTGAGGGTGATTGGAGTTGCTAAATTGCCCATAGGTGTGCATGTGTGAGTGACTGGTGTGTGAGTGTGCCCTGCGATAGGCTGGCCCCCTGTCCAGGGTTGTTCCCTGCCTCGTGCCCGTTGCTTCCGGAATAGGCTCCGGACCCCCAGCAATTTGAAAAATGGATGGATTATTCATGCTCATTTTAGATAGTCACATTTACTTCTAAATTTGTAATAAAAAGTTTGAAAAGTTAAATATATTGCTATATATAAATATATCTGGGGTGGCATGGTGGTGCAGTGGTGTACACTTGCCTCACACCTCTGGGGCATGTTCTCTCTGATGTTGTCATGGGGCTTCCTCCAGGTTCTCTGGTTTACCACCTAGTCCAAAAACATGCTGAGGTTAATTGGAGTTGGCAAAATATTAGTGTGCATATGTGGGTGAATGGTATGTGAGTGTGCCCTGCAGTGGGTTGGCACCCCATCCTAGGTTGTTCTCTGCCTTATACCCAAGGGCTTCAGACCCCCCCCCCACCAACCCTGAATAGGACAGGAAAGTGGTTACAGGAAATGGATGGATGAATATATTACAATTAGATGTAAGGTATATCTGCCTTGTAAACACACCTAGTAGGTGAATCAATTAGGCTCATTCACTTATAAAATTATTGTTTCGAAGTTAGTAAAAAAAAACAGGTTCATCTGAAGTTATGTCACAATCGTAAGCCACCGTGCTGGTTTTCACCATAATGGTGAATGAATGTGTGTTTGGTCATTGTGACAACAAAACTGTGTGGGTAGTGTTGTGTTGACCACTAAAGCGATAAAGCAGAAACATGATGCTGTTAATGAAGTTAATGATTGTTACTGCTCAGAATTTCTGATCTCAGCTTGCCTGTTATGAAAGCTAATGGATACAAATCTTTTTAGAAATTATTACATTTTATAATTTATATAATTTCTAGGGATGCACCGAATCCAGATTTTTGGGGTTCGGCTGAATACTGAATCCACTGTTTAAGATTCGGCCGAATCCGAATACCGAATCCTACTCGTATCCTTATTTCATTAGCACAGTAAAACACATTAATGAAGTAAGGAAGCGCATTACTGCCACAACATACAAAAAATATTTTCACTATCACGTTATAACGTGAAAACATCACGTTAAAACGTGAAATCGTATCACGTTATAATGTGAAAACATCATGTTAAAACGTGAAACCGT
>JAABNY020000035.1:16881074-16891803 GCA_015164015.2 Brevimyrus niger
ACCCAGGCGGAGACTCGAACCCAGGTCCCAGAGGTGTGAGGCAACAGTGCTAACCACTGCACCACCATGCCGCCCTAACCACACCATATACTTTGTATACATAAATCTTTTTATATGATGCAATTATCTGACACCCAGAGACTCTATTTTGGAGGCAATTGTACCTAATAAGGTTCAAGCCAGTTGTTCTGCCATTTATTCTGCATAACCACTGCAAATGCACTGGCAAGAAAGTGATGACACACTTTGTTTCGGTATAGATGTGACTTCACTTCTCTTGCTATCTAACACAATCCTTCTGCATACACTGAGTATAGCAAAGCAATTTAACTGGTAGCCGGCAACTCATTCACTGCTACTGAAAAAGATTTCTGCTGACTGTCAAAAGTCCAACAATTCATCGTTCCCGAAATCCTCTCATATACAGCACATGAAGTGAATAAATATTTTAATTCATATATAAACCACGTCATACCAATTACCGAACACTGTGTTTAAAAACTGTGAAGGTATAGCAGCTTTAGATGTATACTTACATGGATGGCAGAGAGAAAACAAATCATATTGCTTTTCAAATGATAGCTCACACAAATATGGAAACTGAACTAAATATAAAACTGCTGGACTATATCATTCTTGTTCAATCTCTTTGTGCTTGAGGTCTCCATGGGGCTCACAGGAGCTTAGTAGAAAAGGCCAGAGATTAGCTCGAAGCCTCAGGTGGCAGAGGTCAGTAGTGTCATTTCTGACGGGGCCAGTAGTCAAAGCAAACAAAGGCGTTACCAGGGGCTGCCTTTCTGCATCAGCTGATGGGACTGTGCAAGAGCCAGTTGGGAGGGACTTCACCCAAAGGGCAAGGAAGCTGGTTGCACACATACACACATGTCAATGCTAATCTTGAGTATATTGCATACGGCGCTGATGGCAGCTGTGCCATTGTACCTTATCTACAGGGAAGCATGAGGAGAGGAGGGATGAGCATGGATTCATTTCCAGATGCTTCACCAGGAAATACACGTAAGTGTCTCTCTTAGCCAACCTGGTCCTCAGGGACTCACAGACAGTCCACACTATTGCTCCCATCCAGTTTGATTTATTTATTCTTACCTCTATTTTACCAGGAAGTCCCACTGAGATTAAAAATCTCCTTTACGAGTGAGACCTGGTCAAGCAACATTAAAAATACAACATATATATAACATGACATAAAAATCCACACGTTAGACAGCCATTGAAACATACTGACCTTTCAAGAAAAATAGCTTTATGTCTCTTTCCCCAAATTCGTTTTTGATGCCCATAAATTAATCAATTAAAATTAATTTGGCTAATTTTAGGTTGTTCTCCAGATTATTCCATGTCCATGGTTCCAATCATGAGCTGAGAGGAAGCAAAAACATGGACTGTCTTGGGGTTCCTGAGGACTGGGTCGAGAAACACTGGTCAAAAGCATACGATAAGCCTTTCTTTTGGTCGTTCAGATTAGCATACACAGGGCTTACCTAAGACCAGGAGCATGCTATGAGTTTGCCGTCTAAAGCAGCACACTTCAAAAGAACTATGAGGTAGAAAGACAGATTCCATTCATCTGATGTAAGCTGGAGCTGGAGCCTATCAACAGCACACACATGACTTTATATGGTCATTCAGCTTGAATCGCCTCTGGACCAATACTGACCCCCATTTTTCTATGGCTAGCTTATCATGTCATTGACAGTCTACACTGGCTGGAAGAAAAGTATGCAGGAATGGTTTATTATCCTCTCTTCTGGCATTAGATTGCCCCCTGGCGTCGATGTTGAGAAGGTTGTGTCATCCCTGTCTCCCGAGGGTGTGCTGACTGTGGAGGTGCCCTTACCCAAGCTGGCAATCCAGGCAGCCGAGGTCAACATTCCCGTAACAGTGACCAAGCCCACCATCGAGGAGAAGAAATAGGTGCATCGCATTAAAACTCTCACAGTACTGCCCTCCAAAGAGAAATAAATATGGCAGTCAACAAAAGCATACTGAATACATTAGTAGGAGTATCTGTTTCATATAGTCAAAAACATTACAGCATGTTTTAAGCACTTTTTTAATCTAACTAATTCATCAAACTGACTCTCGCTTTTGACATAGTTTACATTTTTGGGCTCTCTTTGAATGGCTTTTCTCTTGTATTGTTCTTTATTTTCTTAAAATGGTAAATAAAAGCCGAACTGGCCTCAGACTTCCTATGCCATGTCGCTTGTGAAACAGAATTGTGTCGCTGACTCACACTCCTACCAAATCTGAGGGCATATGTATAAATTGTGGGAATAACCCCAAACATCATCAGTTTCTGCTTTTATCCATGCATCCATGTTTGATTAAAGGAATTAGTTTTGGATACAAGTTTCAAACAGATATTGGGGGGAATCCTACTGGTTTAACTGTAATTTAACAAAGTGTGTTAACTTTGAAAAACCTCCCCACAACATCGCTGAAATACACACTTGAGTCCATAATAGTAAAAATATATTTCAAAATTCATATATGGAAATTCACTGTACATGTATAATATGGTGATGAAATGGCAGTCAGTGTCACACAGATAAGATGCTGTTAAATGAAGATCGGGTTGCAGATTTTGATTCCCCAAACCAAATTACTATCCCCAGATCTGAGTGGAGAGCAGTGAAAAGGTATATAAGCTGAGAAGAGGGCATTGGGGGTAAAATGTGTAATGATAAAACGCACAGGCCTTATTTTAAGGAGGAGAAATTTTGCTATCAGGTGATGTATTTGCTTATTAATAGGTTTTTATTCATTTGTCTGTCCTGAACAAAATCAACTGCCAAGTAGCCAGTACAAAAACAATAAATCAGTTTGAAAACTAAAAAAAAAAAACAGAATAACTTCTGTTCTCACATTAAAGTCCTTTCAAGACTAAAATGAATAATTTTTGAATGAAAACAAGTTGTAAAAAAACATACTGCCACACTTTTTAATAGCTCTTTCTCATTTTTCCTGACATGGCAGGTGTAAGATAATAATTGATACTACTGATCCATGTGGGGAGGTTCTCATTACAACCCCCCCACCCCCCCACTTGGTCTCTGTAGGTGGGAACTAGCAGGCTGTGAAGGGCAGCCACTTCCAAAGGGAGCTGGTGGTTAAGGGCCTGGCTCAAAGGTCTAAAGATATGCCAAGGCTGGGATTGAACCAAGAACCTCCTGATCACAGGTGATATGTCAGGCTTTGCTTTAGTGCATGGAAAAATGGTAAGAGATTCACATCGAAACAGTGTCTAACAAGGCAATTAAATATGCATTTTTATCAAAATAAATCAAAAAGCTTCAGACTGGTATAAAAGCATTCCTGTATTTGGATCTTTTAGTTTCTCCCTCCTTGACAGACATCATATATAAGTAGTACATCTGTAGTGCACTGAGAAGCCTCTTGAAGCTTATTACCAATTAATGTTTAGAGCGTAAACATGGACTGATTGAAATGGAATGTGACTGAAACAAACAAAATAATACATACAATAATACATTGAGAACAAAACACACTCAAATACACTTATTTCACTAACACTTCAGGTGCACAAATGTAGTTAAGAGTTCAGTGAGCTCGCCAGTGCAGCAAGGGGCACAAGACAGGACACCGCGGACAGGATGCCAGCCAATCGCAGGGGACTTTAAAAAAGCCGGTGAGTCTAGCTGTATGTCTGGAGATTGCAGGGGGGCTGAACCTACCCTGGGATGGGAGAGTCCAAAGCCTATCACAGTAAGGGGCAGGGGGTACTGAGCCTATGGGCCATAGCCCATCACAGGGCACATTCACACACTATGGGCAATTTGGTAACTCCAACTGAGCTCAACAAAACACAGGGAGTATGTGCAAACTCACACAGACAGAACTATGGCAGAGACTCAAAACCCTGGCAGGAAAGGTGCAAGACAATAGTGCTAACCACTGCGCCACCATGCTGCGCACCACAGCACAACTCAGCAGATTGAATTTAGAAAACAGTAAACAGAATACAGTTATATATTAATCAATGAAATTGATATATAACTGTGCTTTGCTGACTTTTAGACTTATGGCCATGGTCATCCTGCTGAAGGAGTGCTAAGCAGCACATGCCTGACGAGAAACTTAACAATTAGCCGTAAGCTATAAAGTTAAAGCAGAAAAGGTGCACTTTAGTACTTTAAGCGGAAAGAATAAGTTCCATTCCTGGCTTAATGGTCTATTAAGGTGATTGAAAGGGGTAATACACATAGCAGATGCAATTCTAAACACATGCTTCAGGGATACTATTTATAGACCACTTTAAATGCTTTATAGTCCTGTTCATTATAAAGTTTGAACTGAGACTCTCAACACATTGCTCTAAATGACACTAAAGCAGCTGAGTATATTTTTGGTCTAGGCTGTATAGAAAGTGCAATATGTTGTAAAAAGATTAATTTATATGAGACAAGCCCAACAAACATGGTCAGTCAGAATCTACAGTATGGTATTAAAAAATTCAAGTTATTCAAAGTTATTTAATTATTTATTTATTCATTGGATCAACCAAATTTGTGGGTATGTATGCATATGTGTGCGATGTATGTCAATCACAACTAAAATCAAATATAATAAATCCAAATAAAATGTGCAATTGTGCACCAGTTTTAATAACTGAATAACAGTGAGTGATAGTAATAACTGAATAATAATATGCATGTCTGTGTATGTGTGTGTGTGTGTGTGGCAGAAATCCTATATTTAGTTTGGTTACTTATGTTTAAGGTTAAATTGCTAAATTGCCCACAGGAAATTACCTAAAAAACCCACTGTCAACTGCTTTACATGATATTCGGGAGAAATAGCAGAATATGCATCAGAACTGCCTGGGATACAAACGTCATGCGTGCAACTAAACTCTTCAGCCAATAAGGGCAAAGGTGCATCGTCACGGAGGCAGTTCCAGTTTGTGCAGCTGGGTGAGAGGTTGAGATGCATCTAACCGTAATGCATTGTGTCAGGATCGGAATGCATTGCTTTAAGCCAGTGCTGTAAGCAAGTCGAACGCACCCAATGACCGCACTGGGGAAACAAACTGAAATGCGGAATTAATACAGAGGACTAATGACAACAACCAGAAACAGCTGATCACATGGGGATCCCACAAGAGGTTAATGAGGGGGCATGGCACACGGAAGGAGTGGAGGATCTGGACAGGACATGGATAATGTTGGGATAATATCTTTATCGTTTTGGAAGCCATTAAGAAAAAAATGCTTTTCTTTTTTTATCCTGATCGTTTTGTGTTGTTTATATATGTGTTTTATATATATATATATATATCCTCCTGAGATCTGACCTATTCATTTATGTTAGATGTCCATTGTAGTGGACATTGTATTTTTGCATTAATTTTTTTCACTGATGTTAGGAAACTTATTTATTCCTGTTGTGCACTAAAGAGGACATGCTGTGAAATTAAAAATAAAAATACATTTGAAAAAATCTAAATTGTAAGATGTCTTATTTCTTTCAAAGACAAATAACCTACAACTAAAGGACACTTTTTCCTTGGGTCTCAGGAGGACATATTTAAAATTATATATATTGGGGGGCCGGGAACCAATTAATTTGTTTTCCATTATTTCTCATGGGAAAAATTCGATCAGAACTCAAACTTTTTAGGATTTGATCCGGAGTCCGGAACGGATTAAGTTTGAGAACCGAGGTACCACTGTATTCAACTCCCCATTGCTTCCCAGCACGACTGGATGACTAATAAACACTTAAGTCTGAACAATTGCCATAATTATGCAATAACAGCAAAATATACTCTCTGGTCACCTGATTAGATTTGCCTTGATAATATGGGGTTGGATCCCCTTTTGTCTTCAGAACTACCTTAATTCTTTTTCATGGCAAAGGTTCAACATGATGTTTGACACATTCATCGGAGACTTTGGTCCATGTTGACATGATAGTGGCATGCAGTTGCTGCAGATCTCTCAGCTGCACCTTCATGCTGCAAAACTCTCATTCCATCACATCCCATAAGTGCTCTACTGGATTGAGGTCTGGTGACTGTGGAGGCCATTTAAGTTCATTATCATGTTCAAGAAACCAGCCTAAGATATGAACTTTATTACATGACATGTTATCCGAGATACTTAAACTCCTCCACTTAGGGAAGGACCTCATTTCTATGGTCATGAGCTGTGGGTAGTGACCGAAAAAATGAGGTTGAGAATATATGTGGCCGAAATGGGTTTCCTCCACAGGGTGGCTGGGCTCTCTTTTAGAGATAGATAGGGTGAGAAGCTCGGTCATTTGAAAGGGACTCAGAGTAGAGCCGCTGCTCCTTCTCATTGAGAGGAGCCAGATGAGGTGGCTTGGGCATCTGGCCAGGCTTGGATGCTCTGGGCATGTCCCGTTGGGAGGAGGCCTCAGGGAAGACCCAGGACACGCTGGACATACTATGTCTCTCGACTGGCCTGGAAACACCTCGGGATTCCCCTGGAGGAGCTGGATGAAGTGGCTGGGGAGAGGGAAGTCTGGGTTTCCCTGCTTAGACTGCTGTTGTCATGTAGAACATGCTCATGAAGTAGATGCTCTACGCTGGTACTAAGAGGCCAAGAAAATATCCCAATACAATTACACCACCAGCAGCAGCCTGAATCGCTGAAACGTGGATTCATGCTGTTTTTTATATGAATTTATGACCCTATCATCTAAATTTTGCAGAAGAAATTAACACTCATCTGACTATGTGAAACTTTTTAGAAGCCCATGTGAGTGTTTGTTGTCTTGTGTCCAGTGATCAATAGCAATTACACTTGAAGAATATATTTTAGTGAATTATTTAGTTGCCAGGTTAGTAAAGTAAGTATGCCATGTAAAAAATGTATAACGTTTTCAAGATAATTTTATTTAAGTTTTTTAAAAGAAGGACAACTGAAGAATGTGAAATTGCTCTTAGTTCACTGGCTATGTAACAAAATAGCATACTAACATGTATTTTCATTTTAATGGAGTTTTTATAATCTTTTATCATTACATTTTCAGTAAAACATTATGTCTAAAACTAAATTTAGCTCAGGATTATGCAAAAGGATGCATTTCCCTTGTTTTTGATAACCATTAAGAGTAGAGCTTCTGTTTCTTGTGATATTTAAAAGTGCATTTTCAGTTGACAATATTAATTTCTGAAAGTTTTTGAAAGGTATTCAAAAAGTATTCAGAATAAGTTACACATTTTGAGTGCTTAGTCAGAATACTAATCTGAATGCATTAAGGACTGTAGGGCTATAATCAGTATTTAGGAAGTAAGTCCTTTTTAAGATAATTCTACCCAACAATGGACACAACACTCTAACTGTATCAATGTCTGTACAGGTATGTTGTATTCTAACTTCCTCTGGCCTATATCTCCCCCTGGCTTCAACTAACAGCGTTACAGCTTATACTTTCAGTTTTCAGTGGCTTGTCAGTGGTAGCCTAATTGGGAGATATATTTTGCAATTGTATCAAATGACCAAACAGTTCACAGCACAGAGGTTAAATCAGTAGCACTGCTGCATCATACATCTAGTGCTGAGGGTTCATTTGCTGCCTCTGGGCATGTGGAATTTACATGTTGTCCTAGTATACCAGAAATTTCCTCCTATAGATCAAAAACATACAAATATGACATCAATAAATGCTTGTACTAGCCAGGGATGGTGTGTGGCCCAGGCAAACCAGGAATTTGGAGGGGGTGTCAGACCACTAGGGGTGCACTGAGAGGGTTTTAGTAGTAATGCGAAATCGTGTGCCATATTGGTGCAATGGTAGGCATGAGCTATGTCCCAATTCAGGAGCTACATCCGTCAGACGATGCGGCAGCATAGCCTTTGTAGGCTGTGTCCTCCTAAAAATCCACACAGTAAATCTTTAGATAGGTGGGCACATCACCCAATGAATCCTTTGCAGCCTGGGAAAAGAAGGACTCAAATTCAAAATAGGACAAACCTGTCATGCCGCTGTCACACATTCAATCTTTGAATGAATCTCTAGAAGGCTGCAGCACATCGAATGGGACACTGCTATGGTAATGGAGTACTTGGAGCATGCAGATGCAAGCAACTAATATACAGTTTTATTGTTACACCGGTTATGTTCAGTACACAGCAGACGGTGACATGAAATTATATGACGTTATATACAGTGAAATGTTATATAAAAAGCTAAATAGATTAAATGAAATAAAAGCAAATGATACAAAGACAGAATGGATATTGTTGGATGTCATCCACGCACAACGAAAGCTGCCTGCTGTTCATTATGAGGATTTCGTTAATTATTGGGTTTTTTAAATGTCATGAGTAACACTGAAGCAAATTGTCATTTGGAAGCTTTATTTCCTTTTTCTGCTTGTGTACAAGAACTGCAGAGGAAAAGTGTGGAAATTCTTTGGTGTATTCATGGGTACAAGTATAAATATTATGACCATTATTCATCATATACTAATATTATATATTATTTATTTTCAGCATTTGATGGTAATGTTAAGCAATTACATTGTTCTGCACTGTAATGTTAACATTATATTACTGCACCAACTGTCGTTATCACAACAAATTTGGCATGATCGCACATAAGTGAATGTGTTTTACAGCTAAATAGCTAATTGATTTATTTTATCCTTGGATGTGCGGCTTTCATTTAGCTGAAGGTACTGTCTGAGTTGTTTTTGTTTTGCATTCCTCTTTTGGTGTCAGATTCTTCCTAAGTTCACTTTTTGCACCCAGTTATTGTTGCCTTTGTTATGGCTGTTTTGGTTTGCCTAGCATGAAAGGATAAGAATGGCCTCAAGGACATTAATTCACGTTTTTGGTTTTTTTAAACCAAACAATAATTTTATCTCAGTAGCTTGCCTCTCATAATTTATGTGGCATCAAAAGCCATAAAATTCCTTGGATTCACGTTAGGTTTCATGATCACTTGCTACAACCATAAACAGATTGGGGATCATGAGATGCAGTGGCATTAGCATGCCACCAAAATAAAGCCAATGTTCACCAAGAAGCCCAGTACTGTTATCTTAGGAAATGAACACATAGAAACACTAGTAATTAGTGTTATTCTTACAAATTACAATGAGATCTCCACAAACTCTGGACCTGCTAAGGTTCTTCTCAGTATGACCTTTATTTCAGTGGAACCCATAAAATATCTGTACTTGATATTTCTGCTCCCTGCATGGATTACATTACATTAATCTACGTTAAATTTCATCTGCCAGGTATCAGCCCAGTTGCTAATTAAATCAAGATTGTGTTTTAGCCTCTGTGCTGCTAGTTTAGTATCTACTACACCACCCATCTTGGTGTTATCTTCAAATTTAACCAGTTTACTGTATGTATTGGTGTCAAAATCATTCATGTAAATTAGGAACAGTAGTGGTCCTAAAATTGAACCCTGTGGTACCCCACTATGAATGCAAGCACACTGTGACATTGTGCGTCTCATAACTACCAATTGCTCCCTGTCTATTAACCAGTTTTCGATCCAAGCTGCCACAGTTCCTAAAATCCCTGTAACTTTCATCTTAAGCAAGAGCCATTTGCAGGGGACAACATCAAAGGCCTTCTGGAAATCTAAGTAGACCATGTTGTAGGCCTTTTCGTGATCAATTTCTCTTGTAGCTTCCTCAAAGAACTCATGTAGATTAGTTAAACAAGATTTTCCTCTCCTAAATCCATGTTGGCTATCCCTCAGAATGTTATTTCTTGGCAAGCTTAATAGTCTTCTGATAATCTTCCAAACCACGACGGATTACACCTCCGCCCCCGGAGTTTTTCCCCGCTAAACATAAGTGTATCACTATGGCTCCTGTCGTTTGCTCCGAGTGCAGTATGTTTAGTTATTCTTCTCCTGTCATTAGCGATACGTTTGTCTGCGATAAGTGTCAGCTAGTTGCCAGGCTGACGAAGAAGATCGCAGACTTAGAGGGACGTATCCGGACATTACGGGAGATTCAGGAGAGTGAGAGTTTTATTGATGCAGTGTTAGCGGCTCCGGATATGTCTGCTATAGTGAGCCAGTCTCCCCCTGCTCCGGCAGCAGGGCCTTCATAGCAAGGCGAGTGGGTGACGACCCGGCAGCATAGCTGTAAGTCCAAACAGGACCCATTCACCATTCACCCATTCGCGTTTCCAACAGGTTCTCCCCACTCAGTGAAACACCCACTGAGCAGCCTGTTGAAAGCGCTCTGGCAATCAGTGATTCTATGCTAAGAAACGTGAGAGTAGCGACTCCAGCAGCCATAGTTAATTGTCTCCCTGCTGCCAGAGCAACTGACATCTCATCAAACTTAAAAGTGCCAGCTAAGAGTAAACATAAGTATTTGCATATTGTTATCCACGTCAGCACTAATGATTGAGGCAATCGGAGATCACTAAAGCAAATTTCATAAAGGTGTGCAGCCTTGCAAAGAAGATGTCCGTGTCAGTAACATGCTCTGGCTCCATCCCTGCTAGACGTGGCGAGGAAATGTACAGCAGATTATCGTTGCTGCATCACTGGCTGTCGGAATGGTGCTCGATAAATGATGTAGGTTATATAGACCATTGGCAGACATTTTGGGGTAGGCCTTGGGGCGGTATTCACCCCTCGCGGCCTGGTGCCGATCTCCTGTCAAAAAGCATAGCTCATAGTCTTAAGGCAGATCGCTGACTAACCAGAGCCAAGCCAAGGTGGCAGGCAAACCGGC
>JAABNY020000035.1:16891903-16903167 GCA_015164015.2 Brevimyrus niger
GTCTTTACGTGGCAGAAATGTAAAGCGCATTGAGACAATGTAATGTTGTGATAATGCGCTATATAAATAAAATTGCAATGCATGGATTTTTTTTAATCCAATTAATCTACCATTTGCTTCCGGGATAGGCTCCGGACCCCCCGCGACCCAGTAGGATAAGCGGTTTGGAAAATAGATGGATGGATGGATAATCTACCATTTTCCCTTGGATTGTAGCTTCCATTATTTTTCCAGTTATGCAAGTTAAACCGATTGGCACATAGTTTGCTGGATTACTTCTGTCCCTTTTTTGAATATGGGTGTTATATTAGTATGCTTCCAATCAAACCACACTAGTACATAAGGATTTCTGAAGTAGTAAAGTTAAAGGTTGGCTAATAATATCCCTCATCTCTTTTAAAACTATTGGTAAGATGCCACCAGGGTCCTGTGATTTATTTATTTTGAGCTTAGCTAAGCTTTGTACTACATCAGCCTCAGTTATACATATATATTTGTCATAGACGACGCTGTACTTGCACTACGATAGCACATGATAGCAAGTTACTTGTGCCCTCACTGTGGACACTCGTATTAAACTCTTTTACTATATCAGTTTAATTTCATTCATTCAGTTGTAAGACAGTTCTATCCCGCAGATTGCTATTTAAAACAATAGCATCAGAGATAACAACCTTAAACTTTTAAAATAACCAAATGAACAATTCCTTACCCAAGAATAACTTCCTACTGAACCACAATTAACTTCAATTAAATTAAGTAAAAGAACGTGAAATTACCTGCAAGCCTCCCTTTCATGATAGGGAGGGGGTGACGTTTTTGCTAGTTTTTGCTTGGGGAAGTTGATTGGCACATGCTGGCCTGGGTACTAGGCCAGTGATGGACTGGCATCCTATTTATGCTGTCAGCTTTAACTTTTAAACTTATGGAGCAAATTACATTTTTTTATTTATAGAGTATATTTCTTGTAGTATGGGAGAACTGTTATTTGAAGCTGCAGTGACAGGATTTGGTGACAATGATACCCGAGACAGCATTATATCAGATAGATGGGACAAGAACTCAAAAGTAATATTTATTTTTTTGTGTAAAATGTACATGGGCTTAAAGTTAAAATGCCAAACTGGGAGGTACTTTTAAACTTGAAACCATAAAATGAACACATTTAATGTAATTTAATGGGTAGTGTGTGGCTCAGTAGGTTAGGAATTTGTGCCCATATGCAGATGGTTGTGGGGCCAAATCCTATGAAGAACAGAGAAATCATAATCACCACTGGATCGCTAAAGAAGACCTTTCACTCCAACTGCTTCAGACTGACCCTGCTGACTGCTAAATAAATATAATTCCAAAATTCAGAGACCACGGGGACCATTTTAAGACACATAATGGTTGATCTATAATTATGGGGCTCCTGATCATAGAATCCAAGTGTCTGATTTATTATTTGATGCAAAACTGGAAGAACGTTGCAGCTGATATGGGATTGAGGCTCTGCTTAAAGCTTTATAAGGTATTTTGCAGTGGAGCTGAGATTGTTGTAACCTAAAATCTGTTTCAAAGAATGGGTAAATGGCATGTAGTCACAAATGCATACTCATAACCTTGCTATGCATGTCACAATCTCAATCTCTTCTAAAATTTAACCATTTGCCAATCATACTCCGGTTTCCCCCACAGTCCAAAGACATGCTAAGGCTAATTGGAGTTACTAAATTGCCCATAGGTATGCATGTGTGAGTGAATGGTGTGTGAGTGTGCCCTGCGATAGGCTGGCCCCCCGTCCTGAGTTGTTCCTCACCTCGAGCCCGTAGCTTCCAGGATAGGCTCCGGACCCCCCGTGACCCAGAAGGATAAGCAGTTTGGACAATGAATGGATGGATTTGGTCCAAGCAAAATTTTACAGCTCATTTAAGCTGAAGTGTGACAGTAAACCTTAAGAAAATTCATCACAAAAACAATGAGACATTGCCAAGAAACCAATATCTTTAATAGGTAACAGAAGGCAATCAGCTTTCCTTAGAAACATACAAATGCCTTTATAACAGTATACCTTCCCGTTTCTGGTTTCCCATTTGTGGAAACTGTACCCACCCAATTATTATTACTTTTAATTACCACCCAGCACCTTGATCACTCATTAGTTTCCCAGACAAGGCAGGATAACACAGTTACGCACTGTGTCGCCTTAGTAACCACCATCAGCTGACGCATTCGGTACTTCCTCACTTCCTATTGGAAGATGCAGCAGAGCATGCATGTGGTTGTGAATGTTCATGGGAACAGCAAGAAGCATCCTGTCATCTGCAGTTTTTTGTTTTTTGTGTAAGGGTGCTTTTTTCCTTCCTCTTAAGGACTGAACAATATGGTAAGGATCAGTGTCAGAGACAAAACATTAAACTGCACTATAATGACTTTATGTCTAAGAACCAGAAGTATCGCTAAGACACACATCCAAACAAAGCAATGGTTACAAAAGCTTGATTGTTATAACTTTTCCACCAACTAATGAAACAAATTCCCTTTGGATACTGCAGTCCTAATGCATTTTACATGTATTTATTATGTTTGGTAGCTGGCTTAGTAGCACATAGAATGCTTATTATGTTGGTGTCCAAAAAGCTGAGGTAACGGCAAGTTGTCTCGAGCTAGTTCATTCTTAAGAGTCTTTATGATTCATTTCAAAATTTTAACAGTCCCTCCCACTATTTCCTTTCCACTCTCATGTCTCACAATATCATGAACCAGTCACTCGGAATTTGCACAAATCTAGTTCTACATCCAACACCACCAGCCTGTTTTTAACAAGCTTCTATTATCACATCCCCACCCCACCAAAGAAATTAAAACCCTGTTTAGATAATCTGTCTGTGTGATGTTATTTGTCTAGTGAGACAGAAAACCCCAATTTGTTGGACTCCAGCCTGGTTGTCTGCAATACCAGGCATTTCACAGTGATAAACTGTTATGGAAAATGGCTTTAAAATAACAGCAAGGAAAACAGCAAAAATTATGATAGGGCAAAATGTGTGGAAAACTGTATAGAGGACGTACTCGAGGTAAAAGCCTCCTTTCCAGCTTGAACTGTTGCTTGCAGCAGCTCCTCCCACTTTGTACCCCACATCTATCACTATTGTTGTCCGCAATGATGCTCTGCACTGAAGTCAAATGAAAAAAAAAGAAAGATAATAATCATAATAATCAATTCAGTAAATGAATAAGATGATTTAACGTTAATCCTAAGGTAAAAGGTGGTTTAAACTAAAGCAGCTCCTCAGCAGTATAGGTAGGACATCGCAATTACAGTGGTGTCACATATGGAATAAAAACAGTAATAGCAACAGTAACCACAAGGCAACCTTCACTGGTATCTTATCAAACGTTAATGAAATATAACCTGGAATGAGCAGGATTTTATAGATGCCATTCCAATTGCACTGTCCCACACAAAAAAGGGAACTTAACCTCAGAGCAGATCACTTAGTAAAAAAATAAGAAAATACTTGAAATAGCAGCAGAAACTTAGGGTAAAACAAAAACAAGAATAATATATTTGTATATCCCAGTGACAGATAAGTAAGCAGTATGTCAGAACCAGTTTATGTGGTTTTTCTGTCTTGTTTTCCTGTCACTGCTGTCTTATAATGAGTCACTAAACAAGACAAATTAGAACCTAGTCACATGAATGAAAATATAAATTGCTGTTTTAAAATCATATTCATAATACATCAATTCTAAAAACAAAATTACTAACTCATCTCTAGACCAATGTAATTTCTAAAAATATTGTGACATAACTCACCGAAACAGCAGAGATTTGGTCCAGTCATAATTCTGTTGTATTTTTTGTTTACATTTTCAAGAATATTTTAACTGTTACTACTATTTTTGCTCAAGTGACTGCTCCACATTTTCACCAATCAGGAAACAGCTAAAAAGTGAACAAGAAATACAACAATATATATAGTCATAAATAATGGTCCATATGAATAACTTACAGAAACACTGATTCTGAAATGTTACCACTGTTCAAACCTTAAATATCTTACTGCATATTGCAACATAAACCAGAAAGGTAATAAACGTTAATCATGTTACAACGTCATTATCATAGTTTTACCATTACACCAGACAATTAGATTATCCTAACACTGGTGTTTTTACTTTTCCCGTGTTTTTTTCATAAATTGTTCAACAAATCAAACACAAGAAGTGCATCTCACAATAGCAACATCCATAAAAAATTTATTAACGAACACTCTTTTGGTATAGCATACTTAGCAACGGAAAAATACAACAAACCAATAAGTAATAAATTAAAGTATTAAGATTAATGCTTATTTAATTCTTTTTCATAGGAATACATAACACCTACGATACCTTAAAGACAAGCTACTGTATTAAATACATCACCAGCATGCACAATATCGAATCATTGAGAATATTTGAGAAGCTATTGTTTTACACTGAAGAAACAGTATAATAGGCAAGTGCATTTCATAAAAAACACAAAAAGTACATCACAAACTTCAAAGCTGCTTAGTCCTCTTAAATCTTTACCTTCCAAAGTACCTTGACTTCCACAAAAGATTTTTGGGTTCCAGTAGACTCTGTGCAAGTTTAAACAAGAAAAAGACTGAGATACTACAGTGTTTTTGGTAGCAAATCAGCTCACATATTTCACCATATCTTTTACAAGGGATTTATTACTGGTATTATGATTTAAAAGGAATTTAAACATTTCAATGCATCTTTAATTAAAATATTGATCCACATTCAATTATTTTCCCTTTTCAGGCAAGTAACTCATGCATGTCAATTTCGGCCATTTACGGTTGTACTCTGTATTACTCATCATGACAAGGTTTACTCTTAGCAACCATCTAAGATGTACAACACCGGAACCTATGAAAACTGGTTTTGAGAAGCTCTCCTGGTCAGAAATTCATTATACTTACTACTCTTACAATGGTCTTACTCCACTCCAATCAATAAACAAGCAGCTCCACGTTGTTTGTACTACATGAACAGTCCCTAGGCATGTGTGAGACTCACAGGTACAGCTCACAAGCCTCCACTGCTGACTGATTGGCCTCATCCTCCGTCTGGTTTTGGCAAATGCTGAGGACGCGATTGAGAAGGTGGAGGTGCTTTTTTAAATTCTACATTTCACTTAACCTCCCATTTATATTCATTTGTATTCTTTAAACTTGTGGAAAAATAAAGAACAGCTGCTGTGGTAGTAACATTGGCAAAAGCTGCTGCCAATGTCCACCGACCCTTTTGCCTTGCAAGCGCGATTCACGTTTTAATTGTTGCCCTCGCCTCCCTCGTCGTCCTGCTGGTCACTCGTCCACAGCGTCAGGTTGTCTCGGAGCAGCTGCATGATGAGCGTGGAGTCTTTGTAGGAGTCCTCGTTGAGGGTGTCCAGCTCGGCGATGGCGTCGTCAAAGGCGGTCTTGGCCAGGTGGCAGGCCTGCTCGGGGGCGTTCTGGATCTCGTAGTAGAAGACGGAGTAATTGAGGGCCAAGCCTAGGCGGATGGGGTGGGTTGGCTGCATGTGCTCCTTGCTGATCTCGTGAGCTTCACTGTAGGCCTTCTCAGAGGACTCCACCACCGTAGCCCTCTTCTCGCCCGTGGCCACCTCAGCCAGGTATCTGTAATAGTCGCCCTTCATCTTCAGGTAGAAGACCTTGCTCTCGTGCTGTGTTTCGCTGCAGTTCTTGATCAGGAAGTTGTCTAGGAGGTTGAGTACATCCTGGCACACCGCCTCCAGCTCCTTCTCGATCTTCTCACGGTAGGCCCGCACCATTTCGATCTTTTTCTCGTTCCCATCTGCTGAGGTCTTCTGCTCGATGCTGGAGATAACCCGCCATGAGGAGCGACGGGCCCCAACCACGTTTTTGTAGGCTACCGACAGCAAATTCCTTTCCTCATTGGACAGTGCCTCATTCAGCTCTGTAACCTGGTTGGTGGAAAAAGAAAAGATATGAAGATAGCAAAATGTGTTATTAACAGTGTATAGTATATCTTTAATAACAGTGTTCTATGCATCATGGAATATTAATTAATATAAAGAACGAAAAAAGAATTGTACAGCAACATCATTATCTGTATCTGTTCAGCCCACAAAATTATCTTTCTCTGGATCTGTATTTGGATTGAAGACCGGATGTGGATATGGTTTATACTGGAAGTCCCGTCAAAACTTTTCTTAAAAATATTCTAACTCCCTCACCCCCCAACCAGAGAAGAGCACCAAACAATCGGAAACTGGAAAAAAAACAAAAGTTTTATAAATCTAAAAATTCAGTTTTGAAGATAACAGTTTTCCCCCAATTTTTTTCCCCGAGTTTTTGTGTGATTTTGGTAAGAAATTAACACATGCAACTAAAAATGTCAAGGGATGTATAAGTGATGTATAGGCTTAGGGGTTTGAGAAAATCTGCACATGACACTGACACCTTGTCCCTCTCCATGCGAATTTCCCAGAGTGACAGCCAGGAAAGGTCAGCTCTCAGCCCGCTGCTGGTTGTGTACTAGCTTGGTGGCTCGACTACCGAATACAGCCATCAATTTTTAAATAATTTGCAGAAAATGAATTACGAGTTGCTGAAATCACAATCCCATGTTTCAAACAGAATGGGCATTTATATGTTGTCGCCATCTTCAATAATATGAATCGATTTGAAGGAACACAGACATGTCAGTCATGTAGCTGACTTTTTCCAAATAAAAGCAACTTTGGGAAGAAAGAAATCTGTTTACAATATGTTCTCAAAGTCTCAAATAATGTACTCATGTTTGGGTACATCCATAAAAAATACCTAAATGTTATAGTTTTTTAAATTTAAAAATTTTCTCAGGCATTTTGACCATAGTAAACGAAATTTAGCAGCACTTCTATACATGGTGAACAACAGATGGTTCAACTGTGACCTAGTTTAAATTTTAATGTTTCTTACCTATCCAGCCAGCTACTCAACCAGAGTTTTAATTTATACTCCAGTGGGAAAAACAAAACTCAACCAATCCTATTTCTACCAACCTCAGAGTGGCAATAATTTCACTGTAAGATCAGTTAAGATAATTTGTGAACAAATACATACGAGTACTTGCTTTAGATTTTCTCATAAGTTTTGCAAGGTGGAGCATTTTTGTAGCGAAAACAGCCCATTAGAGTCAAAAATGACCTTTGTTGCAAAAGGATCCTGAAAATAGTATGACCTGTACAAAGCAAAAGGGAATAATGTTGCCCTAAATTATTTTTCAGAGAAACACAACTACCTACTGTTACCATGTCTGACTTGGTGAATAATACAATAATACAGCTTTTTGACAAATCTTCTAATAGAAATATTGCAAAAAATGTTTTTAAAACATCTAGCAGAATAATACCTGTAAAAAACTGCATTCGGCCATATCTTTGAAGAATTAGAATTTATCTTAAATGCAGCCAATTAAATACCCTCATTAAGTTGAATCTGCTACATGACTACTAAAAGTGAAGATTGAACACTGATTTTCCTTCTGCTTGCTTCTTTTAATCCATTAGATAAGCAAAAAGAAATCAGCTCTGTGTTTCTATGGCAACCTGCTTATTTGGCATGCGGTACTACCACAGCTACTATGGTGACAGGCATCGTGATACCAGTGATGAGAGTGCCTTCACAAGCCCTACAGCACATCCAAAACTGGACATAATCAATGCATGCATGTGTTACTGACCTTCTGTTATGCACAGGCTGACTTTACAGGCTGAGTAAGATTAAAACGATTACTGTTAATAACAATTTAGTGATAATCCATACCTGCCAGAAAATTTGTTTTGATGAAATTCCTTTCAGTGATGAGCTCGGAAAATTTAATACTGTTACACCATTAATGCATTCATTTTACATGACATATTCACTGCAGCCTATAGCCAAGGGTGCAAATAAAGGTTCTTATTATGATCATTATTAATACTGTATGAAACATATAGCTTGTATTATTATAATAAGTTTACTGAAAACCACAAGAAAATTACAGATAACAGTAATATCACTAATTATGAAAGTCTCATCTTGGTTTTGCTCTACCATAGAATCATTCATCTATCCATCCATCCCAGGTTCATGGTGTGTGAATGTGTATGCAAGTTCTATTTAAAATGAAATCACCAGGTTAATCTGGCACATTTCATTACCCTTACAAACATCAGCAAGCATCCTTGCATTCTTGTTATCACATGTAGGCAACATCTCAGTGATGTATCCTGTCCACCTAGAATCATTAAATAAAAACTAGATTGTTTACATTATACTGAAATAATCATGATCCCACTCTGAAAAATCTGTTTTCTGTGTTTAAGTGTACCAAACCTCAACATAGCAATATAGTAAATGTACCAACATAGTGCAGATTTTGTACAGTTACACTCTCGTGCTCTCACATGTACAGAACTCATTTTGCTTTTGCGAAGACATTTTCCTTCAAACTCAATGTTGTCCCAAAAAACACCACATATTCACAATGTAAAAAATGTATAATTGGGGTAAAAACACAACCATTTATTTTAATATCTCTAAAATAGGACAACAGTGATGGGGGAATTTCCGTTGTTTTCAGACCATACTCTGATTTCTAAACACAGACAACTAGTGGTTAAACCAATTTGAATTGTGCCAAAAAAGAAAAAGGGCTACGGCTGCAAGGAGTTCAAAGTTTTATTCGTCAAATACACAATTATAATGAGAACAATGTGCAGTGAAATTCACTGTTGCCTAGTTCAAGACTTTGGGAAATAGAACATGTTTGAAAGACAAGACAGAGACCAGGCATCAGGTATTACAGATATTAAACATTAAACACAACCAAAATATCTAAGGTGTGCAAAATTGGCTGTACTGTAAGTTGAGGTACTGCAGGAGTCCAGAAGTAAATAAGCATTTATATCAGTATTCGTATATCTACTTGTATGAGGTAAGTAGACTGTAGCGTATGATGGTGTTCGGGTCCTAAACACTGTGCTCATTCAAAAGAAGCTCTTCCCCAGCCTTTCTGTGCTGGCCTTCAGGCAGCAGTAGTGAGTGCCTGTCTGGCCTTAGAAGAGGGAGTATTAATAATAAAATATTATTATTATATATAATATAATATATAATATATTCGTTAATAATAATAATCGTTGTGGCCCTGGACCTGCATTGTCCAGTGTAAACTTTCTAGAGGTTGGCATATGAAAGTCAGACGGTGCACTTGCACAACCCTTTGCAAAGCCTTGCAGCCCTGCTCTTTATTGTTCCCAATGTTCCCCCTGGATGCTTTCAATAGTGGCAAAATATAAGTTCCTTAGTAATGGGAGGGGCAGTCTGAAGTCCCCGAGTAGTCTGTGGTACAGGCGCTGGTAAGCATTCCTCAATAAGGAGTCTGTATACAGGGACCAAGTCGGGTCCTCGGTTCTCTAAACATCAAGGTACCTGAAGCTATCCTCCCTCTCCACCAAAGCACCATGGATACTGATGTGGTGGTAGTTCCTCTGCTATCTCCTACCAAAGTCCACAATCAACTACTTCGTCTTCCTTACACTGAGGAGTATGCTTTTGACCTGGAATCAAAATTACAGCAACTTCACCTCCTCCATGTAGGCCTGCTTTATGTTACTGGTGATCAGGCCTACCACAGCAGTACTGTCTGAAAACTGGACAATGACATTGGAGTTGAATGCAGCTATGCAAGTACAGATATACAGGAAGTACAGCAGAGGGCCCCTTGGGGGGGGGGGGGCATGTTGACGGTGAGGGTCGATGAGATGTTACTGACCACTCATACTATCTGGGATCTATCTGTACCCAGTAACACAAGGAAACATTCAGTACAAGGTCACTGAGCTTATTGATGAGTCTGGAGGGGTTTATGGAGTTCAGTGCTTGTAACTGTAATCAATGAACAGCATGCTCACAAAATTCCTGTTGTGCAAGTAGGCCAGTATGGCGTGAAGTAGAAAGACGATCATCAATGGGATCATCAATTGGTCAGTATGGGAATTGTGCTGGGTCCTTAATGGTCAAATCCAGACCAGGGTTTAGTTTCAACTAACCAGTTCAGTACTCCGTGACTGTGACTGTTTATACTCAGCTGGTTGGTTGAAACAAAACCTTTGTCTGGATTTGTATTTCTGGATCCAAACTTTCCACCTCTGTCTGTAATGGATTACTTTTGTACGTAACTTCCCCGTCACTGTGAGCAAGGCATAGAATTAGCCAACCAGAAAGATCCCAATAAAACATTACAATTCCAAATTTTATTAAAGAATCAAAAAAATTACAGAGAATTGGATTTCATCAATAATTTTGTTTACAGTCCAGTTCAGTAAATTTCCAAAGTGTTCATTTCGTTGTATTTTATATTTGCACATATTGGTTTGCATATAAATATGTAATAAAACCTATTAAATTAAATAAAAGTGATACAGAACTGTACTTCCACAGACACATTTTGCAGAGAAAACTCACAATTTTAACATTCTTTTTCCAGGATTTTTCATTGAATTTCTGTTTTCTGAGTTCTGAAGAGTTGCATAAAACTCCCCAAAAGATTTCATAAAAAAGGGTTCAGCATTATAACTGGTACATTTATTGATCTAATGATGCTATGTGTTACATCCGTTAATGAGCTCAAACTCAAGCTACCTCTCACAAGTTAGCAAGATAACATTGTGAATCCTGAGTCCAACATGAGGTCAACAAAACATGGCAACATAGCTTACCTGATGTATTAAGAAAGGTGTTAGAATAATCCATGTCTATCCATTCTACCCATTCTAGGTTAGCTCAAAGACTACAAATCAGCATGTAGAGGTGCACCGATCTGATATTTTGGATCAGTATTGGCACGATTCATACCTAGTTAGACAGATCGGGTATTGGCCATATGTGACCTATCCATGGTCAATAATTACAGAAGTTTTTGGCAGTCTGTAAAAAGATAGCTGCTATTTCTTGGTAAATTCATTTTTACAATCACAACAGCTCTTCCCCATTTTAGATGTGTTTGTGCCACTCAGTGGATGTAACTGCAGTGAATTCTGCCTGCTATGATGTCATATGCATACCCTTTGCAGATGTAAGAAGGGCTGGGCTATTCTTTAGATTTTTTTAGATTAATTCAAATTTAAGTTTTAAGACGATTCAATTTTTTCTTAAATCAAGGTATTGCGATTTTTAAAATAAAAATATTAGATACATTGTAATTGCACCAATGGCAGAATAATTAAGAGGCAATAT
>JAABNY020000035.1:16907402-16914902 GCA_015164015.2 Brevimyrus niger
TATATATATGCACACACACACACACACATTAAGGTAGGTATTAAAGGTTTCGTTTATAGTTAAATTATACGGTATAAAAACGTGTCATTAGGGGGCCCTTAATTAACCCACTGGGAAAATTCTTGATGAATGATATAGCAATGTTCACATACACATGTCAATAATACAGTTAGCTAAATTATTTAAATAGTATTTATCCTGTAGTGAGGATCCTACGCCCATTACATGCCATTAAAAACGACTAGTTACACTGAAAGGCGAAAAGGCACCGCCCCGAAATCACTGTCTGCATTCGGCACCATTCCCGTTAGACGTCTGGGCTATAAGAACCATATTTCAGCTTTGTTCTTTATATATTAGTATAATATCCGCAACAGCGTGTTTAAATCATTTGACAACACACACAAACAGATATTGTACGTACATCCATATAAAGAGAGGGGGAGGGGTAAACGACATGCAGTACATTTTTAATTCGTTTTATTCTATCTAAAGATTAGACCTTTCGAACAGTTAATTCCAGCCTGCAAATAGTTTAATTTTCGCCAGTAAACAGCATGAAAGATTTAACAATGTATTTTTCGTAATATATCGCATTTATGTATACCAGTACATCTACATTTACGGAAAAGAAAGGTTATATATAATCATTTATTAAGATAATGACGGCTCCAGACATTGGTAAACTGTGGGAATATCAACCAATACAAGACAAAACAGAAAATATGAAATGTATGAAAATGATTCTGGAACAGAAAAACTTACCGATTTCATGGCAGCTGCCATATCATCATACCGTTCAGCTTGTTCGGCCAGCCTGGCTTTCTGCACCAGTTGCTCGCGATCTACCATTTTCACTTACTCTTGGTAGGCGCGTTAATCTTAATTTTAAAGTGAATATTAAAATGCTGCTTGTTTGTGAAGCGGCACTACGATCCTCTTACTGCAGCTGCTCCCTGCTGTCTGCGCGTGCCGACGGGACCCCCTTAGCCCCTCCCTGCAATTTCTACAGACTGCGTCATCCTCCTAAAAAGGCGGGTGCTTCAGTAATGATGTAACACTCCTAATATGAGAGACGGATTTTTTTTCTGTGACAGATCGATTGCCCAATCAGAATCTCTGTTCGATATCCCCTGCTTGACTTAAAAGAAATCAAAGCGCCACGGGAAACGTAGTTTCACGCTGCACAAATTCGTGCATATATTATTTCAGAAGGAAACGCCCAGCAGCTATCACAAAGGGTTTCTCTGATCCTATTGTGCAGTCGTGATAAAGTAACCCCCGGTTTTAAAAAATTGTCCTAGATCACTTCAAAGAACAATCACTTCAAAAGTTTGTGTTAGAGGCATGATGAATTCAGACATCTCACATAAGCATATTAATTTCATGGACTTCGGAAATGCCCCCTTGGCAAATTTTATTGGGAAATTCCGGAATAACGTTTAGACAGGGGCTTAGGAACCGGGGGCCGTGTACTCCCAGTATTTGATTTGGCTTCATTCGCGCTCTCACTATAAACAGACCTTCACCTTTAGATCATTAAGTTGTGTCTCCCAGATATCAGACTGTCCATACACTATTGTTTTTTAAAATCTCAAGATACCGAATACCGCGATATAAATTAGTCTGGATGTTATGACTATTAAAAATTAGATACCGCTTCGACATGGTGGCTGGGGCTGCCGCGGTTAAAGTTCTTGCCTGCTAATCTTTAGGGATGACTCAGCATTGTTTAATATTCGCGAGTGGTGTCAATTTAAAAAATCTTAAAAACAATCAATAAACGGCCAATATAATAATTATTTAGCGACGATGTATAATTACTTGTGATTTATTCGTTGTCTGAGAAGTTTATGGTTTGATTGTTACCTCCACTATTTTTGTATGATCTCTGCATGCGATTGGGGTCTCTGAACCCAATCAAAATGATTTTCGCCCTTGTTAAGAATGCTGGTTTATACTGTAGCCTGTTTGTGAGAAATTTAGCAAAAATGAGTAAGGTGAACAAGCAAATGAAAAATGATCACCAGAAGATATCCCTCTTTCTTTGTATGAAAATGTTTTAGATTCCACAGGAACGATATTGAACAAAAGGAAGTGAATTGCCAAGAGTGCACAACTCGCAGCATGGGTACCTGCAGATGTACGTTTGTATGCACTGTGCGTTTGTTTGACATTTATTCTTATTTGCCTGATGTTACATGTTTTTGAGTCGATCGTTATTTCTGCAAATTAAACGTAAAAAGAGGATTTTGGGTAAAATATGAATCTTTTGTCCACTCATAATCGATATTTTCTTTTGGGATTCTTGACCAATATGCTTTCCACTTTATCATTATTCAAATTATTCAATTTACATGAATTCAATTCAGTTGCATAGAGTTTTTTCACAATATTACATTCTCTCAAAGCGCTTTACGTATTTTTAGCCCTCTTAGATACATGTGTATTTATTGGCTTAAGTAATGACTAGTTTCCCATCAGCCTCGCCCCTCCAGTAAAAACTCAACCTCCCTATCCATTCACCTCAAGCTACACCCTGTCCTTGCCCAAAGCCCCCACTGAGTAAACCAGAGGTGACCGTGGCAAGGAAAAACTGCCTAAAAGGAAGAAACCTTATCTTTATGAAGATGGAACAGACAGTAGGTGGAGATGTGCAATATATTGTTTAATTTACTGCTGCGTGGGTACCAGACATTGAGACCAAAAATGTGGGAAAGCACAAAAAGGGCTTTTACTGACTGTATGCCAGTTGCTCTGAAAACTCACCAATACTGCCCACCATGTTGGCCACCCTGACACTCACACACACACAGGTTTGTAATTATATCCTTGTGGGGAGTCTCCATTCATTTATATGGGAAAAACTATCATGCCAACATGACAACCCTACCCAGCCCTAACGATAACGATAAGTAAACAAAAAAAAGTGGGAGAGTATTGGCAGTTTTAGGTTTTTTATTGCATTCACGGATCTTGGTGGGGACCTCTAAATTATTCCCCACAACATCAAAAAAACAGTTTTTTTATATCAAATTTGGGCCCCAAAATGTAATATAAACTTAATCCACACACACAAATTATTTATTCATAAATTATTTACAGGAATTAACATTAAACACTACACATGATATTATAGTTGGCACAATAACACTCCTGGGTATGTCTTGGATATGATGTTAAACTGCATCTGGCCCTGCAAACAGTTGTCCAATTTGCAGGGAAAATTTTTGGAGGTTGGTGGAGGAATAAGCACCGTAAAACAACTCACAAAAGCTTGATATAAACAGGCACGACACCCATTTTGCTCTCTGCTGGAGTAGCTTTGCTGCAGCCACCCAAAAGAAGGCTGCACACACCGTCAAAGTCTCATCCCCAGATGAGTCAAAACCGTTGGAGAGCTAATAGGCTCAGGCCTGTTAGGGATCGGGGCTGGTGTGGTCTTGAAGCGTCATCCACTGCATGGCGTCACTTGGGCCCCAGCTTGAGGTGGCCCATCCCGGCCCAGGTAGACATGTGGAACCTCGTTTCTCTCCAGCAAGATGACAATATTCCTCTGCTGTCAGGGGAGATTCTTAAACCATGGATATCAGTTGTAACATCCCCTGAGGTACGCAGACGGGAGAGTGACCAGATGTCTGTAGGGGGGTTTCACCTACTTTTGGTGTGGTCAGTCTGATGGCTGCCATACTCAGGGAGTACCTGTTGCTGTGGTAGGTCAGCTCCTCACGAAGGTGTCTGTTGTCACTTCATTCAACGAGTGTATTATAAGACCCAGGCTATTAGGATTGTATCAGTCCCCATGGGTCTGGAGACTGGGGTGAGAGTGGCTCCACGTTCCTTGACTTTACAAAATGTCAGGGGCTGTGGGTCACTGGATCCTGGTTCCATCACCCTGAGCTGCATTGTTGGACTTGGTACTCTTAATACAGGTAGTGTGGTGAAAGAGATCAATCACATCTTTGTTGGCAGATGCTGGAGGCTCCTGCAGAACTGCAGGGCCTAAAGAAGTGCCCACTTTGAGAATTCTGACCACATACGTGTTGTTGCTACTTTGAACATTCAGCTTAGATCCAGTAGGCTACCACCTACTAAGAGAATGAGGTTGGATTTGGCCAGACTCCAAGATCAATCTGTTTATGATGAGTTTGCACTCAATTTGTATGAGAAACTTGCAGACTTGTGGTATGCGAGGTGAATTTCTCTAGACTGGTTGTAAGACTGTCCTCTCGGCATTGTGGGCAATCTTTGCTTCCATTTGGTAGTCCGATGTCATCCCAACTGGAAAATGGAATTTGTGCCTGTCTGAAAAGGGAAGGGTGATCACAGGGATTGTGGCAAACACAGGGGGATAACACTGCTCTCAGTGCTAGGGTCTTCTGTAACAGGATCCATGATCACTTGTTTGCCTGTCATTGACTGAGATAGTCTGGTTTTACACCTAAGAAGTCTACCATCGATCACATTCTGGCACTGAGGGTTCTCATTGAGCGTAAGCATCAGTATCGTTGAAGTTCTTTGAAGCTGATTTTCATAAAGCATTTGCCTTAGTTGCCCTGTGGGAACCCGAGAAGTTGCTAAACGTCATGGCTGGCCTGTACCATGGACTGGGTATTGGGCAGGGTCATGGTGTCCAGCAGTTATGGGGCATCTGATGGGTGGAAGAAATTTAATGATCTTGACTTTGCTGATGATGAAGTGATCTTCTCGGAGTCAATGGATGCTCTGACTTTGGCTGTTGAAAGACTAGGAGTCTGAGTGTCTGGGATTGTGAGTGTCCTGGATAAAAACCAAGATCCCACCTTTAATGACTTCTTGAGCATAGCCTTCAGTAGGTTGTCTGTCTGCAGGGAGAATGTTGACCTCGACGAGAGATTGACTTACCTCAGCAGAGATATTCTTATCCCTGAATTTTCCAATCAGTTGGGATGACACCGGACTCCCAATTGGAAGCAAAGATTCCCCGCAATGCCAGGAGGACAGTCTTACCACCAGCCTGGAGAAGTTCACCCTGGATACCACAGATCCCTGCCACCTTCCCTACCCCCAGCTGATTCATCACCCATGCAATCTCAGGAAAATCGGGTGGATCACAACTGATTGGAGCCTTGATCTCTTCCTATGTAGTCAGCAGATGGACTGGGAGTGTATGGGGGACATGAGGTCACTGGAAAGGGATGTGCGGCGCTCCCAAAATCTTTGCAAGAGGTTCAAGTCTTTAGAGTCCTTGTGATCCCTGTCTTGCTATATGCCTGTGAGACACAGATGCTATCCAATGAGCTGGGCTGAAGACTAGACTACTTTGGTACTGTGTCTCTTCAGAGGATCCTTGGGTACTGCTGGTTTGATTTTGTGTCGAACAAGCGGTTGCTGGAGGAGTCCCGAATTAGGCACATTACCTGTATTGTGAGGGAGTGTCATTTATAACACTACAAGCATGTGGCACATTTCCCTGAGGGTGATCGGGCTCCCAGGATCCTTGTTACTGAGGGCCCAGGTTGCTTGACCAGGCCGAGGGGACGCCCACGTAACACCTGACTGTGGCAGATGGATAGCTATTTCCAGAGAATGGGACTGGACTATGTGTCTGCCTGGGGGTCCAGCCGGGTGGGATTCCAAGGATTTTCACCATATCATGGGTGAGGCAATGCCCTGCATCTGCACATGCTCCCCAACCTGACCTGACCTGACAATAACACACTACACACAGTTATTTACATTATTTACAATTAGCATCAGTCCAGCATGCTGCTGCGTTGCCTGATGGATACACCAAGCTACCCATTCTGATACCCCAACCAATTCCCAATAGTGCTCTGGTCAGCCACCGGGTCCTCCACATCCCCAAGTCCCCGACCATCCTCCTCTGTCTGGACTGCCACAGTCCTCGCCCTTTGTTCCTGGAGAAGGGTGCTCCATGAGGACGAGGGGTTGGTACAGAGTTAATGGTCAAGATGTAGCACGACCTGCGCCTCTCTAGGATCCGCACCATTTACACATCAGAGATTAGCTTCAGGGCCTCCCTGGGATCCTTCCATTGGTTGTTTAGTTTGGGCAGCTGCCCCTTCTTCCTGATGTGACAGTACACCCAAACAGAGTCCCTGGGCTGGAAGGCCTGTTCCCAGCAGCAGAGGTCATTCACCCATTTCTGTCTGGCCATGACTGTGTCTTGTTGCCTGGCCAACTTGCACACACTGGACATGCTGGACATGTGTTCCATCACCCCTTTTAAGTGTAATGTAATTTTTAAACACCAGCTCTACATGGGTCCGCAGCCCCTGGACTAATATGCAGGGGGTCTTCTGCATGACTGCATGATAAGCCCACAGAACCGGGGTAAGGTGGGCATCCCAGTTGAGCTGTTGCTGGTCAATGAGGATTGTTACTTGTGGGGTTAGGGTATGGTGGGAATGCTCTACCAGCCCATCACTCCCAGGATGAAGAGGAGTAGCATGCGTTTCTGTGATCCCCAGCCCCCAAAAATTCTGCATTACTGCTTCCAGTGAGTCCAGGGTCAGTCCTGTGATGGAGCTGGCCTTCCTGATGAGTTTCTTTCAACGTTTGGCATCGTCTGTGGCCACAGTGTAGAGAACCACACTGGCTGCTAGGGACTGATAAAACATACACTGCAGCTTACCCCACACAATAAAAGAATAGAGCCATCCACAGAAAGTAAAGTTTGCTCTGGCCTTTTTCAGACAGTGCTGATTAACTTTCTTAATTATAGTATATATGCTGTAGGAGGTTAACTACAATGAACAAGAATAATATTTATAGATAGTAAACTTGTACTGTAGTAGGCCAATTTGTTGTTCACAAATATTCCAATATTCCAACAGAGACTTTATGTTGCTGAACATTTGTTTGGATTGGCTATACTGGTTTATTGTTGTCCTTTTCTGACATGCACACACATTTACACATAATCACTGGATATTTTATTTGGAAGTTAACCTGTTCAACTGCTCATTGAAGCAAATGTGTAATCAGCCAATCATATGTCAGCAGCCCAGTGTATAAAATTCTGCAATTACAGGAACTTCAGTTAATGTTCATGTCACGTACCATAATGGGGAAGAATGGTGATCTAAGTGACTTTGAATGTAGCATGGTTGTTGGTGCTAGATGGGCTGGTATGGTAGGAGGTGCCACTCCTGTCAAAAACAAAACAATGCTCTATTTGAACAAATATATTGGAACACTTCTCTTCATCTGCCCCATCTCGCTCTCAGTAGCTTGGTGGGGGTCACAGTGCCGGGTCAGCCAACATGCAGCACCTCTGAAAATGAGAGTTAAGAGTCTTGCTCAAGGGCCCACAAACATGTGCCTATTCTGCCAAGGCTGAGCCTCAAACTTAGCCCACTGAGCCACTCACCACTGCCATGTGTTAACAATTTTGGCTGGTGGTGATGTAGTGGTGAGGGGGATATTTTCTTGGCACATTTTGAACTCCTTAGTACTATTTGAACATTGTTTAAATGCCACAGCCTACCTGAGCAT
>JAABNY020000035.1:16919902-16929839 GCA_015164015.2 Brevimyrus niger
TTATTACTACTTTACAAAAATATTATATGGATGAAGATCTATACCACATTTCATTTTGAGATAAACTGCCACAAACATGAAGCAGTGGCGCTACCGGGCAGCAAAGGAATGAAGGGGAGGCTATACAAAACGCTTGGTATTATGAAGAAAACACATATGATTTTAGGACCAGTACTGCTGCAGACACTTTCCTGTTAACGTAATAACTGTAAAAGTAATTGATGAATCTTTTAAAAATTTTACCAACATACTGTAAGGGTGAAGATCCAGAAGTGATAACATTTTTTTAATAATATAATGTGAAATGGGGGAATACGTAAATGGTATAATAAATCAATAACAACATGTGAGAGAGACATCTATTAAAGTGTGCTTTGAACAGGGGATTACTAAACAGAGGACAATGCACACCCCCTGGATATTAAGACAGTTGCCTTCTAGTAAGAAGTAGTTCCAGCAAAATCACCCCAAGATTAGACAGTGCAATGCTCAGATATATTGCAAAAACAAAGAGCTATATCTCCGACTACAGGCCTCAGTTAGCCAGCAAAATGTAGCCTGCAAGTTCATGACAGTAGAATTAGAAAAAGAATGAACTCTCTTCCCTTTAATAAGAACATGGCAGCACAGCTTCGGTTTCAAAAGTTGTCTCTGAACAAACCATAAGACCTCTTTAACAATGTGCTTTGGACAGACAAGACCAGAGTGGGGTTGTTTGATCATAATGCACAGTGTCACATTTGGCAAAAACTAAACATGATATCAACACAAACACTTCATACTAACTGTCAAGCATGGTGGTGGAGGGATTATGTTTTGGGATTGTTTTGCAGCCACAGGGCCTGGGGCCTGTACTATGAAGCGGGGTTACCAGCTTATCGGGGGAACTTTTCGGATTCAAAGTAGTCTGGGCAAAAATGTAAGTGAACGAATATGAAGTCCATTTAAACTGTGGTACCTTAAATCTGACAAGTTACCCTGATAAGCCAGTAATCTCGCTTTGTAGTACAGGCCACAGGGCACCT
Source organism: Brevimyrus niger (assembly GCA_015164015.2). Classification (NCBI taxonomy): domain Eukaryota; kingdom Metazoa; phylum Chordata; class Actinopteri; order Osteoglossiformes; family Mormyridae; genus Brevimyrus; species Brevimyrus niger. The sequence continues at coordinate 16,920,928 of JAABNY020000035.1, forward strand.
TGCAGTCATTGAGTCCACCATGAACTCCTTTATATACCAAAGTATTGTAGAGTCAAATGTGAGGCCATCTGTCCGACAGCTGAAGCTTGGCTGAAACTGGGTCATGTAAGAGGACAATGATTTCAAGCACTCCAGCAAATCTTCAACAGAATGGCTGAAAAATTAAACAATCAAGGTGTTGCACTGGCCTAGTCAAAGTCCATATCTCAACCCAATTGAAATACTGTGGCTGGACCTTAAGAGAACTGAGAATAAATGAATGCCCACAAACCTCAATGAACTGAAGCAACGTTGTAAAGAAAATCCCCCCAAGATGTTAGAGACTGATAAAGTCATACAGAAAATGATTACTTCAAATTATTGCTACTAAAGGTGGTTTTGCAAGTTATTTAATAATGGGGTGTATTTAGTTTTTCCACACGACTTCTCTATTTTGATATGATAGAACTGATTTTGATATGATATAGTGTTATTAGTAGTAAATATATAGAAATACATAATCTGAAAATCAAAGGGTGTGCATTGTCCCCCACAGTCAACCAAAATAGGAGTGGTATAGACTTGTGACCCCCATTTTGCTGATAGAATTTTCCTTGTTGTATAGAATATACTAAATGTGGTCTCGTAGGAACGTCAGTGACATCTTTATTTTGGTCTGGTAGTGGGATTGGTCCTCTGGTAATTGCCAGTGCTATTTAGGCAGAGAAAAGCTGTGGTTGAATGATTGGGACTGATGCCAGTGGTTGTGCATCTTCCCCTTTTCTCTTCTGTTGGCGTGGCTTTAGTAGGTCTTAATTGGGGGCTACGGTTTCTTTATCATTTCTACTGTTGGGTTTACTTTTCTTTTGTTTGGTGTAGTTTTCTAGCAGCAGCCTTCGGTTTTGTGGCTTTCCTCGCTACTTTTGTGCTTTCTTCTAGCACAGGTACTGTATGTGGCTTCTTATTGTAATGTTTGTTTGTGCGCATTTATTTACGTTGGTTTTGTAGCATGGAGCCTTCCATTATCTGGAGGGGTGTATTGGTTCCCCAATTAATTCAGCGAGGCTCCGTGAGATGGTCATTACTTGAACCTGGAGCAGGCGCATTAATAAGTAGCCTCATGTACTAAAAGGCTGGTTTTTGTAGGCATTGCTGTTTTGCTCTGATTGGATTTTTGTTTTCATATTGGTTGTGTTCTTTTCCATAATTTGTGTTATTGATTGGGAAGGTGCAAGTGGTTCGAATGGTTCAGCTAGAGTCATCCTATAGTGGAACCAAATCCTTGCATGTTTATGTATTGAAGGGTTTTGTGTGGCTAACGTGTACCTTTCTAGAGTGTGTGGGTAGTTTGTAGTGGATTATTGCACCGTTGTCATTGAGTGTGTAAAACATCAGCTAGTCTGTCTCCCCTTTGTAAAGATAGCCCTACCTAGTCGTGACTGATTTCTTTCATTGTTTTGTGGAGTTCTGTTTTTGTTTGGGGGTCTATAATTTTTGTATTAAAATTTTTTTTGGTTGGTTATAAAGAATATTCTCAAATATGTATCTTGTTCATTTGGATTTTTTAGAGCTTGTGTTATAATTTCAAAAATGTTCTGATTTATGTAATAAAATGTGTGTAAGAGATTCCACGCCTGCTGCTTAGCACATTAGACTTCTGTGGGTGATCAACTGGACATAGTCATGTTGTCCCCCTCTTCTTCTTGCTGCTTTGCCACAATCTGGCGTAGTCGGCAGGATGCACAGTAAAACATGGTAAGACTTGGATTTCTTTGTTCTTAAACTCATTAGAACTCAAATTTCTTAAAAGTCGAACCAACCAGTTTAAAAAAAAATTACCTAGAACTCAATCTGAATTTCAGAAGTCAAACCATGAACGCCGACCTAAGATAACTTGTACATGTGGGGAAATGAGTCACTTCGCACGTCTCTCAGTGGAAACAAAGGGTAACACTTCAGTCTCATCCTCACATTCGGACGATCAGGGCAGGACACACTGGGCCTCATTCACCAATATTTTCTTAAGAATTATCTTAAATTTGTTCCTGCAAAAATTTTTAAGAACAACCTACGTCAGATTGATGATGTGTTATGAAGTTGCACAATTGTTTGCACCTTTGTTCTTAAGAATGGTGAATCCCAATAACTGAAAGTGCATGCCAGTTTATCCTAATTAGCATAGGGAAACGCCCTGCAATTTCCCATAAAAGGGCAAGAGACAGTAGGGCCTTGTCCAAGGAATGGTGAGGAGACGCGCAGGCTTTGAGCCACATGGCATTAAAAGGAAAAAAAGTTTTTAAAAAAGTAAGATGAAGTAGAAGTAAACAGTAAAAGTAACAGTAAAATACAGTAAAATCCCATTATAATGGACTCGCTTATAATGGAATCTATAACGGACGAGGTCCGCTAGTCCCAGCCGTGCGCCTTTAAGAACATGCAGAAAAAGCATCTGATATAGCGGACTGGCATATAACAGAATTTCACTTATACCAGACAAACAATTTGGTCCCCCTGGCCACTTTTAGCTGTAGTTTTATTCAGCTATAACGGACATGCTGGCTCCGCCGATAAGCTGCATGGCGTGTCGGTGATATCCAGCGCAGATACAGAATGGGGATTATTAATAGTCAGGCATCTGGTACGGTAAAGTTGGATTAACACATGTACAATATAATAATCTATACCACAAGTGTGTCTGCTGGGGTGTGGCATGAGTAAATGGTGTCCTGTAGTTGTGTTCTGGGCATACAGCAACTCTGGACATAACGGACTTTGGATATAATGAATTGTACCATACAGGAGGTAAATGCAAATAGACACATGTGATTTAGTAGCGTAACCAGTGCATATAAAGCCCCCAAGAAAGCTAACACATGGAAGGATATCACCTTCTCTGTGAACACTGTGTGCCAAATAAATCTAAATAATCTAAATGCGTTCCCTTCTCAGAGCACGAATGGCAAGCTCCTCCAAAAGTAACAGAAAAGCCATTTTGATAGCAAGACCAATGCGGAGAAACAGACCTGTTCAAAATCTGCATTATTGCTGTTACTACCATGAAAATAATTTTTACACTTTAAAATTATTTTTTACATTTTACTTTTATAAATTACTCAAATATCATTTTATAAAATGTAGAATGAACATACTGCTATAACCGATTATTTTGAACAAACTATCATTAATGAAAAGTGCGTACAAATGGTCTTGAGTGTGCGTAGATTATGTTCTTAACTAAGAACAAATTCAGATAAGAAAACATTGGTGAATATCAGAATCTTCTTTAAAAAGTGCGTACGTGGGGTTTAAGAACAAATTTGTTTATAAGAGCGGTTGGTCAATAAGGCCCATTGTTTTTGTTTAGTTTACACATTGTTTAAATACATTTATTTTCTTACTTTACAAAGCACTGTTTTGATAAATGTGCTTAGTTGTGTTTAATATAGTATATGCTCTTCTTGTTTTATCCGGCTCATTTTGCGTTTAAATGCTATTAAAAAAAAAAAAAAAAAAAAAAAACATATTTAGATGTAATTTTTTAGGGCCCGGAACCAATTAATTGGTTTTCCATTACTTCTTATGGGAAAAATTCAATCACAATTCAAACCTTTTAGGATTCAATCCGGAGTTCTGAACAGATTAAATTCGAGTTCTGAGGTACCACTGTATATAATATGGATTGTGTGTCATTTTTGTAATTAGTTGCTTTGTATCGATGTTGTGCAAAACACCAACAGCCTTCATTTTGGGATCCGGGTTAAGTCCTAGAAAATAGTTGTATTTGGATCTCTATATTTGACTTCTGGTTGGGCGTGGGTCATTGTAGTGAACATGGATGAGGAAATGCAGCGAGAAACTTCGAGAGAGGGTTGCCCAGCTTCAAGCTGAAAATGACTGCTTGCTGAGACAGCAGCTTGGTGCTTTAGGCCAAGCCACAGCGTCCCAGTCTGTACCAGTGTCATCTTTTGCTAATGTGTCAACTGAAACACTCGTTTTTATCCCTGGGGATAGGAAGTGTCCTACTTCTCCGGTAGGGCTGGGTTGGTTCTGGACAAGAGAGAGGATGAAGTGCACGCCTGCATGAGTGCTCGTTACTTTTCCCTAGCCGATCAAGCATTTTTTCTGTTTGATCATTTAGAAGAAGAAGCAAGGGAGGAAATTAAGCATTGGTCCATTGAGGAAAGAAAGGGCTTTTCCAGAGAAAATTTTAGTTATTTTGCGTGAGCTCTATGGGTGTGCCTAGTCACATGTCTCCTTACAGGACACTTTCTTTTCTAGGAAACAACAAGAGGGTGAGTGCCTGTTGGAGTTTTCCCTGGCATTGATGAAGTTAATGGGGAAGATCAAGCAGGTTGCACTTCATCCGGTTTTAAATTCTGAGGTGATGTTGCAAGATCAGTTCATAGAATATGTTATTGATGGGGTGCTCCGTAAAGAGTTAAAACAGCTGGCACATCACCTACTGGCGGCAAATCTACTTGAGGTTTGGGAGGAGGCCATTAGATGGGAACGTGAAGGTATGCCAGTGACTATGCGGGCTTGGAATCACTCTGTCCCCTCTGCATATGGTCTACTGTATTGAGTTCAAGGGGAGGCTCGCTCCTTAGCTAGCAGTCTTGCATTGAACTCAGAATTGGTGGAGCTGAAGTCGATTTTAAAACGCATGAGCAGCTTGACCATCTTACCTATAGTGTTGGTCTTCTCAAGGCTTCTATGCAGAGTAGATATTTTTCTAGTCCTGTTATTTGCAGGAGGTGCCAGCAGCCAGGGCACTTTACCCGTGAGCGTGACGGCCAGAAGGTTCCATCACGTCCTAAGGCTGCCATTAGCTCTAGTTCTGCCCCGCCCATTCAAGGCACTACTCAACCTAGGCAGGTACAGGGAAACTAGCAGCCACCGATCTGTTGGATAGCAGTTCGGATGGGGTTTGTAAAGGCTCAGGTATTTTGACCGGGGGTACAGGGCCCCGGGTAATATCATCTTGTCCACATATAACTGTCAGTATGGGGGGTGTGGACGTGCCTTGTCTGTTGGATACAGGTTTTATGGTATCATCTATTACAGAGAATTGCTTTCAGCGTGATTTTGAATCATGGGGACAGGATCGCCTGAGGCAGTGTCAGTGGTTGTAGCTTAGAGCTGCTACTGGGTTAGAAATCCTGTATCTTGGCTACTTGGAACTGGATGTTGTGCTTTGTAATAAGGATATTCCAGGGTGTGGGATGTTGGTAGTTAAGAACCCATCTGGGGGTTCCTTATCTTAGGTCCCTGGTGTACTGGGGATAAATATTACAAGTCAATGTTACCATGACCTGTTTGGTTAATATCGGTGCTCCTTTTTCAACTCTCCTGCTAAAGAACAGGTGCCTGGCCCCATTTTTGAAGCATTGTAGCAGTGTCATCAGACTAATGTAACCCCTGTGTCAGGGTGGTTCAGGTATGGTGTGGCAAGGTTTGTCGCATTGGTGAGGGGACTCTTAGGATTGTAGCTACAAGTTGTTCCAGTCTTATAACTGGGCAGTCAGCCCTTTTTGAGCCTTTGGCTTCAGGGTTGCCAGGGGGGCTTTTGGCCTCACCAGCATTAGTTTCAGTTTTGAATGGCACAGCATACATCCCCATAATTAATGTAGGAATGACTGATGTTCTCTTGTATCCCCATTCCAATCTGGGTAGTTTGGTTGAGGTTTGAATATGAGGTGGTCAAGTCCCACATTGAACATTTGCTTGAGGCACTAATTATTCGGGAGAGTTGCAGCCCTTATGCATCCCCTATCATCCATGTTAAAAAGAAGGATGGAAGCCCTCAGTTGTGTGTGGACTACCGCCAATTAAACAGTAAAACGCGCAAGGATGCATTTCCACTTTCTCGTACAGAGGAAACATTAGATCCTCTCTCTGGGGCCCGCTAGTTCGCCATGTTGGACCTTGCCAGTGGGTACATTCAAGCGCCTGTCACAGAGCCTGATAAGGCTAAAACAGCTTTTTGTACCCACTTTGGTCTTTTCGAGCGAAACAGAATGCCTTTTGGGCTCTGTAATGCCCCTAGTATTCAAAGGCTTATGCAGCATCTGTTTGGGGATCAGCAATGCCAATCATTACTCCTATACTTTGATGATGTGGTCATTTTTTCTTACTCTGTTGATTAGCATCTGCAGCTGTTGGAAGTAGTGCTTGATTGGCTATAGCAAGAGAGTTTAACCTTCTGGGGTCAAGTGTGTCGTCGACGACATTGCATAGTTTTTGCATCTATTTCAGTTTATATCTCTCAGATTTCAGCTGAAATCTTAATGTAGAATCATGAAAAAACACTGGCTAAATCCATAATTGGTCTTTTAAAAACGTCCATTGTCGGAAGTATTAAAGTTTTTAGAATTCGGTCCGCCCTCAGCCAAAGATCGCTATTCACATTCTAAATAGCCGCATTAGTGCGTATTCAAATTTGATTCGCATGGTAATTTGATTAACAGCGCAACGGTGAAACACAATCCAGATACATCCCCATCAGCGCCATATAAGGGTATGTGACCAGGTGACAATGACTCATTCATACACATGAAAATTGCTACATATGAAATGAAAGGAGCCAGAAATAGTGACAAGAGTTAGCTTTTTCTTATTTATTTACCCAAAAGAATGTTGCAACCACACCATTTAGTCATCTTCATGTAGCCAAGACTTTAGTGATCAGATATTTGGGATCAAAGCAAACTGCCAGCATTGCTTACTATGTACTTTTATAATGTTTCTACAAGTGTTCCAAACTGAATTTTACAATGTCTATACTTTGATGTCAAATTATAAACTTAAAAAAACTGACATATTTATAATATACATTAAAATAAAGATGAGTGTAATGGCAAAACAAATATATAAGAAATAATTTATTTGCCATGAAATTTATAGTTGAAGAAATGTGTGATCATGCCCTAGTCAGTGAAAGTGTGTTTCCTACCCCTAGACCCCAGAGGGTTAAAGGCTAAGCTGGAGTAGTGTTCCTTCTTTCAGCAGGGGGTGATTTAGATGATTTAGCTATTTAGGTCATGTTATTTCTAACCAGAGTTTGTCCATTGATCCGAGAAAGGTAGAGGTTTAAGGGGGGCACCTGTACTTGCTTATGCAGACTTCTCTTTGCCATTTGTATTTAGAAGTCGATGCTAGCCAGGGTGGCCTAGGAGCAGTCCTTTCTGAAGAACAGGGTGGTCATGTTCAACCTATTGCATATGCTAGCCATGGTTTGAGGCCCGCTGAACACAATATGTTGAATTACAGCTCTGTGAAGTTTGAATTTCTTGCACTCAAGTGGACCACAACTGAGATATTCCGTGAGTACCTGCTGGGTCAGAAGTGTGTTGTGTTTACAGATAACCCTCTCAGTCATTTATCCACTACTAAGTTGGGGGCCACTGAACAACGGCGGGTGGCCCAGCTGGGGGCTTTTACAGTTAGTCCTGCCATCCATATTAAGGCCAGTGGTGATGGCGCAGCTTCACCAGAACTACAAGTATCAGGGGATTGACAGGACCAGCCAGTTGGTACAGCAGCGATGTTACTGGCCTGGTATGTTTGTAGACATTAAACATTGGTGCCAGGAGTGTCGACGTTGCCAAGTTATTAAGGACACATAGCCCATAGGGGTACTTTGACAAGTCTATTTAAGGAGGTTCAAAGAACAGCATGTCCCACTGCTGGGCAACATTCTAACCCATATCATTTTCTATGGTCTGCAGGGGATACTGCATGAGGGGCAGCGGGATCTCCTAGATTGGCATGTTGGGTTTAGGGGTGGAGGCATCTATAACCCTTGGTAGTTCATCGTCAAGTCGGCGATGAAAATCCCGGTGGTAGATTGTGGTCTGGTAGAAATGTCAGTCACATTTATTTTGGTCCGGTAATGGGATTGGTCCTTCGGTAATTGCCAATGTGGCAGAGCAATCTACAATACCCTTTTTGTGAATAGTCGACTACGCCACCCCAGGGACACTGCTCCTGGGGAAAATATGATAACCCAACTCCGATAACAGCACACAGGTTCAATCCACCGAAGAGCCAGAGACATGAATCAGTAAAAGTTTTTATTACATTCAAAGGAAGATTTGTTATTCCATGCCACACAAGATAGAGCCAAAACCCTGTTGGAGCCAAACCCCTGCAGCAGACCACACCAGATAAAAGCACAACTGATCTCTGGACCACAGATAACCACACACACGTGCTTGGTGAGCTAATACTAGTGACTTATACTGCACACAGGTGAGTTCCACCACCAGTCAGGTGGGTGCCACTCAAGGCTACTAGTTCTGAAACACAAGTAAAGGGACAGGACACCAGGTTAGTATGGTACCCGCTTTCTGTCGCGCTGCAACACCCACTTGACCACCCAAAGCTCAAACAAAATCACAGCAATCAAAATAAACATAATTAAAATAAACCAAAATACAAACAGTCAATCCATGCAATACCATGAATCAAACCAAAAAAAAAAACAATACAAAATCTTGAGGCAGAATATAGGCTGTACACTGAGATCAGCAGCAGAACAGTGCCACTCCAGGAAGTTCCGGGCACCAAGATTCTACACTGGGCTACACCCCAGCACTGACACTGACAGGATACACCGTTGTCGATAGCGTGTAAACAGATAGACAAACAAAACAGCGGTGATGTCCACATCCCCAGTAAGCCTGCAATATATTGAAATAATTACAGGTCACACTTACAACGAATAACCCCGATATCCCCGATGTACCTACCGCCAGCATGAGGACTTATAACACCGTTGGAGCTTCCTTCACCACCTCCCCGACTACAAAAGCACAAGCTACTTAATGACGATATTTATAAATCGTGGGACACGCATATTAAGAACATAAGAACATAAGAAATTTACAAACGAGAGGAGGCCATTCGGCCCATCAAGCTCGTTTGGGGAGAAC
>JAABNY020000035.1:16931384-16941903 GCA_015164015.2 Brevimyrus niger
GCATGTCCCACTGGGAGGAGGCCCCGGGGAAGACCCAGGACACGCTGGAGGGACTATGTCTCTCGGCTGGCCTGGGATCGCCTCGGGATTCCCCCAGAGGAGCTGGAGGAAGTGGCCCGGGAGAGGGAAGTCTGGGTTTCCCTCCTGAGACTACTGCCCCCGCGACCCGATCTCGGATAAGCAGGAGATAATGGATGGATGGATGGATGGATGGATGGATGGACAAAAACTAGGCTTCTTGGTCATTAAGTTACCATAAAGTCTGTGGAATGACCACAAAGAATAGTTTTTGTCCATTGAAGAAAAGTACAAAGAATACATTTTTAAAAATTGGCTGTGGCCCCTGCAGGGCTCTGTCTGTACCATTACTATATCTGTTATAGTTCTTATTGTTATGTCACGGAAAATGTTAATTCATAATGCAACTCAGCATTTAAGTCAAAACATGTTTGTTGGTTTTCACATTTCCATTTACTACATCCAGTATTTCTACAAATTGCAGAAGTTGGTGAGTGTACAAGGAGTACAGATTAGATGGGTGGAGTGAGTGACAGCCATCCATGGAACACAATGCTTTTGTTCCAACAGTCCCCTTTATGGTCTATGTTATGGTAATTGCTAGACAAGGAATACATTTGTTTCTTAGGACTGGTCTGCTGCTGCAGATGCTTTGTTGTTCATATCATCCATCCTTTTTCTGAGAGTGCTTGTCCTAATAAGGGTCATGGGAGGTCCAAAGCCAACAGGCACAAAGCAGGGAACAACCCAGGATGGGGCAGCAACCCATTGTGGGGCACACTCGCACCCAATTCACTCATTCATGCATTTAATTAACTCCAATTAACCTCAGTGTGTTTCTGTGAGGGGGAAACTGGAGCACCCAGAGGAAACCACATAATGACACAGGGGAAAAACACAAACAGGCATGATGGAGACCCAGAGGTGTAAGGCAACAGTGCTACCCGCAGCACCACCATCCCCTCAGTTAAGACTATAACTCGTCTCGTCCAGTCTACTGTCTTATTGTCTATAATTGGGAGACTCTCTCAGCCCTGTTCTTCAAACTACGGACATTATGGATCAACGCAATTGACACCATCTTCTCGAGAGAAGCACAGGTTCGGGGGACCCTGACTGTCCTGCAGGAACGTACGCAGCTGGCTACACGATGGACAAATGGGAGAGGTAGAGGGTCGTGTGTCTGCCGGCTTTTTTCGTGGAGGACATCGAAGATATTTACCTATTCAGGACCATGAATACAGATCTGATGCTGATTGGATTAGGCATTGCCCTGGTGTATCAAAAATTTAAGAAAATGGTGACAGCCGCTCAAAGCCCCACTAGGCTGGCTGGGATGATTGACGGACTTGGCAAAGCTGTTAGCACTAAACTGGATAACATCACTGTGTCTAATGACCGAAGATTTGATAACATCACCGGGACTATGGACCGCAGATTTGATAACATCACAGAGAAGCTCACGGCTTTGCACAGGATTTTGGATGGCGGAGACCAGCGTGGACATTAGAGGAGATGTGAAATTACAGCTTCTCGCCCGAAAATCTATTTCGCTATTCTATCTGCTGTTGGCTCCCCCCAAATCAGCACGGGCCTTGGCCAAGGCTGCTGTTGAATTCAACAACTTCCCCAGAAGAACAAGGCAGTGAGACTCTCTCGCATTCTTCTCCCCCAACTACCAAGGACACCCTCCCCCAATCCAACGGCTTCATGCTGGGGATATGAAGCGGTGAACAGGCACGTCTGTTGACCAGTGCTGGTCGGGCTGCAGGACCAGATGACTGTTTGTCTATGCTAGGCTACCTCCACCTACCCATCCCCGTTCCCTATTCCAAGTGTCGACTTTATTGTAGTAAGATCTGGTGACTATGTGCTTCTGTTGTTGAGGTGTTTTTTTCTGTTCCTACATTGTACTCCCTACTGGAGTACAGTCAGGGGGCAGTTTATTTATTCACCTCCCCTCTCCACATGTAATTTTACTTTCTTTGGTTTTTCCTACACTTCCCTGTCTTCCTGACCTGTCTACCCCCTATAATCTGATGTGTGTATATGTATGGTTGAGTTGATGGCCTGTTTTTCGCTGGTACTTGTGACATAGTGAATAAAAGGAATTAATCAATTCCTGTTTGACTGATCTTTTACAAACTTTGCAGAGGCATTGCATGGCTGCTGAACTAGAAGTGATTAAATATTAAGACAGATCATTTTCTATGGAGCCCCTCTAGTATCAGAAGAGAAAAAAAGAACCATATGTTAATCTGCTCTCAGATTCCAGTTCATCACCCAGACAATATGCATGCAAAGAATGAAAAAGCTCTGTAAAAGACTTATTGAGTTATTGTGTGCAGTTGCGGAGGGAAAAAAATCATATATTCCCTGACCAGAGAATAAAATTATATATTATATATATCTACAGTAGGAAGAATGAGATTTTCTTTTTAGCTGAGCATTTCTGCCTATCCATCCTGAGCACAGGGGAAGGATACATCCTGGATGGGATTCCAGTCCAACGCGGGGCACATGCACACAAAACAATTGAGATTTACATACACCAGAAAGCCTAGCTGCACATCTTCAGACTGTAGGGGAAAACCCATCTCATTTGTGGAGAACATGCTCACACACAGTGAAGATAAGATTCATTCTCCTAACCATGAAAACGTAAACTTCCACTACTGCTTACTGCAGAATATTTTAATGACCATTCATGTTTATTTACTATTACTTTTTCAAGTAATAGTAAGTAATTTTATGATTAAATCCACCTCATATTACTATTCAATCCTGGTTATTGTATAAGGTTTATCTTTAATGTTTTATTTTTTTAACTGGCATTTTCTAAATATAGGACAGAGAGACCCTGTTTCTCGGTACCTTGGCTTTGACCTTTAATTTTGACTGTTTTTCTTACCATAGGCTCCAGCTGAAAATGAAGAGGTGAGGTTTGTTTGCATTGACTTCTCAGCACATTTCCGCTTTTGCAGAGGACCAGAGACTCCACGGCAAACTGGAGAACCTAGAACAGGTTCTAAAGGTAGGCCTTTCTGTGACATTTGGAGAGTTGGAGTGGAGGAGGATGCAAATATACTTAATACTTTTTCCTTTCATTTGGCAGCATATGCGAGAGGTTGCTGAGCGTAGGCAACAGTTGGAATTTGAACATGATCAGGCCCTGGCAGTCCTCACATTCAAACAGGATGAGGTCAAACGCCTGCAGAGAGTGAGTGTCTGTGAAGTCCAGTAAGCTTTGTCTAGAATTTAGCACCTTAACTGTGAATATCCAAGTTGTGTCAGTAATACTGGAACTAATCAAATTTTGAGACAGATCACACCAAGATTAAGCAATAAGACTTAGTGGAAGTAAACTGACGGGTGAAAGCAGACGACTTAAATTGACGCATTCTATGGGGGGAAGATCTGGAAGTGGTCAAATTTTGAGAAAAATCCTCCAAAACTATAAAGCAATGCCCCATATTAATAGCAAAGTATAATTTCAGACATTTGATGTCTGAAAGTTAAAATCAAAAAAAATATTGGGCTGATCTCTTACATAAAAATTGTGTATGTGACAAAGCGGTTAGGAGGGAGGGGTTGCCATACTTCTACCCTTACCACATAACTGGACTACGCCACCCCAGAAGCCTGGCTAAAATACCCTACCCTGTCACATGTGGGCAGACAGACGAATGGGGAAGCAGGCAAGTAAAGCCTGTGATACATGGAATCAGAGTTTATTAGGCACTCCAGGGCAGACATAAACGAACAACGTCAATGACTCGACCCCCCTGAGCCCAAAACTTTATAAAAAGGCATGGTACATCTCACATTTCAAATTTATTCTTCTAGAATTATTTTCCTGTATTTTTCCTTCCAAATTGATTCTTTTGTACTTTTCTTTAATGGACAAAAACTAGGCTTCTTGGTCATTAAGTTACCATAAAGTCTGTGGAATGACCACAAAGAATAGTTTTTGTCCATTGAAGAAAAGTACAAATACATAAGGATTATATGGAGCTGGGCATGACAGAACCCCCGCCCCCCCAAAGGCGCGCACACTGGGCACGCCCAAGGGGATGTGACGGACAAGACGAAGGAACAGGACCTGAAAGACAAAAGCAAAATCATCAACCAAAGACCGGGAACAGAACATAGAACAGGCCTCAGGGACAAGAAGACAGACAAGACCCGACACAGGACAGGAAAAGCAGACAGGCATACGGAAACAGGAGACACCAAGGGAACACCCACAGTCGACACGAAGAGGCCAGGAGTGAACGGAGGAGTAACAAAGAGACGAGGAACAGACATAGGTGGGACGATGGGAAGAGAAGCGGACAGGGGAGACCAAACAGGACCGGGCGGGGGACAAGAGGGAGCCCTAGGGAGCTCAGGCGGCGACAGCCAGAGGGGCCGCAGGCGAGAGAGAGGTAGCAGCAGGAGGGGACGCCACAGGGGTCAAGGGAACGGGCCGAGGGAGCAATGGAGGAGACACGGAGGGAGCAGTAGGGACAAGTGGAGCAGGCAGGAGGGGGAAGCCGCCGCAGGTTACAACGCAGCTGGAGCCTGGGAAGGTGCCATCCGCCGCCCAGGCCTGGAGGCGACCGTCATGGAGCCGGAGGCGGGCCCAAGGACCGGCACCAAGGCCCCGGGGGAGGACCCGGAGGCGACAGCCTACCCAGAGCCAGAGCACCCACAGGCGACCCCGGAGCCCCAGCCAAGGCGTGCGAGGGCGAGCCAGGGGGCAGGGCAGGTGGGACCCCAGCCCGGTGTCTATGTCTCCTCCTCTTGCGGGATACCGACAGGCGGGGGCCTCGTCAGGCTCCCCCTTTCAAGGGCCCAGGCAAAGCAGTCCTGTTCCTGCCTGGGTCAGGGGAACCCAGTAGTTGGATCCCCGAGGGGTCACACTCAAGCTCCTCCTCCAATTCCACCACTGGAGGAGGAGTGGGGATGGCACAGTCCGGGACCTCCTCGGGGACAGGAATCATGGGTGGAGCGGGAGCCATGAGCAGAGCTGGACGGGCTGGACCGAAGAGCAGGGCTGGATGGCCGGGGGGCCCCTCCGTGGGCACCTCGGGCAAGTGGCCAGCAGGGGGCAGCAGCATCAGGCAGTGCTGCAGGCAGAGCGGTGTCCCCAGCGTCCCTCACAGCAGAGATCCCCTTACCTGCCAAGCACACCAGAGGTTATAAGCTTCCAGGGGAGGCGGCGGCTCGTCGAGGCGTCGAGACTGATCACTGCAGTGTTTTCTCTAGCAGGAAGCAAAGAGCAGGCTCCCAGGAAGAGGGTGGAAACTTCTTCTTGCTGTGCCTCTCTTTGCTTGTTCTGCTTCTTCCGGGTGCGGGTCCGGTTCGGACGCATCGGCCAGGCTTCGGGCAACACGCCCCTCCCATCGCTCCGTAAGCCTTTGTCTGAGGCGACGAAGACATTTCCTAGCCCTCTGGAGGGGGCTAATATACACAAGTCTAGTCAAAAGGAACAGGACACGGGTGATCACAATCAGGAATTAACACAAGGGGGCGTGGCATACATGAGGATTGTACGGAGCTGGGCGTGACCCCATGAACAACCCAATAATTCCAATGAATCTCCCCCCCACACAAGTACAATTCACCAAGCAGCAGACGTGATTTGTCATACACAAGTTTTATTACATGAAACAGAAGAAAAGATGAAACAACACCACATTAACACAAATTTCCAATATTTTTCACATATAAAAATCTATACAAAAACAATGCTAATGCCACACACTGAAGAGTTTTTTAAAAAAAGAAACACATATAAACAACCATCACTCCCGACAAAGCCAGTGTTCTGACAAAACGTCACACTTTATCAGAACATCATACCATAGTGCTAATCGATAGCTGTAACCCTAACTCTTACCCTAACCCCCCAAAACCCCTAAAACCCTTACCTTAACCCTAACCCCTAAAACCCAACCCTAATCCCAAGACGGTGACACAGCACATGCGCAAAAAGGCTTGATAGCACGTCTCGATAGGTATGATGTTTTGTCAGAATACCGGGCTGCTGTCACAACAAGGAGGTCAGCCAGATAAATGCGTACCAACCCCCCCCCCCCCCCCATAAAGATCTCCTTTCCCAACCACACTCAGTGCATCACCGGGGTAAGACCACTACAAGCCATTCACACCCACCCACATCCCAAAAGAGGGCACGCGTTAGTCACACAACACCACTAAACACACGGCACGCATAAGCAAGTGCTGCCACCAATGGCTATAGCGCCCACTAGAACAACCCCACCTCCCTGAATCAAACGCAAGACTTTACAAAATCTCCTACTAATACATACACAACCACTAATCGGAACAAAACAGCAACACCAATGACACTCTGCCTCTTAACCCCAGTGGTTGATTATTGTGCCCGCTCCGGATCCCAATGACGGCCATCCCAAGGAGCCTCGCTGAAATAGCTAGAATATCCGATACACCCCTCCAAGGTAATTGCAGGCAAAGTCCTACTCCATGCTACAAAAACACAGAAACCACATAAATAAATGCACACACACAAACATTACACTAAAACAAACCACATACCTGTACGAAAGGCAAACAAGGAAACGAAGAACGTCACCAAGCCACCGGCTGCAATCCTGAAACTACAGCAACCAAAAATAAAAGATTAAACCCAGCAATAGACATAATTAAACTATAACCCCCTGTTAAAACCTCCCATACTTAAAATGAAAGCCATGCAAACTAGATGGGAAAACGCACAAACACCGTCGACTCCACCCCTACAACCCCGATTTCCGCTACCTAAATAGTGCCACCAATTATCGGAGGACAAGTACTGCTGTCAGGAAAGAAACTAACGTTACTACCTGACCACACACACAGTTTATGGGCGAAGATCATTTTCAAATTTTGAGACAAATTGCACCATAACTGAAGCTTAGTGAAGGATGATATTAGAGGCTTATCCTTGTGAATTGAATATATTTATTATTATTTACTGTATTTACCTTTGACTTACATTTGACTGTTGCTGGATCTTATTACCACTTCACAAAAACATTATATGGATGAGAACCTACATCTAAAAATGTACTTAATCAAATCCAGAACTGGACCTGCAAACAGAGAGTGAAATTGAAGCTGTGGCCCTCCATCTGGTGAACTATACCTCCACTATACCTAAATGTATTCCATGGATCTTTTTGAAAATTTCCCAGGTCGGTGATTCTAAAACTGTGAGGCCAACACGATTTTCTAAATATGCTGTAATGAAGTTTATGCTAATTTTTTTTTTCGTTAGTCTTCCCATTCTGAAATTTTTTGTGATAACAGTCCAGGAACCAGCAGTCCAGCAGCCAGTAGGCTAAATGTATGCTGGGGAACTCGGCAAAATTTATTGTGGGAGAATTTAATTGCGTCACTTTTTTGTGTAGAGGTGGGAAGAGAGTGTAAGGTAGGCTTGTAAAAAAATTTCCTTATATTGCAGTATTTCACCCAAGAAAATCTTCACCAACCAAAAAAAAAGAATTAATTATTACAAGCCTCTGTCTGTATCATTAGGGTATCTGTGATGATATTGATATTCCATATCAATCACAGTCCTAATGAGAAATAAACAGAATATAAATATTTATACATAAAATTTTAATAATATAAATGACATTTGAGTTCAGTTTGGATGGGGGCAGGTGATGGGACTGTCCTGAAAATATGCTCTCTTCTATGTCATTCGCTCTCCTTTCTAATTAAACATGTTTTTTTCACCTTTCAGGCCCAATTTGCTGCTAAGAAGGAGCAGGAGGGAGTTGTGCAGATTCTGGAAGTGAGTTTTTCCACACAGCATTCCACAGCAAAATCAACATCAGCATCATCATTACTATAATTATGAATTATGTATGCAACACAACATTTGGTAATACTTTACTTGAGGCGGCACGAGTAATTTAGTACCTCAGTTACTAAAGTAAAAATCATGAACAAATGTATAAAACAAATGTTATGATTGATTATTCATGAATGAACATGGGATCAATACATAACTAACAGTTTCTAGTTAATTAATCCATTACACAGATCTATTACTACTGCATTATTTGTGCCCCCTCAAGTAAACTGTACAATACTTATTACAGTATTGTACCATATTAACTTTAATGTAATATAATTCAACTTCAAATTTATATTTAAAAATTTAATGAATTTGCTTTGGCATTATACGCCTAGAAAATGACCAATTCTGGACTCTCAATGTGTGTTGTGAGAAAGTTTTTTCCATACACATTTTTTCCATAAAATTGTATGCATGTGGTGTTTGTTACGGCACAAATGTTTTCTTGCTTGATTTTTTATTTTTTTTTTTGTTTAATACTTGAACCTTGTTTTTATTTTGACTCAGACCACACTGGACAGCATGCAGGTAATGGCAGAGAACATTCTCACTTCTTTCCACATACAGAAGTGTTTGTTGGTACCCTTACAGCTCATTGAAATAATGCTTCTTTTCTCCTATAAGTGATTCAATTAAAAGCCATTGTCCTTAGTATGTGACAGTGCAAACAAACAAAATTGTGAAAATAAATAATTTATTTTTGATTTTACAAAGATTTGCTAAAATAGTATGAAAAGATTTGTTGGTACCCCTTATCCTTGCAGTATAGTCATGTTTCAAAGTAAGCGTTTAATGTTAATTGGTATCATAGGTGCCTTCAAGCTTTCATCAGCCATTCAGTCTATTTAAAGGGAAAGAACATGCTACTGTGTTGTTTGGTATTATTGTGCACCACACTGCACATGGACCAGAGAAAGCATAGGAGACAGCTGTCTGAGGAGCTCAGGAAGAAGATTATAGATAACCATGCTAAAGGAAAAAGGGTATATGACCATCTCCAAGTTGCTTTATGTTCCTGTGACCACAGTTGGCAATATTATTAAAAAGTATATGGTTCGTGGGAACCTCCCAGGACGTGAACACAAGAGGAGCAACCTGAGTTTGATCAGAAGAATAGTGTGGATGATAGAATAAGAGCCAAGAAAACCATTCAAAACCATTCAAGCTGAGCACCAAGATCAAAGGACGTTGCTAACTGATTGCACAATCCATCACATTTTAAACAATAATGGGCTCCATGAAAGAAGACCCAGGAGGACTACACTACTGACAGAAAAACATAAAAAGCCAGAGTGGAAAATGCCTGTTGACAAGCCATAAAGTTTCTGAGAGAATATCCTTTGGACTGATGAGACAAAACTGGAACTCTTTGGCCAGTCACATCAGCTGTATGTTCAGAGAAGGAAAAAAAGAAAGTTTTAAAAGAAAAGAACAGCATACCTACTGTGAAACATGGAGGGGCTTGGTTTTGTTTTGGGGCTGCTTTGCTGCATCTGGCACAGGGAACCTTGAATCTGTTCAGGGCACAATGAAGTCTCAAGACTACCAAGGCATCCTGGAGAGAAATATAATGCCCAGTGTCAGAAAGATCAGCCTTAGTCGCAGGTCATGGATCCCTGTGGTGCCACAAAATATTAAATTATACGTACCATATTTTTTGTCCGTACCATTTTCACGTGTTTAATTATATAAAATATTCAATTAAATCAATAATAAAAAACAAAGTCTGATTTGTGTTAAATATGGAATAAGTGATAAAGGATGGCATTAAACCTTTGTCATTTTCAAGTTATTTTAGAGATAATTGTGTTTTTTTTTTCATGCGCAAGGGTACCAAAAAGAATGGTCCACATCAGTATCTACTGCAGTATTTGGCATTTTGTAGTTTGAGCAGTGTCGTGTCCCTGGTTAACTTAGCTAATTTAATTAAAGAGACATGTTAAAGGAAAAGGAAAGATAGTGTAAGTTAAATCTGAACTCTTTTGAAATGCTTCTTATAACATTTTGGTGGCCTACACCCCAGTGCTGAACAGAGCAGTGTACTGTCATCGTCACACACAAGAACATACATGATGATTAAATTGCTGAGCAAATGTATTAATTGAAAGTAAAAGAGAATGTATAATTACACCTCCATATTTTACAAAAATAAAGTTATAAATTGTTTTCCTTATGGGTCTGTAGGTCCTGCTTTTAAGTTTCAACATTACCTGTTGTTTACAACAGTACAGCTCCTACAAAAAATTAACAACCCAAAATATTTTCCATGAGATTAACCATACAGTAGTAGCCAAAAATTTTGAGTATGACAGTATTGGTTTTCACAAAACAAAGCTGCTTCAGTGTTTGTCAGATGTTCCTATGGTATACTGAAGTATAATTAAAAGCATTTCATAAGTGCCAAAAGCTTTTATTGACAGTTATGTTAAGTTTATGCAGAGTCAAGATTTGCATTGTAGGCATTTCTTTTTCAAGCCTTCTGCAATTCAGTCTGCCATGCTGCCAATCAACTTCTGGGCCAAATCCTGACTGATGGTAGCCTATTCTGGCATAATATAAGAGTGCATATAATAACACAATACTACATACATGCTACATTATCACTGTGCAATATTTACAAGTCTTTTA
>JAABNY020000035.1:16954158-16966265 GCA_015164015.2 Brevimyrus niger
GCTTTACGGATCTTCAGTCCTGCTTCCAGGAGCCTGATACCAACTGTCCTAGCAGTGTACTTCACACCTGCAGTTGTATTTACATATCTTAATAATTAATTATGATGCTCCCAGCAGTGCTTCTTGTAAGGATTGACTTACTAGATAAATTATTCATTGTTTATTAAACATTTATTTAGAGAAACTATTACCAGACTTTGCAGCCAGAAAGGTTTTTTTTCGCATGTAGTTCATTTGCATTGGTCATTTACATTTACTTGTGCATGGTAAAGGGGCGGGATCTCATGCACACACACATTTACAAGATTTGACAAGGGCAAATTGCATATATATATATGTGTATGTACCAGTTTTAATAAACCAGGTATTTTTATTTGCTTGTATGCGGTTTTCTGATCTCTTTGTACAATGAACTTTATGCAACATTTGACAAATGAGGCCCCTGCAGCATTTTCTGACCCCATATGAACACCACTTACAGATATTCCTGGTAGTGGTTTGCCAGTCAGCCTTAAGAAATTGTATTTATTTAAAATTCTTCCCTAGTTTTATTTTTCACCCTCAGTTTTCTTGAGTTCTCTTGTGGTAAATTGTAAATGAGAATTGGATGAAACTATTGACTGTTAGCCACATGCTATCTCATGTGAGAAAACACGGGCCTATGGTGTTTCAGGTGATGGAGGTTTCCTCCCCAACAACCAGTAGCGTGTTGCTGGGTCAGTCTCAGATCCACCTCCTGGAAAGCACGTACGAATTGACGGTGCGGACCATGTCTCCTCTTGGGGAATCTGCTGACTCAGTGCCTGCTCAGGTCTTTCCAGGCCTTCTTTCAGCCATCAGACATGGGGTATCTCTGGATCCAAACTTGGAAATGTCTGTAGGAAATGTGTCCACACTCCTTCGGAACCCACCACTAGGAGCCCCTGCCAATTCCTTGGATCAAGCCTCAATGATCCATGAAGAGAGTGGTAGCATGCCAGAGGTACATCATCATGTGAACTGGTTTCTTATCATACTCCTCACTTCCTATTTAATACTGCATTTTCAGTCTAATTAGTTACATATGGACACTATTATACTAAATATCAAAAGATACAAGGCGCATGTACTGCCTGGAAAAAAGTAAGTGGACACCATACCATGCATGTCAAATACGGAGTTGCTGCTATAATAGCCCCTGCACCACTCGCAAAAACTTACCACTGGACTGGTTATCGGAATGTGAGCTCATTCAGCCACAGGAGCATTAGTAGGTCAGGCACTGATGTTGCGGTCAGAAGGTCTGAATCACAGTCGGCTTTTCAATTCGTCCCAGAGAGTTCAGTGGAATTGAGGTCAGGGTTCTGTGCAGGCCAGTCAAGTTCTTCCATATCAATGTCACAAAACTACGAATTTGCAGCTCCTGCTTTGTGCACAGAGGCACAGTAATTCTGGAACAGGTAATGACTTTCCTCAAACCTTTGCCACGAAATTGGAAGCACACAGTTGGCTAAAATGTCTTTGACCACTGATGAATTAAGGTCACCCGTCGCTAGAGTTAAAGGGCCTAAGCCAAACTCTGCCCTAAATCAATATGCCCCATCCACCAAACTTTATATTTTGGCACTATTTACTGAGGTAGGTAGTGTTTCTCCTGACATCTGCAAAAACCAGATTCTTCTGTCACAGCATCAAATAATGAATCCTGATTATTCACTCTTGATACATTTCCACTGTTCCACAGTCCAATGGCAACATACTTAACACTAGTCAAGTCAATGCTTAGCGTATTTGGTCGTTTCTAAGATGAGGAATTTTTACGTGCCATGCCCTTCAGCGCGTTGTCATCCCGCTCTTACAGCTTGTATGGCCTCTACCTCTTTGGTGTTGTACTGTGATTGCTTCTAAACACTTCTGCTTTACGAAGACAGTTCTTGACTGGAGCAAGTTGACTCATGGAAGAAATGTGATGGATTAGTTTGTGGCAACAGTGGCATCCTGTGATGGTACAATGTTCAAAGTCACTGGGCTCTTCAGTTTGACACATTCCAATATCACGGTCTATCTATGGAGATTTTCATGACTGTGTGCTTCATTTTATGCTCATTTTAGCAATAGGTTTAGCTAAAAAAGAACTAAACTGAATAATTGGAAGGGGTGTCCACCTACTTTTGAACAGGTGATGTAATTTACATGATCTGGAATTTTGTTAATGTTGTTGCATTTAAAATCAAAACCTGCATCTGTGATAAATAATAAAACAGATGTATGGCACGAGGCATGATAAACACATGCTTAACTGGATGGTAGTCAATGAAAGCAATTTTTAGTATAGAAATTCATTTGAGGTTTGCTGAAACAGCTGTAGACCTTCGGGACTATTTTTATATTTATTATTATTATTATTATTATTATTATTATAAGGTCATAATCATGTTTTATCTGTCTGTGTTCAATAATTAGTCTTATAGTATCACCCCATGGCTGCAGGGCAGTGCCACACCTTTGCCTCCTACTATTGGAGAACCTTTGAAATCATCCAAGAACCAAGGAAGTCAGCAGTTGAACCATCTTTTGGAGACATCGGACCAAATTATGCAGATCAGCCAAGCCAACACAAGCTGTTCCACACAACTTTGCGCAGAACGCATTTCTCAGAAGGTAGGCTCCCTCATTTCACCATGCACCCATCTGGAGACAGTGTTTGTATGGGAAGAGCAGGTGTGGGTACTCCTCTGGCTATTCTGTGCTGGAAGATTGTACTTTGCTTTACTAAGAGAAAAACAAAGAGGTGGCGGTACTGTGTACTGGTGAGTACTGGTTCACTTCATGCACTGGAAAAAATGGAAAAGTACTCGTATTCTCAGTTTTTGTTTCCAAAACCAAAACGACAAAACGGATAATGGCTCGTTTTCCGATTTCCCATTTTGTGCTCAAATCAAAAATGGAACAAATGGATAACAAGCGCTCATATCCGATTTACTTTTTTTCATTTATTACAAACGCCGTGACCCGGAAATGACTGTACTGATAGTAAAACATGCGCGAACAACGGTACTGCACTGCGGTTAAGTTATGCTGCATTCCATTTGGCCTCGGAACTCGGATTTCGAGTTTGGAAGCCGGAAGTGACGACATGCGCGTTCCCGTTTCTCAGAGATCCGAGAAATATCTCGGACAACACAGATGATCCAAAGTTCAGAATCCAACATAGTTGTGCCCTTTATAAACAGAAGGGAAATTTGTAGTTTTATCCTGTTTAAGCACTACTTCTCATTTATGGCTCATTAAATCGGTCGCACACAGCATACCGTTCAACTTATATGTGTTGCTACAGAGTTTTATACGTGAGGCACAGCGCAAATGCGTTATCAAGTGATATAGCACAATGGCTACCAAATAACTGGTCTCGAATTGGATTTAATGATTATTCGGAATATTTGTCGGATTTAAGGTAGTTCGGGCTAATTATAAGTGAACGAAGATAAAAGTCATTTAAACTGAGGTACCTTAAATCCGTCAAAGTTCTCCGGCTAAGCAAAAAAAATCTTGCTTTTTCATATGGGTCCATGGCATTGGTACTTATGTGGCAAATGGAACATATCCGACTCGGTTTTCCCAAGTTTTTAATGGATGTGACGTAATATCGGAATCCGAAAATCGTATCCCGAGGCAAATGGAATGCACAGCAATATAATTGACTCGGTTTTCCCGAGCTTTTAACGGATGTGACGTAATAGCGGGATCAAAAAATCGGATCCTAAAGCAAATGGAATCCAGCATTAGCCTCATATTCGATATTCAGTAAGATGGGGCGTTTTTAATGACAGAATCGTGTTGTCAAGTACACAGACAACGATACACACCAATTGTTTTCGAGCTTCAAACCATTTCCTGATTTGTGCTAAATCGTTTTAATAGCTAATAAAATAGGTCCTGTCAGCTGTAATGGCTTGGTGGTTTAGCATTTTGGGCTCATGACGACTGTTGCACATCCCTTTGTTTTCCAGATTGCTTTACGTACAAATTCCAAATAATTTTTGAATGTTCGAATGTATCTGTATAATGTGCAATTTGATAATACTTGAATAGGTTAAAAATTTTAAAACTAAACAAGACAGGGACTTATAGTTAGTGTGATTTGATCAGTGTACTACAGGGAACAATGCACACCCCTTGGATTTTCAGAATAACTTTCTTTCTAACATTTATTGATCAATACATTGTATTCATATTATATGATATAGGGGCAATGCACTATGAGGACAGCGGTGGCTTGATGGTTAGGGAAGCGCACTTGTAATTGAAAGATTGCAGGTTAATAATGACCACTGATCACCAAATTCTAAAGGGCTAAAAGCTCTGAAACAAAATGGGACAGCCATGTCCTATGAAGTGTGCCTTGATCAGTGGACTCTGAGGGACAATGAACACCCCTTGGATTTTCAGAATAACTTTCACACTAACAGCTATTAATTACTACATTGTATTCATATTACATGCCATTGCTCCATTTCATACATATTGACAGTTAATTGATAACACAAATGAATCCATAAGTAAGTTGTAAAATGTGATTTAGAAAAAATATAAAGGTCAACTTTGTTTAGAGTAGGGGGTTTTCAACCTGGGTTATTCAACGCCCCCCAGGGGTCCACAGAGCAGCTGCTGATGGTGTACAGAAATGTATCATCGAAATGTCAGTATAATCATCCAGAAAGTTCTGTATAATCTCCCAGTTTACACTACATGAAAATATTCAAAGAGTAAGCAAAACATATTACAAATATTAATTCTTAGTTACTTCTATGATATAACATTAATGGGAGAGGGTCTGTAGCTGCGGTGTGGTTTCATTTGAGGAAGGCTGTGAACCCTTGCTGTACAGCCTCATTGCCTTCTTTGCATCATGAAAATCACTATTGACTCAGTTTCCTAAAAGAGAACACCAGAGTGGCAAAATTCAGATGTCCCCTCTCCCGGACATCCAGGAAGAGGAGGAACCTTACTCTGACAACCCAGAGTCTGGTGGAGCTAGTTGCAAGGTAAATATCTACAATGTGGTTTATTTTTGCTAGATCAGTCTTCCGTTTTTTGATACCCATTTATCCAGTAATATTTATGGTGGTCCAGAACCTACATTAATAAAAAATCAACACGTCTTTATAGTTGTAGCTCTTTGCAATAATCTGATTGCTACCATCTTTTGTAGGCCCTAGTATTTTATGAGAGCAGTTCCATTTGCTCAATACTGCATCCGTTATTCTAAGGCAAGAACTGGTTGCAAGTTCACATTCTTAACCATGCTTGGTTGGAATGCGGCTCATTGGGTTAGGCCTTGGTGCCAGTGATTGGAGGGTTGCTGGCTCAAATCCCCTCCTTGGCATATTAGCCACGTCTCTGCTGGAGCCTTAAGTAAGGTCTTAAACCCCTGAAACATGTTCCAGGTGAACCTTTTTAATGGCTGATCCTTCCGTCTCACCTGTATGTGTATGCATGCTTCAAAGGAGAGCAAGATGGGATGTGCAAAATAAAAAATAATTCCAATGTACTTGCACAAATGGCAAATAAAACAGTCTTACTAATCTTACACAACAGTTGCTTTCATATTTCAGCTGCATATACTACTTAGTAATTCTTATTCTGCTAACTATACAGTTATGATAACCTACTTGTTTTAAAATTGTCAAATAAGATTTTTTTTTAATTGCTTCATATGTAGTAATTCATTATTGCTGTCTGGAATGTCCTGCTCATTAGAGTTCAGTGCTAATTAATAATTATACTATTTGCAGGTATTTCTGTTGATATATTTGAAATTAAAATTTAATATAATTAAAAGAAAATATTCCCAAGAAGAATATTGTACTTCTGAGACTGTAGGTGGCAGCAGTGTGTTTTATTACTTTAAAGGTGCAAGAGATTTGTATTCCACAAAGTATAGGCATAATTTTTTTTTTTGCAAATTTATTAGGTAGTACTTTACTTGATGGGCACAAATAATATAGTATTATACAATTACTTATTTATTAATTAACCACAAACTCAGTCTTAGTTACATACTGATCTCATGTTAATTCATCATTAATGAATCATGATGCATGTTTTAGCTCCATCAGTCACTGCATTTGTTGCTATATCTGTTAATTCTGTAAACCTTTGTGAACTACTGAAGAAACTACTGAAGGAACAAGTAATGAATAACACAAGAAATACTATTTTCATTTTTGTTCATCATTAATGAATTGTGGCATCTTTTATCTGCAGTAGAAACATATTTGCTCATGATTTGTTCATAATTTGTACTATACTAACAACAGTAACTGAGTTATTACAAAGTATTAGTGCCCCATCAAGTAAAGTGATATTTATGACTACTAATAAACTTAAAAATCTAAAATAATAGTTTCATTCTGGGGGATTTAATCATTAGCTTTTTTCCTCCTTAATGTTCGTGTGTTTTCCACTCAATGAAATCTCTTGTATTCTTTCCCTATGGCTACACACCCAGCCAGATCACTATGAGACGGACAGTGATGAGGAACTTTTGCAAAGACTTATGAGGCTACCCTGGCAAGCTCAAAATAAGAAACATATCGTCAGCATTTCTGAAGGAACAGAGGAGGAGGACAACACAGAAAAATGTGTAGAGCCACCACAGCCACGCTCTGCACAGATTCAGCAACTTGGACCACAGCAGGAGGAAGTAATTGCTTCCAAGAACATGGCACCACCACCAGACCGACACTCAAACAACAGCTCTGGGCCTGTAGAAGGTGATCATCTTCCGAGGATCAGCAAACCCCAAGGCTCTGAGGTTTCATATGTCACTTCCAAACCTAGGCATTACATTGATGGAGACCAAGGTGACAGTTTAAGTGGAAGATGTGGAAGAATCCTACATGCTAAGAGCAAACCAGAGCGCAGAGTACATTATTCAGATATTGTGGAAAGTATCAGCTACCAGGAAGAGGACTCAGATAACAATGTTAATGCCACAGAAATTTTTAAGGCACCTGAAAGGGTACATCAGTCTTATCATTTGGAAAGCTCACACAAGGGTGGAGACCAACGGAGGAATGCTGTCTTGCAGAAGAACCTAATGTCCCCTATTCGGCATTCATCGGGCCAGTACCTAGGGAGTAAGAATGTTATAAGAACCAGGGCCAATGAAGGCTCAGGAATGGAAATTAACTTGGAGTATGGAACAGAAGACGATGATGAAAGTGTCCTTGGTGGTCCAGCTGATGTTTCTGTAGAAAATATGTCTTCAGAATGGTGGTTGGAGGGTGGACAATCAAAATTGCAGCAGGTGTTTGTGAGCTGCTCTGATCAGTTGAATAAATTCACCACAGATACCTACAGGGCCAAGAAACCACAGCTGCTGTCTAATAAAGTCTTTGAGCAGAAGGTAGCCCGTATACCACAGCATCACCACAGGAGAATAAGAATGGGTGCCTCAAAGACAGAGGGTTCTTATGTGGATAAGCACTATAATAAGGTAGAAGACAACCACAAATCATACCAGCAATGTGCCAAATTTGAACAGACGATGAAGCATCAGAGCATCATAGACAACTATCAAAGGGTACGTTTTATTTCATTGTTTAAGCAACCCATTTTGATTAAAGCAGTGGTTTGAGCAGTATCATAATTGTGCTAACCAGTTCTCATTTTTATGTATTAGTAAGGATTTGCTATTTCCAGCTAAGAGACCTTAAAATGATATAGCCTTCCTTAAGGGATAAAATAAAGAAATGTAACCAAGGGACATTCTGTTTATTAGGACACTTGCAGTAAAGAAGGCAAATCATCGGCTACAGTAAGCTGCACCCAGGAAAGACGGAGGCAATCCTTAATGAGAGTGCGAACAAAAACCAGTCGGCTTAAAGGTCAGTCTATAACGGATCCAAAGCTGATACCCAAGCAGTAGTGAAAGGGCCGGCCCAACCCATTTTGAGGCCCTAGGAAAAATTGGATCAAGCTAGGTGTCATATTCCTGGGATGTAGAATACATACAGCTTTGGGACTGATCTGCCCCCAGCGCTGCCACAGACACTATCGAATTAATTAATTAATTTTTAAAAATTATAGGCATAATCTCTGTATGACGAATTAGCATTGATAACATTTCGAGATTGATCACCTAAAATTGAAGCAGCATCACAAAGTGAGAGCAAAGAAAATGCCCATTGCGGACACATGAGACTGCTAGCATGATAGCTCGAAAAATATTTTCTGGACCAACTATCTGAAACTGATTAAGTTTTGAGACAGATCACCCCAAAATTAAAGCAGCACACCCTAATTGTCACGGCGGTGTGAACGACGAGCAAGAAGAGGGAGGCAAGAGCAGCTAAGTCGATCGGGAAACAGGATTTATTAAGGGTAAAACAGACGGGACGGGTACTCACACCGGGATTAGACAGCGACATTCGACAATGACAGATCTGGGGTAACAGAGACGCGGACTAAATACACAAGACTAGTTGGTATTAACAAAAGACAGGTGAGAAAAATCCGGTAGAAACACGGGGTAAAGACGTAGGTGTGGTACACATGAGGAATGGACGGAGCTGGGCGTGACATAACCCCCCCCCCAAAGGCGCGCACATTGGGCGCGCCCGAGGGGAGGCGACGGATG
This sequence comes from Brevimyrus niger, assembly GCA_015164015.2. NCBI lineage: Eukaryota > Metazoa > Chordata > Actinopteri > Osteoglossiformes > Mormyridae > Brevimyrus > Brevimyrus niger. The sequence goes on from JAABNY020000035.1 coordinate 16,962,782, forward strand.
AGACGAGGGCAGGAAAAACAGGACCTGGAAGTCAAAACCAAAAGCATTAAAAGGGAACAGGGAACAAAACAGAGATGCAGAACTGAAACAGGGACCAAAAGAAAGACAGGACCCGACACAAAACAGGGAACGCAGACAGACAGACGGAAACGGGAGACACCAGGGGAACACTCACAGGCGACACAAAGGGGCCAGGAGTGAACAGAGGCACGACAGGGGGATGAGGAACAGAGACGGGAGGAACAAAGGGACGAGGAGACGGAACAAAGGGAGGAGGACAACGGGAAGCATGAGGGAGCCCAGGCGGGCGACGGGCGGCCGCAGGGGAGAGGGAAAAGGGAGCCGGAGGGAACCACACAGGGGCCAAGGGTACGGGATGAGGGAGAGACAGAGGGGACATGGAGAGAGCAGGATGGAACACCGGAGGGGGAAGCCAAAGGCACCGTTCGACGGCCCGCCGAAGTAGGGGGGCTCGGAGGCGGCCGATGTGGAGCCGGAGGCCAGGCCGAGGAGCGGCACCATGGGAGGACCCGGAGGCAACCGCTGCCTCCGAGCTGAAGGGGCCGCAGGCGACCCTGGAGCCCCAGCCAAGGCACGCGAGGGCGAGCCAGGGGGCAGGGCGGGTGGGACCCCGGGCCGATGTCTATGTCCCCTCCTTTTCTTGGACACAGATAGGCAGGGTCCTACAGGGCGCCAGTCCCGGAAGGGCCTGGAAACAGGGGTCCATAGGAAGGCCCCCAAGGGGTCCCACTCCAGCTCCTCCTCACTGGAGGGAGGAGCCAGGCGTCTGAGCCAGTCAGGGACTGGAGTCAAAGTTCTGGGTGTGGGCACGGCTGTAGCAGCCGGTGAGCTGGGCTGAACCAGCTGGATGGGTGAGCTGGGCAGGTTGAGCGAGACGGGCAGGTCGAGCAGGACAGGAGAGCAGGGCGCGGCCGGTTGGACAGGCAAGAGGCACCTTGGTGGGCGTGGTGGCAGCAGCGGGCGTGCGGGCAACAGGGAGCGCCTTGGCGGGCGTGGCGGCAGCAGCGGGCGTGTAGCGAACAGGGGGCACCGCGGCAGGCACCTCGGGCGTGCAGCTAGCAGGGGTGCTGCGGCAGGCCCCTCGGGCATTGCAGCAGGCGGAGCCACAGGCGAACAGGAGCGGACGGGCAGGTCAGGCGAACAGGAGCGGACGGGCTTGGCCGTGCATTCAGCAGGGGGCACCGTGGGCAGAGCGGCAGCATCCTCAGCCATACAGCCAGCAGAGGGTGCCGCAGACAGAGCGGCCTCAGCGGGCATGCAGCCAGCAGGGGGCGCCACATGCAGAGCGGCGTCACCAGCTGCAGGCAGGGCCGTGGGCAGAGTGGCGGCAATCTCGGCCATGTAGCCAGCAGGGGGTGTCGCTGGTGGATCCGGGGCAGCAGGCAGGACCTAAGCACGCATCCTAAATGAGGACGCTGCCCCTTTAAGAGCCCAGGGGGTTTGGGGAATCGCGTCCTTCACACTGTGTATCCCCCCTTGGCTGAGGCGCGCATGCCGGTAGTTATATGCCTCCAGCGGAGGCTACTTCTCACGGGCAGGGCTGCTAGGATAGGCGGCAGTGGTGTCCTCCCACATGGGCATTAGGGAGAAGGTACCCACAAAGAGAGTCGGGTCAGCTCTCTCTCCTTTTCCCCTTCTCATCTTTCTCCTGTGACTCCCGGAACCCAAAGGAAGAGGCGGGGTTACTTCCGCACTGCCGAGGGGCTGGAGTTGCTTCTCGCCAAACTGGCGAACGAGCTGCCACAGGAGGGAGTGTACCTCAGCCACGACAGCCCCCTCAGTCCATGGCGTAACCCCCTGGAGGAGATCCCATCTCCACTTCACCAGGCTGGTCATCGCTGGGTTTTCCAGGATCTCCGGTTGCTCTTGTCAAAATGTGACTTTGTGCAGCAGGACGGGCCATTGGTCCTCGCCCTGCTGCGTTGCGTCTTTAGAGAGATCTGTCATTCTGTCACGGCGGCGTGAGCGACGAGCAAGAAGAGGGAGGCAAGAGCAGCTAAGTCGATCGGGAAATGGGGTTTATTAAGGGTAAAACAGACGGGACGGGTACTCACACCGGGATTATGCAGCGACATTCGGCAATGACAGATCTGGGGTAACTAACAGAGACACGGACTAAATACACAAGACTAGTCGGTATTAATAAAAGACAGGTGAGAACCATCTGGTAGAAACACGGGGTAATGAGGTGGGCGTGGCACACATGAGGAACAGACAGAGCTGGGCGTGACACTAGTCATAGCAAAGAAAGGGACTGTAATGGAAATGGAAATGGTCAAATTCTGAGACAACTTGCCCCTAAAATAAACTAAAGAAGCAATGCTGTATAGTGGCAGAATGAGAAGGGTGACTGGAGACTGGGAATATTTGATCTTGTGAATGTCCATCCATCCATCCATTTTCCAAACCGCTTATCCCACTGGGTCGCGGGGGGTCCGGAGCCTATCCCGGAAGCATCTTGTGAATGTGATAAAGCAAAAAGTATTTGATGGATCTTATTACTGCTTCAGAAAAATGTTATATGGATGAAGACCTACACCTAGTTTCATTTTGAGACAAACTGCCCAATAAATGAAACAGCCACACTATGTGATAGCAAAGGATGTAAAGGTCAGCTATAGAAAATATTTAGTCTTGTGGGCATAATTACTCTAAAAGTATTTGATGGCTCTTTTTCAAACCTTGCAAATACATTGTAGGGATAAAGATCTGGATTGTATCACATTTTGAGACAAATCACACCAAAATTGAAGCAGCACTACATAATGTTAGCAAAGAGAAGTGCAGTCTCAGACATTTATGTTACTATGATAAATCAGAATGTATTTAACATATCTTTTTTATTCTTTGCAGACACATTGTAAGGGTCAAAATATAGACTTGGTACAAATATATTGCAGTATTTTGATTTAGCAACATGTATCAAGGGAGGATTTTAGTCACTTAGCCCTAGTTCTAATCGGTAGTCCACATAAAAAACAGGCACAGATGTGGTGAACCTGATTACATGAAGACACACATACAGTGAGATGCAAAAGTTTGGGCAACCATGTTAATCGTCATGATTTTCCTGTATAAATCGTTGGTTCTTACAATAAAAAAGTCAGTTAAATATATCATATAGGAGACACACACAGTGATATTTGAGAAGTGAACTGAACTTTATTGGATTTACTGGATTTGCAATAATTGTTTAAACAAAATTAGGCAGGTGCATAAATTTGGGCACCACAAAAAGAAATGAAATCAATATTTAGTACATCCTCCCTTTGCAGAAATTACTCTAAACACTTCCTGTAGGTTCCAATGAGAGTCTGGATTCTGGTTGAAGGTATTTTGGACCATTCCTCTTTACAAAACATCTCTAGTTCATTCAGGTTTGATGACTTCTGAGCATGGACAGCTCTCTTTAACTAACACCACAAAGTTTCAATTATATTCAGCTCTGGGGACTGAGATGGTC
>JAABNY020000035.1:16971539-16992677 GCA_015164015.2 Brevimyrus niger
GTGGGCAGTATAAGGTACACCTGTGCACTACTCATGATGTCAGATCAGCATCTTGATGTGGCACACCTGTGAGGTGGAATGGATTATCTCAGCAAAGCAGAAGTGCTCACTACTTAAGGTTTTACAAACTAAAACTGAAAGGCTAGAATTTGTACACTACTGTACCATTTCAGTGAAAAGGACCTGGCTGATTGTCTTGTCATTGCACATAGATTCCCATCACTCAGCTATGATGCTTAAGGACCAAACTCCCTGCAGGATGGTGGCGATCTTCGATTACGATCCTCGGCAAAGCTCTCCGAATATTGATATTGAGGTAATGGCTTTGAGGACTAACAACATTATAAAATGTGCTTTGTTAGGCAGAGCTATCGGCATCCACTAACACCACGATGGGCAGGGCTGACAAAGACACTCCATCATACAAATCATCCTGTATCTCTCTGCAGGCTGAGCTGACCTTCAAAGCAGGGGACAATGTGTTGGTGTTTGGCAATTTGGACAGCGATGGGTTTTTCTATGTGAGTGTGGAATCCAAAATGTGTGACTAGACTTGTGTGTGATTGGACTGACTAACCTAGAGTATGGCTGGGTATTCAGCATGGAGCTCTGTTTCAGGGAGAGCTGAACGGACAACGGGGCCTAGTTCCATCCAACTTCCTCCGAGCTGTGTCTGAGACTGAGGTTGAGGAGTGTTGGGGGGCAGGGAAGGTGAGCAAAAATGTATTTTTGTATATTCATTGAATACAATGCCTGGTTTTCTAGATAAATGCTAAATACAGACCTTTCACTTTATTGTTCCAATTGTGAAGAAACATTTTCATTACAATTTGAAAGGAGCCAAAGTTCTTCAAATTTAATTTGTGGGAAATTATACTTCTCTAACCTTCGTCAATCAGTAAAAGATTAATGAAAATGCTGATCAGCCGAATCATTAGAGCCTACTATTTTTACAGCGATATGTCTCAAAGTATTTAAAATATTTATGCTTAGTCAAAGTCAGGCCTAAAAAATCAATATAACTAAACGTTCATTAAAATAATAAAGGGGGATAATTAGGAACTGTGAATATAGGGTGACCAGATCATCTATATCAAGGAGGACACTTTGAGCTAGGACGGAATTTGTAAACTACCATTTCACTCAAAAGGACCTGAATTTGACTTAAGCACTGAGTTCTTGCTGTTTGCTGATTGATTAGTCTCTATATTCATGCATGTGTCACTAATGTTCAATCAAGGAAACAAACCAGTCAAAGTGCAAGAAAAAGTGATCTATTTAGCCAAGCACAGGAGCCTTTCAGTTTTAGTTTGTAAAACCTGAAGTAGCCTGAAGTGTTGTCCCTAACATGAATTGTCTGGTCACCCCATGTGGGTGGGGGAAGGCTAATTATGACAAATTAGTTGGAACACAATACACAGATATACAAAGCTTCATGTCACTATTGAAATATTCAGAGCTTTATGTTCACTGATCTGCATTAGGCCACTAAATCCATCACTTAAATTGATTTTTCTGGGTTTCTTTCAGTCGTTAACATGTTTTTCCTCGTTGTTTGTCCTTTGTTTGGAAACAACAGGAATGCAGGAGGACCATGCATTATAAGCATTAAATGTAAGTGTTACTCTTCGGAGCCACTGTATTTAGCAAGCTGGGTATCCGAACTTAAGTTTCAAATAGTGTATGGTAACCTTCTAATCTTTGTCATTGCTGTACTCTCCTTATGTATACCCTTGCTTAATAGATGGAATAAGAAAGTGTTAGAAAATCTCAAAAACCTGTCCTTTGTTCCTGTATGTCCATTATCTCTACTGCAGGAAAGATTTCCATTGTTTATGAAAGACAGAACCCCTATGGAGTAATTTCAAGCTAAACTTCTTCAACTTTCAGTGGCTTTGGTTTGGGTCCTTGGGGCCTCCGTCCTTCATGGATTTATTAGTATGTAGGTTTTTGTGTGAATTGGAATTTTTTTCTGGTTTTTGTGTCGTTTGATAGTATCAGTTGTGGGGACTTGATTCAGATGAAATCTCTAGCTAGTAGTTTTCAATATGACAAACCAGTTAAGTTCTCCCCAAATGAGCTTGATGGGCCGAATGTCCTCTTCTCGTTTTTAAATATCTTATGTTCTTATGGACAGCATACATCTTCATATATTGCACATTTGTGTGCTCTTTTATCAGTATGGCCTTGTTTATCTCCAGGGACTATTGTCCATTGTTATGATTACAGTACTGGGTAGAATTTTTGAGGTCAAGAAATCAAACAGTCATTGTTTTTTTCTGTGAGAAGGTGTTAAATGTGTTCCTGGGACAGTTTTGGGGTGCTTCAGATGTTTTCTTTTTAAGGTGATAACTCAAAAACTATTTTATGGATCTTTTCAAACTTTGCAGGGGGGTTGTTTGTCTGTTGAACTGGAACTGATTTAATTCTGAGACTAATCACCCAAAAAAATGTAAATTAAATTTAAAACTTAGTGGCAGCAATGGAAATTGTGAAAGTAGATATTTGATATTGTGAATATGATAGGTCAAAAAGTATATGATAGATCTCTTTACTGCTTCATGCAAACATTATATTGATGGAGACCTACACGTGATTTAATTTTCAAACAAATTGCCCCAAAAATGAAGCAGCATGGTAGCAAAGGATGAAAATGGAAGCAGTGGAATACATTTGGTCTTGTGAACACAGTAGTCCTAAAAGTATTTTACGTTTTTCAAACTTTGAATGCACATGATATGGATGACAAACTTATAGTAAGTGATCAAATTTTGAGGCAGGTTAGCCAAAAACTGAAGCAGTGCTGCATAGTGGTGACAAAGAAAAGAGCAGCCAGTATGATAACTCTGAAACTGTCTGATCTTTTCCAAACTTTGTAGACACATTGTATAGGTTAAGACTGTTAAAATTTTGAGACAAATCACACGAAAACTGAAACAACAGTGCATACAGGAAAGACAAAGGTAAGAACCTTAACCTAGTGTACAGGATAACTCTGTTTGTTATTATTACTCTAATTATCTATTGGATTTTTGTTTAATTTTATTACCACTTCACAAGAACATTATATGAATGAAAACACATCTGCAAATCATCCATGATAGACCCCAAATCACCCTAAAATTGGAATTGCAGCAGAGGGTGAAATGGAGGCTATGGCCACCTACATGTAAACACAGCTATCTGCCATGTAAACTTATTCCGTGGATCTTTTTTCAGATCTCCTAGGAATGTTATATAGTAGTAATTCTTGACCTGTGGGGCACAAAATGATTTTCTGAATAATCTATAATGTAGTTAATGCTCTTTTTTTTTGGTCTCCAGCCTCCCCATTTGGTAAATTCTATAGTCTGATATCCGGTCAGCAAAATATGTTGAGGTGAAAATTATTGTGGGGGAATTTTACTTTATCAAGTTTTTTTGGAGAGGTGGGGAGAATGTATAAGGTATGCTTGTAATATTTTTGTTATATTGCAATTTTTTCATTCAGTGTAATTTATCAAAAGTGATTCCCTTTGCCCTCACTTAGCTAAATTTACCATGGGAGACTTTAGCTATGTCATTTAGCTCTAGTCCTAGTCAGCAGTGGGACATGAAATACCAGGCTCAAATTTGGTGAGGCTGTAAGTCCAAATTGTATTCATTGGACTCCCGTTTCCAACATCAATTTTTTTTTCTGTGCGCAAGTGATAGAACCGAGAGTTACAAATACTTTGATCTGCCATGTATACCATGTAGACTGTAAATATCTATGTTTATTTTGTTAGATTTTTTCATTTGCAAAATGGACATGTCAGTGCAGTTGTGCAAGTCAACGAATGTATGCATGCATCTTTTGTTACCGATACACAATGGTACTGAGTCTTATGATATGAGCCTGAAAAGGCTAATTGATGCAATTTACTGTATATCTTGGGGTGACAAGAGCTGGCATTCTTGGTACATATACTCTGATAGCAAATAGATATGTAAATGGTAACTAAATGACTACGCAGCTGTTATGTCACGGAAAATGCTGGTCATAGTGCAAAAGAAAACTAAATAGAATGTAAATATTAAGACACGTTCATATTATAAATTGCACTTTAAGACATGGACATAAAAACATAGAAATAGAAAATAAAAAATAGGTAAAAACCTAATTGGTGGGGAAAGATTGTGTAAACTAGCAATAGCAGGTCTTGTTTCAGAGGTACATGCTAGAACTTCAAGTACAGACACATTTATTGACTTTGATATCTCCGGTTAGTCCATCCAGTACATCAAGACATTGTAGAGGCTTGGGGGTGTGTGAGGAGTAAGTATTAGATAGGCAGGGGGTGACATGGGTTTATGGGAAATACAATGCTATTATTTGGACAGCATGTGCAGCTAATAGCTTTGCAAAACATTATACAATCAAGTTCCTGACAATGAGAGGTGCTTTTCTAACTGTGAAGAGAACACAATAAATATTTGTATGGCTGAAAAAGAAAATCATTTTATTGTGATATTGTTAAAGGTTTGCTGACAGTTTTTCTTAATGAAAAAAACTACTTCTCGATAACTGTTTCTCAGTAAATTTCTGTAACCGCTAGAAGGGTACTTTCTGTGCTTCTTTGGTACACCCCTGCTTTACAGAACTATTTAAACTAGTATCTCAGTATTAGATGCTTAGAAGCTGAAGCTTAAAAAAGCTAATGGATTTTAGCCCTAAGTGATGATTGTTAGTCTTAATACACCCTCTCATGGGGTACTGTATGATGGGAATGTATGGATGCTGGTTTCTGCCTTATGTTTTATACGCACCATCCGCAAAAGAGCTGACAGCTTGCTACCATGTATAAGTATGGTTAATCAATTCAATGACATACAGTGCAAAAGCGTGTTCACTTTTTAGTTTCAGCGGATACCTCTAGGGAGTGTTTGTTCCTCTATCAGTAGTATATGTTCTTTAAAAATCATTTCTGTAAATGGAGGTTCATTTGTGAATATAGTTGTATATAGCCGTATCTGTGTCCTTCATGCTATCTATGTACTTGTAGACATTTAGCTGCCAATTGGCACAAAAACTGGTCCATTGATATTTTGAGACTAATTAAAATTTTATTTTTGCAAGAATAAAGTGTATTTTTTGCAAACACTGTGCTGTTTTTCAATACAGCTTCCAGTTGATGATGTGATATTATCCAAAGAGATGGGTTGAATTGGCAATGATGTAGCAATGTTGCATGATAACATAGTTTAGTTCAGTTTCCTTCACTTTAAATGGACACCACAATTAACGCTATTGGCATTACATTCGAAAAAACTTTTGAATTTTGATGCATGATTATTGATATTTTATAGTTGGATCGTATCAGTATTTATTACCAGTTTGAGAACAAAGCCTTAAGTTACCCAAAAATATAATTCAGTGCTTACAATTAACATTAGAATTGTAATGTTAGAATGTGTCCTAAAATATAAAATAAATGTAAATATGACAAGGTTTTGTAGATAATATTTTTATTTAATACACCAAATATAAAAAATTATAATAATTGCATAATGGAATATTCAGCATAACAAATGACAAAAAAATATTGTCACTAATAAACACAAACAAATTTCCTTGGGTTTATTAACAGCACATGTTACAGATTGGGCTGCCTGTCTGATCTTTATTTCCAGGTCCGGATTCCACAGAAGCCAACAGTACACTCATCCATAAAGTAGGAAACACTACACTGTGCAGCAGAGTTTAGTACTGCTTTCTACTTTATGGATGACTGCACTGTATCTCCAGGGTCTTCTTCCAATAGGTGGCGACGTGCATTTCTTGAGCCACACTCTTGAGTTACATTCACTCTCCAAATCATCTCTCAATTAACACCCCCCACCTTCAGTCACAGATTGAAAATGAAATAAAACTAAACATCTTAGAAAATGCTAATAAAATTTCTCATATAAAATGTTTTTTTTAATCACCATTTTACCAGTAACAAGTGTACAAATCATTAATAAGGACACTGTATTTAAAAAAAGTTATGAAGCATTTCAAACAGTTCTATTCAATTCAGGTAAAAAAAAAATCAGGCACAACCATAGTGGAAATTTTACGAATTAAAAAATGATTGTAATATTGAAAGTATGGAATAATATAAAATAATATAAAAGACAAATTAAGTTATATTGAAGTGCTGTTGACAGAGTACTTTCATTGATGTCTAAAGTCTTAATTTTTCACAAAATAGCATTCATTTATTAGAAACATTAAACTTCCTGAGTGACGATGAAGACAGTATGAAACCCTCCTTTGTACAAAGAAGCCATTTTGTGGTGCATGAGTACCTTTTTTGACTTAATAATGATACAAGTATTTAAGCTGTCAAATATAGAATATCTCTATTTTAAAATCTGACCTTACACGTTGACACAAATGTGTACCATTCAGCTTGCACCAGGTTGAAGAAGTTACATTTTATAAGTTACATTAATATTACTACATTTCCGCTTCACTTCAGGCGAAGACCAGAAACCTGATATACAACATGAAAGCACAATCATTTCAAGCACAAAGTCAAAATAAGTCAAAGCAAATTGTCACAGTTTAGATTATGAATTTAGTTTCATTTAATGTTTTTATCATTAAATTTCAAAATAAATTTTAATTTTAAAAAATACCTTATATCTTCCTTAAGAAGATTCAAAATAACTGCATATTGAAATATGAAATATAAACATTTCTTTTTTTTTTTGCTAATCACTTTTCAATGAGGGAAAGCTTGCCCGACAATCTTACCGGCTTCCACTCTTGAGGTTGTAAAAGAAACAGGCCAGTAAGAGAGAGATCTCCTCCTTTTTAGCTGATCGTCACCCACGTGATGTAAACCACAGGAAGAAGGCCTCCCGCTTGCACTCAAAAGACACTCGATGGGTGTGGTGTATGTTCAGCGGATGGCTGCTTCTGCCAACCTTATTGACATTAATGGGTCAAAAAATACAAATCAAATAAAAATTGTAAAAGAACTGTGAGTGAGGATGGTCAGTGCCTCCAGAGCCTGCTTTCGTATCAGGCTACATTCAGTTCACTTTCTCTAATCAAAAGTTCATGTGCAAGAGTTTGTTAGTTAGAATAATCTTCATAATGGTTTAATAATAGTGGTTCGTGATGGTCACCATGACCCTGTAGAAGCAATATGGAAGGTGGAATGAGAGTTTGGAAGATCAACATAAAAACAGCATAAGCCAAAACACTTCTGGAAGTGTGTAGCTCGGTCAATTAAAACTGTATGCCCGTGATTGAAAGAGTTATGGTTCAAATCTCTTGGTCAGCAGCATAATTTATCCCCTGGCCTCTTGAGTAAGGCCCATAAACCCGACTTGGTTCAGGGACTGATAAAATAATCTGCTAAATCAATAGATGTACCCCTTTCCATTGTGAGTAAAGAATTGGGTTTTGATCAAATCTATATATGGTCAAAGTATGTAACTGTTGTAATAACATAACGATTATTTCAGACACAATGCCAAAACAGACAAAACTATTTTATATTAAACCGAAGCAGTGAGATGCATGAAGTGTTTATAACATGCCAATATGTTTCCACTCTTTTTTAATATATCCCATGAACTCCCACTCAAAATTGCCCTACACAATCTTTGAGTCTAACAAACTGGGACAGATTTGGTACCCTCTGAATATGCACTAATGTGGATTTCAATGAGTTTTGGACAGTTGTCTTAAAAAAATAAAGCATAGTCTTGCATTGTAACCAGGAAACATGGGACATTATTAAATTGTAACTCATCAGCATTTAAAAAGCCTATAAGCAGTATATTATACTTACACAGCAGATGTATTGCAACCCAAGCATGGCTAGCATGTCTACATGCTTCAACGCACAGCTACCTTTACCCACGTCAATCATTTTTAATGGTTGTACTTGCAGATGTTACAGTATGACAGATGATAACGGTAATACTTTATACTGCATTTAGCTACTTGTCTTTCTGAGAAACACCACACCACTTTATCACTGATGCATTATGATTTATAAAGGCACATGCTATCATTCTCACAAACCCTATACTTTAATAACTATAACTTTAATAACTATTTATTAACCATGGTATAAAAGTTTACTTTATTTATTTACTTTATTTGAACCAACACAAGACATACAATTTTAAGACACTTATCGTTGTCACAAAAACTAATTTATATTGTTTGTGGAATCTTCTTAATTTGGTGTTTATATTAATATATGGGTGTTTATTATAAGTCTATTTATGAGCAGTAATAATAATGGTTTTCAGATATAAGGAGGCATTGAACAAAAGATGTTTGGTTATAGAGGGTGTTCTGATGTGTTATTTTCACTTTGCTGACAGGAAACTGCTCAGAGCCTGTCGGTAGAGCTTCGCTAGCTGCAGCAGGAACTTGTTGCCTGCTCTGGGTGAGATATGCTGCTCGTTGTCTAGACAACCCTAACCTCAGAGTTTAGCAGAGCATGAGGATGAGGAAGTGTGGGGGAGGGGATTGATGTACCACACTACACAGAAAAAATAGGGTTGTTTCTATGCAATATGCCACAAGGCATTGGCCTACCTGATCCTAATGTATGTGCACGCTTAATATATATAGTTAAGGGTGTATATATATATATGTACAAAATGTAAAATATATTGTCCAGTTTGCATCTTCTGGTTGAGTTTTGAACCTAATATTTTGCTTTTAGAGCACTCTGACTGGTTTTGTTTCCCCATAAAACAAATTTTAACCTCTTTGTAAGAGCTGCACATTACTGTAGGCTAGTGGAACAAGCTGCATCAGCAGTAGAAGAATGAGAACAATGATAAAACAAAGAATAAACATTTTGTCATCTGTAGCATTTTGTTTCTGAAAATTAGTCAGCCCCATGTCCCCATCATCTATTCCTTTCAGTATTTCTCAGTATGTAAAATAATTAGTGCACTAACCTACAGATCTGAAGTTTTTTGAATATTTTTTCATGCTATTCATTTAACTGTGGTGCTACTTTCAAGTGATTTGATGTACAGACTGTAGTTTAACACAAAAAAAGTAACTGGGTGGGCAGTATAGGTCAGGCTGGCCATAGACTAGAAAAATGTAGTAGTTTTAAAGAATAAATCCAAACTGTAGACTTGGATTTATTTTGAAATATGTATCAGTTAGACACGTTATTATACTGTATAAGGAAAGGGCTTCAAAGACATACATAAACAGTATGTTTAAAGCTGCCACTACATCTGGCCCCATGCCAACAGTCAACAACAGCTTATTCAGAAATGTGAACATTTTAAATTCATGTCCTGTTTCAATTCTATTTGAAACCAGAGAATATGAATGTGAACATCCCTGTGGATAATTTTTTCAGTGTAACAGGGCACCATATCCTGGTGAAATAGGCCACTGCCATATAGGAATACTGTTGCCATGAATAGCTGATCTACAACAATGGTGGTATGTGTCAAAGTACCAACTGCATGGATGCCAGGACCCAAGGCTTCCCAGCAGAACATTGCCCAGAGTATCACACTGCCTCTGTTGGCTTGCTATCTTCCCATATTGCATTCTGGTGCCATCTCTTCCCCAGCTAGGCAAACGGTACAAACACACGGAGCTGCCCACATGATGTAACAGAAAACGTGATTCATCAGACCAGGCCACCCTCCAGTATTAGTCTTTGGTCCAGTTCTTACAGTTACATGCCCTTTACGTGTGTCAGGCATCAGCATGTGCATTCTGAACCTGTCTAGCCATCACAATTTTCTCAAAGTCACTCAGATCCCTACACTTGCCCATTTTTCCTGTTTCCAACACATCAGCTTCAAGAATTTAATTTCCCTGATATATAATAACACTCTTGTCAGGTGCCATTGCAATGAGAAAAAACTGACTAAGTGACAGAAGCGTTTATATTCAGAGGAGCCAAGCAGTGACAGAATATTTTAATAATATCACACATAATTTACATTCTCTTTTAAGAAAAGCATATGATTTATTTTGAAACCTGAATGCACTGTTACATATATTATTGCTAAACTAAGTTACAACATTTAGTCAATGGTGAGCCAACAAATATTTTTATTTTTTAAATATACTTAGTCTATCATTATTGTAGCTGTGACAATTATCAACTGTCATAAAAATATCAGTGAAAAATGAAAACTTGCTGCTCACCTAGCACTTTTCACAAAAAATGAATATTGTTTACTTAATCTTTTTAGGAAACAATATATACATAAATTAAAATTAACAAATGTTAGCATTTGTTACGGTCAGCACCCATCCAACCCTGCCCTTCATGTCTCCTCCCTGTTTGCCCAGCAGGTGTTGCTGGCCATCCTATTTTCCACCCTGTCTCCTGCCCTTCAGCCCCAGTGTGCTCTCCTGATTCTCCAGCTCACTGCATGGCTCAGTGGATTGAGAGTGTGGCTTAGGGACTGCATTCCCCCAGTAATGGGTTCAAAACTGGTTGATGATCAACCTTATCTCCATCCATCCATGGTTGGGTCGCGGGGGCAGCAGTCTCAGGAGGGAAACTTCCCTCTCCACGGCCACTTCATCCAGCTCCTCAGGGGAAATCCCGAGGTGTTCCCGGCCCAGCCGAGAGACATAGTCCCTCCATTGTGTCCTGGGTCTTCCCCGGGGCCTCCTCCCAGTGGGACATGCCTGGAACACCTCACCAGGGAGGTGTCCAGGAGGCATCCTAATCAGATGCCCGAGCCACCTCATCTGACACCTCTCAATGCGGAGGAGCAGCGGCTCTACTCTGAGCCCCTCCCGAATGACTGAGCTCCTTACTTTATCTCTAAGGGAGAACCCAGCCACCCTGCGGAGGAAACTCATTTCGACCACTTGCACTCGCGTTCTTTCGGTCACTACTCACAGCTCATGACCACAGGTGAGGAAAGGATCGTAGATCAACTGGTAAATCTTTTTCACCATGACAGACCGATGCAGCGCCTGCATCACTGTGGACGCCGCACCGATCCGTCTATTGATCTCCCATTCCATCGTCCCCCCACTCGTGAACGAGACCCGAGATACTTAAACTCCTCCACTTGGGGAAGGACCCCATCCCCGACCCGGAGAGAGCATTCTACCCTTTTCCAGCTGAGGACCATGGTCTCAGATATGGAGGTGCTGATTCTTATCCCAGCCGATTCATACTTGGCTGCGAACTGTCCCAGCGAGAGCTGAAGCTCACGGTCTGATGAGGTCAACAAGACCACATCATCTGCAAAAAGCAGAGACCTAATCCTGAGGTCACCATACTGGACACCCTCAAAGCCCTGGCTGGGTCTAGAAATTCGGTGACAAAGGGCAGCCTTGACGGAGTCCAACCCTCACCGGAAACAAGTCTGACTTATTGCTGCCCATGCGGACCAGACTCTGGCACCAGTCATACAGGGACCGAACAGCCCTTAAAAGGAAGCCCGGCACCCCATACTCCCAGAGCACCCCCCACAGGAATCCCTGAGGGACAAGGTCGAATGCCTTCTCCAAGCCCACAAAACACATGTAGACTGGTTAGGCAAACTCCCATGAACCCTCCAGAATCCTGCGGAGAATATAAAGCTGGTCCACTGTTCCACGTCTGGGGCGAAAACCAGAATGCTCCTCCAGAATCCATGGTTCGACAATCCGGTGGACCCTCCTCTCCAGAGCCCCCAAATAGACCTTACCAGGGAGGTGTAGGAGTGTGATCCCCCTATAGTTGGAGCACACCCTCTGGTCCCCTTTCGTAAAGAGGGGGACCACCACCCCGGTCTGCCAGTCCAGGGGCACTGCCCCCGATGTCCACGCGATGCTGCAGATGCGTGTCAACCAGGACAGCCCCATAGCATCCAGAGCCTTGAGGAACTCCGGGGCCACCGAGGAGTTTTTTAATCACCTCAGCGACCTCCACCCCCGAGATAGAAGAGTCCACACCCAAGTCCCCATACTCTGCCTCCAAATTGGAAGGCGTGTCGGTGTGATTGAGAAGGTCTTCAAAGTACTCCCTCCACCGACCCAAAACGTCCCGGGTTGAGGTCAGCAGCACCCCATCCCCACCATAAACAATGTTGATGTTGCACCGCTTTCCTGCCCGGAGCTGCCAGATCTTATTAACCAGTTGTTTTCTATTGCCTCGCCAAACTCCTCCCAAGCCCGAGTTTTTGCCTCAGTAACCATCAAAGTCGCATCCCGCTTGGCCTGCCGGTACCTGTCAGTTGACTCTGGAATCCCACAGGCTAAGTAGGCCTGATAGGACTCCTTCTTCAGCTTGACAGCATTCCTCACCACTGGTGTCCACCAGCGGGTTCATGGATTGCCGCTGCAACAGGCACCAACCACCTTACAGCCCCAGCTCCAGGGAGGTGCGGAACATGGCCCATTCGGACTCAATGTCCCCCGCCTCCCCTGGGACATGGGAGAAGTTCTGCCGGAGGTAGGAGTTGAAACTCCTCCTGACAGGGGATTCTGCCTGACGTTCTCATCAGACCCTCACTATATGCTTGGGCCTGCCAGGCCTGGCCGGCCTCCTCCCCCACCAGTGAAGCCAACCCACCACCAGGTAGTGATCAGTTGACAGCTCCGCCCCTCTCCTTACCCAAGTGTCCAAGGACATGCCGCTGCAAGTCTGATGACTCGACTACAAAGTCGATCATCGAACTGTGGCCTAGGGTGTCCTGGTGCCAAGTGCACATATGAACACCCTTATGCCTAAACATGGTGTTCATTACGGACAATCGATGATGGGCACAGAAGTCCAACAACAGAACACCACTGGGGTTCAGATCAGGGGGGCCATTCCTCCCAATCATGCCACTCCAGGTCTCACTATCATTGCCCACGTAAGCATTGAAGTCCCCCAGCAGAACAAGAGAGTCCCCAGAAAGAGTGCTCTTTAACACCCCCTCCAGGGACTCTAAAAAGGGTGGGTACTCTGAACTGTCGCTCGGCACATAAGCGGAAACAACAGTCAGAACCCATCCCCCCACTCAAAGGCGAAGGGAGGCTACCCTCTCGTCCACTGCGGTAAACCCCAATGTACAGGCGCCCAGCCAGGGGGCAATATGTATGCCCACCCCCGCTCGGCACCTCTCTGCAGGCAACTCCAGAGTGGAAAAGAGTCCAATCCTCTTCGAGGAAACTGGTTCCAGAGCCCAAGCTGTGCGTTGAGGTGAGCCCAACTATATCTAACCAGAACTTCACAACCTCGCGCACCAGCTCAGGCTCCTTCCCCATCAGAGAGGTGACATTCCATGTCCCAAGAGCTAGCTTCTGCAGCCGAGGATCAGACCGCCAAGGTCCACGCCCTTGGCCACTGCCCAGCTTACAACGCACCCGACCCCTATGGCCCCTCCTATGGGTGATGAGCTCATTGGAAGGGGGACCCATGTGCCTTGTTCTGGCTGTGCCACCAGGCGCTCGCCATCGAGCCCCACCCCCAGGCCTGGCTCCGGGGAGGGGGCCCCAGTGACCTGCGTCCGGGCAAGGGAAAACGTGTTTCCAGTATTTTTCTCATCATAGGTGGTCTTTTGAGCCGCACTTTGTCTGGTTCCTCACCCCGGACCTGTTTGCCTTGGGTGACCCTACCAGGGGCATAAAGCCCTGGGCAACTTAGCTCCTGGGATCACAGGAGCACACGAACCCCTCCACCACGATGAGGTGTCGGCTCAAGGAGGGGATCAACCTTATCTCTTTCTTTGTGTTTGAGATTCTGTTCCCCAGTGTTTTGTTTCCTTTTGAGTTTTCTGTACAAGGTTTGTCCTCCACTGGGAGGACGCCCCGAGGAAGACCCAGGACACGCTGGAGGGACTATGTCTCTTGACTGACCTGGGAACGCCTCGGGATTCCCCCAGAGGAGCTGGATGAAGTGGCCGGGGAGAGGGAAGTCTGGTATTCCCTCCTGAGACTGCTGCCCCCGCGACCCGAACTCGGATAAGCAGGAGACAATGGATGGATAGATGGAGGTTTGTCCTCCTTGTCTTCTGTTCTGGTGTTATGTTTTCTTGTGTATTTCCCTGTGTTTCCTTA
Source organism: Brevimyrus niger (assembly GCA_015164015.2). Taxonomy (NCBI): domain Eukaryota; kingdom Metazoa; phylum Chordata; class Actinopteri; order Osteoglossiformes; family Mormyridae; genus Brevimyrus; species Brevimyrus niger. The sequence goes on from JAABNY020000035.1 coordinate 16,985,554, forward strand.
GTTTCAGGTCTTTAACTCTGAATTCATTCATGTTAGTTAGTTAGGTTCATCTATGTCTTGTTGCCTTGTGCCTTTGTTGATTGGTTGCTTTTGGTGATTTACACCTGCCTTTTGTTAGTCCCTGTTTTCAGTGTATTTTAGTGCCTGTCTTTGTTCATTTCCCCAATTGGTCATTGTTTATATTCCTGTGTGCAACATAGCTGTGTATTATGTGCCTGCGCATTATGTAGCTGTTTATTATGTTCGTGTGTGCTACGTAGCTGTGTATTATGTTCCTGTGTGCTATGCCTTCGTCCCTGAAATGTGTTTTGGGGTCTTGTAATATAGTTGTGGTTAGTTCTGTTTCCCTGGATGTGTTAATTTAGTCTCCTGATTCTGCAGTTTTCCCTGTTTGTTTCGCCTTGTTTTTGTCTTTTTGGTTTTCATTGTTTTCTCCAGTCTGTTCTATTTCTTTAATAAACTCCATTGGAGTTTTGGAGCTGCTAAGTGGGTCATCACCTTTACCCAGCCTGCACCATGTCTTGAGTCCCTGACAAACGTTGCTCTACTTTTTCCCCTGAGTATTTGGACAGTGTAACTTCTGTATGTATGAACCACTTTAACAAATTTAACAATTTAACAAAACAGGACATAGAGAATTGCTAACATGTAATCCACATTATAGAAACCAGTTTGGAATATGGAGCTATTTTGTTTGCATAAAATTGCTGGTCATATTTTGAAATTATCAGGGTAAATGAAAACTTTTATTTTTATTTGTCATTAGTTAACCAGCACTGTGTCATCTTACTTGCATTGTCAAAGTTTGCGTCAAAATAACAAAAACTCCCCAACCTCCAAGCCCATAAAATTTTCTTTAATCTGAATTATGCCTTAAATATATACACCATAGAAAGAAAAGTATTTGCCATTACACCTACAGGAACTTTTATGACATCCTATTCTAAATCCATAGGCATCAATATAGAGTTGGCCCGCCCTAGCAGCTGCCACTCTTCTGGGAAGGCGTTCCACTAAATTTTGTAATGCTTCTGTGGGAATTTTTGCTCATTCATCCCAAAGAGCATTTTTTAGGTTAGGCACTGATGTTGAATATGAAGACCTGGCTTGTAGTCTCTGCTCTAGTTCATCCCAAAGGTGTTCGATGGGGTTGAGGTCCGGGCTGTGTGCAGGGCAATCAAGTTCTTCCACACCAAACTCACCCAACCGTGGATGTGTTTCCCCAAAGCCTTCTTAACACTAGGTTGTTAGTAAGTTCTATGGTAAAAAATAGAACTTATGAACAATATACTGAATGTTGTGTTTTTATTATATATATAACAATAACATTCTTGAACTTGAATTATTGAGTAAGAGTGTTGGGACTTCTACACATTATCCACCTCAGCACTCTGTAACTTCACATCAGGGTTACGATTATTACAGCTCAAGAGTAATTAGCACAAGGAGTTGAATCAGGTGTGTTAAATGAAGGTAAGCTAAAAACTGTGCAGGACTCTGGCCCTCCCGGACTGGAGTTTGAGACCCCGGCTTTACGTGGTCTGCCACTTCATGGCTGAGTTTCTGTTGTTCCTAAATGCTTACACTTTGCAATAATATCATTTACAATTGACCGTGAACTGACTTTCACAAACTGACTTATTGCAAAGACGACATCCTATGACGGTACCGCATTCAATGCACTGAACTCTTCAGAATGACCCATTTTTTCACAAATGTTTGTAAACCTGACTGCATGGCTAGGAGGTTGATTTTATACACCTGTGGCAATGAGTTTGAATGAAACACCTGTGTTCAGTGTTTGAAAAGTGTCTCCCAATACTATTATCCTTATGGTGTATGATTGATGATTTTGCATCTGAATTTTCTATGCAGCTGGCATGAATAATATCTCCATGCTTTATGATTTTTTTTAAATGCATCATATTATAAATTATATATAAATAATAAATACTATATTTTCAGTGTTTTCTCTCTTTACCTAATGTTGTATTGCCATCTGAATGCTTTGATGATGTAGTGCATTATACAAAACAATTTAAGCAGCCATTCATGGACACAGTGGGGCATCTTGGTAGATCTTATTAGTTCTTTTACTTTAGATATTTTTGTGTAGTTAAACTTCTAACATATTAAATGTTAAACAATGACAAGGAAATACATATGTAAATACATTGATACTCACATTAAATAGGTATTTGACCAGAGAAAATTGCATTTTTTGAAAATTATTTGGAAAAGAAGGAAGGGACCACGATTTAATTTTACCCTTAAAGTGGAGAGCAACTCTTAGATTAACCTGTGTCCTCTAACCCCAGGTTTCCGGGGACATTTGTGCCAGCAACAGAAATGTAGCTGTGAATAGCTTATTCCGTCATGAAACTATGACAAAAAGAGGAAGTGGCTGCAGCACAACGTTTGTGTGAGAAAAAAAAAAGAGTCAATTTGGCTGTGTGTAGGAATTGTACAATTTGTTTTGCTTTGGTTTTCACTGCTTAATAAAAAGTCTTGAGTGATTAATTATCATTTAGGGTTATTGCACATATGCATCATCCAAAATAAAAATTCTTTACCGAAGGAACGTCTTTTACTTTGGTTATAACAATTCACATTGTTTGTTGGCAGGTTTATTGAAATTATTTCACAGAATCTAGACACAATTAATTTCTTTTAATTGATTGTGTTTTTATTATCAATGATACCCAAGGATATAGCAAAAGGAGCTTAAGCATTACCTTATATGGGCAAGGCCTTGAGGGAACCAACCAGTGAGAAATGAGCTTGCAGGTCTGTGGGTTCTAGCGACTCAGATAGCTTGCACAGAGAACATGTCGAACTACGCACGCAAAGCTAAGCAACTGTGTGTGGGCTGACACAAGCGAAGTTGTTTTCAAGGCTGTGGTTTAGGAAGTCCCATGTGAATTCAGAAAGTGAACTGGTTCCCGGTTTTGCTTTGAATAATTAGCTTGGTTTTGCTTCTGTATACTTTCCACTCACATAAGAGTTATGAGATTTCTTGCAGCATACCTGACAGGAAGTGTTACAATGAACCTTGAACACAGGCATTTGAGTTATACTTTAAAGGAAACTTACATTTATATTGACATTTTGGGGGAAGAAAATCTGGTAATAAACAATATACTGCATTTGGGAAATGTAAAAATGAAAGACAATTTTTTTGAATAGCAATTTGTACATTACTTTTTGACAAAGATATTACTTCACCATTTAATACTAATTTTTTACATTGCAAAAAAGGAACTGGGATCTTTCTATTCAACAGTACATAAGTGCTGCACAGAAACAGTCCCTTAACAAAAATAGCTAGTTTGTAATATAGTGCTCCAAAAAAAGTTCTAAAGGTGTCTGTTTTTGTTCTATAAAGGTTAGCACAGGTCTCATTGCTGAACGATTATTTGTAATGTGTGTCTAATTTTATATATATATATGTGTGTGCAGCATAATGGTCTGCCATTATCTCATCTATCTTACATGCATCTCTTGATCCAGTACATTTCCATTTTATAAAATCATAAATAGGATTACTTAAAAGAGCATTCTGGGTATATCACAACTGATTAAACTGATCTCATTCATTAAATGTAATCCACAGTTCAGTCTTTGTTTAATTTTACATAAGTATGACACTGAATCACATTCTGAAATAAAACATAGACCTAGAAAAGTAAAGAAAGGTGTACAGGTCTTTTGAATAGGACTCGTCACATGGTAAGATTACATTGGACATTTACATATATCCATTAATCAGTCTGCTAACCACACACCCTGGGTCCCAGGGGATCCAGGAGCCTATCCAAGGCAGCACAGGGTACACTGAGGTACACCCTGAATGAGATGCCAGTCTACTGCGGAACACCAATTAACAACAGGCATAGGGAAGGTTTCTCAGGAATGGTGAAGTGGAAAATATGTCATGGAGGGTAATAAGAAACAGAAGTTAAAGAATCTTTATTAGTAACAGCCTACACTCATAGAACAGGTGGTTCTGAGCAAATGGCAATTTACTAATAATCGCTTATGGAAAATAATAATAAACAAAATTAACAAAAAAGAAAATGAGTCACTTAACTTTGCCCTAGCACCATAAGGCCACTTAGGGTTACAGCAAGCCAAGCAAGGCGAGTAAGACATATTTACAGTAAGCCTATATCTAATGATGAATATTGCAGGCTAAATTAATTCATGTCAGATCATGTATTAACTGTAATAATAGTCATTTTAATTAGTCAAATGACTAGACTTTCAATGACAGTTCATGAGAAAAGCACTATTGAAAAGTTAAATAAATCCTGACAAGATGCGCACTAAAACTGATAGCTGACACAGCCAGAATGATTTTGGTAGATTTAAATGCAATTATGTGAATTGGTGTCTAACCTGCTCATTATGTGGGGATGGATTGTAATCCTTTACTGTATGTTCTCAGCTCTGTATCTTGTGCTAAGAGGCACAGTACAGGTCTGGTGACTTCGTAATGCTTTATTGCCTTCTACTGGAGACATTTATAAAAACAATTACACTTTCGAGTGCAAATGTCAAGTGAAAAAATATGGGTTTTACATGTATCTTGTAGTGATTTTTCATAATTGCAATCTACAGTGGAGAGTGAGAACAAAGATTATTTTTACAGCAATTTACATACTTTTTATAGCAGTAATGTAGAAACAGAAAGACACAATAAGTATGTGTTTAGTATTAACCCATGCAGCCATTCTTACCAGAGGTGATTAAATCTGTGCATTCTGTGCTCTCTGGGAGCATCTCTGTCTGGTACGGCAGCTACAGTTCTGAGGACCACAGAGCCCCGCATTGGGCGATAAGGTGCACAGAGGCAACCACCAGAACAGAAATACCCTCCCCGAAGGACATCTACTGTACATCCAGTGATGTAGGGCGTTAAGCATTATCAGATACACTCAGCACCCTGCAGGACATCTGTATACAATGATCTAGGTCCAAAGCATTGAACATTATCAGGAACACTCAATACCCTGCAAGACATCTACATCCAGTGATGTAGATCCAGGGCATTGAGCATCATCAGGAACACTAACCACCCTGCAAGACATCTACACCCAGTGATGTAAGTCTGGGACACTGAGCACTATCAGAGACACTCACCACCCTACCACTTTGCAGGACATCTACAGACGTGGAAAAATTTGTTGCTACCCTTACAGCTCATTGAAACAATGTTTTTTTTCATTACTCCTGAAAAGGTATTTAATTAAAGGCAATTGTTTCTTGTATACCTGTATGCCTTTAGTTTGTGATAGAATAAACCAATAAAACTATGAAAAGAAATTATTTGTTGTTTATTTTACAAAGATATGTTAAAATAGTAGTAGATTTGTTTGTACCCCTAAAGAGACTATTTATCCTTGCATTATAGTCATGTTACAAACTAAGTGTTTCAAGGGAAAAAACATGCTACTGTGTTGTTTGGTATCATTGTGCACCACACTGAACATGGACCAGAGAAAGCATAGGAGAGAGCTTGCCGAGAAGCTCAGAAATACGATTATAGATAACCATGTTAAAGGTAAACGGTATAAGAGCATCTCCAAGCTGCTTCATGTTCCTTTGACCACAATTGCCAATATTATTAAAAAGTATAGGGTAGCTAATCTCCCAGGACGTGGACGCAGGAGAAAATGCAACTCCAGGAGGATCAGAAGGATAGTGTGGATGGTAGAAAAAGGAAACCATCCAAAACTATTAATAAAAAAAAATCATTTGACTATTCTTAAATTGTCCTCCGTGAACCCAGATGATAATTCTATTGAACATCTATGGAAATATCTGAAAATTGCAGTGTGGAGACGCCACCCTTCAAAACCTGAGACCATTCAAGCAGTTTGCTCAGGAAGAGTGGGCCAAAGTACCTGTTGGCAGATGCTGACACTGTGAAGTACAGAGATCAGTTGTTGGCACTGATTGCTGCAAAAGGTAGTGCCACAAAATATTAAATTAAGGGTAGCATATTTTTTGTCCATTCCATTTTCATTTGTTTAATTACATAAAATATTCAAAGTCCGATTTGTGTTGAATATGGAATAAACAATAAGGGATTCCATTAAACTTTTGTCGGTTTCAAGTTATTTCAGAGATAGCTGTGTTTCTTGTGGAAAAGTGTCAACAAATTTGTTCACGCATGTACATCCAGCAATTTAGGTCCAGGGCATTAAGCATTATCAGGTATACACTACACCCTGCAGGATATCTACAACCAACAATGCAGGTCCTGGACATTAAGCATTATCAGGTATACACAACACCCTGCAGGACATCTACAACCAACAATGCAGGTTCAGGACATTAAGCATTATCAGGTATACACAACACCCTGCATGACATCTACATCCAACAATGCAAGTTCAGGACATTAAACATTATCAGGTATGCACAACACCCTGAAGGACATCTACATCCAACAATGCAGGTCCAGGACATTATGCATTATCAGGTATACACAACACCCTGCAGGACATCTACATCCAACAATGCAGGTCCAGGACATTAAGCATTATCAGAGACACTCATCACCCATGCTGTAAACTATTCCAGTGTCTGTGCTCAGGTATGTGCCTCCTGAGCCTTATGGGCAGACCTGAGAGGCTGAGGAGAAGCTTCCACCCCCCGGCCATTACCATCAATAAAACTTCCAATTAAAATAAGATAAAACTGCAGCCTGCTCTTTAAATATTTCCGCATATTCTCTTGTAACTTTTTATGTTTTTATTTTTAATTAGGGATGCACCGAATCCAGATTTTTGGGGTTCGGCCGAATACCGAATCCACTGTTTAAGATTCGGCCGAATCCGAAACCGAATCCTACTCATATCCTTATTTCATTAACACAGTAAAACACATTAACGAAGTACGGAAGCGCATTACTGCCACAACATAAAATAAAATATTTTCACTATCACGTTATAACGTGAAAACATCACGTTAAAACGTGAAACCGTATCAACACTATTTAGACTATTTTAGCCATAGATTAGAACGAGACCCAGATGTTTTAAAAAGATTGACATTTATTTTTCTAGTGAAAAGAAGTGTTACCGTGCATCTGATACACACTTACAAATTCAATGTAA
>JAABNY020000035.1:16992777-17014982 GCA_015164015.2 Brevimyrus niger
CCTACTACATTCGAACGGGTCCTATATATGTAAACATCTTCACGTAATCAACGGCCGTGTGACGTCGTAGTGCAAGTTCGGTTTCGGTGGAAAATAAAGGGTTCGGTTTCGGTGGAAAATAAATCTAAGGTTCGGCCGAAACCGAACCTCGTCAAAAAGCCCAGGATTCGGCCGAATCCGAATCCTGGATTCGGTGCATCCCTATTTTTAATACTTATTTTGTTATTCTTCTACAACTCTGTACTGTAGATTAAATTTCCATATTCATTGCAATATTATGTTATGGAACAATATTGTTAAATTGTTGCACTATTTGCCCACACAGTCTTTCAGAGTGGTGAACCTCTTCTAATTTTTCATTTCACAGAGACTGCCACTCTGGGGGGTCCTGTTTATACATAGTCATCTTAACCCTTTCATGCATGGTGTCCACTGTAGTGGACAGCTATTTAAATTCGATTATCTTCTATAGTGTTTAAAACGAAAGTCTTGTATGGACCTCTTTTTGGGATGCTACCCCATATGGATACGAGAGTGAAAGCTAAAGGCAAAAATTATTTGTGCATGAAATCAGTTTGGAAAGACAAGATGGTGGGTGCTTACTGGACCATTTTAAAACTGGTTTAAAAACACGATTTCAGGTGCATTTAAGTAGCCATGGGATTTTGGTGTTTAATGGAGAATTATAAAAACGTTCGAAATTGCGTCAACTCGGGTAACCTATGCAGACTTTCATTATTTTTCTTTTGTCGCAGCGGGTTGTTTTAGCGTACACACACCCCATTATTTAAAATCCAATCAGCTAATGGTTGTCTTTTGAGTGACAAATGTCAAGATGGTTGTGTTTACGACACGTATACAACGACCTACGGCCATTAACAAAGACGCCAGAACGTCACCGCCCCCTTTTTTGAAAACTCGCGGGAAATGAGTACCCTCCTGCCGTGGGAAGATTCCAACACGCCCCAATAAACAGGGCTTCTTCGTAGAGTGTTAGGCATATTGTTAATATTGCTGCGATTTCGGGTTGTAGTTACATAAATTATTGAAACGTGAGATGTGGCTTGCATATTTGATATGCTGTCTTCTTTATTCTGAGAACAAATGTTTCTTAACCTGCAAAACATACAGTGCAGTAAACACTGTCAAAAGACCTAACAACACACACTTTGTTTCCCCCAATTAAAACTGACATACCATTTATTACGTAAAAAAAAAAATTCAAGATGACAAGCCAGATTACAGACAGAAGTTACATTGGCTATAACAAATACCAGTGAATATCAGAACAGTGCATATCCCCAAGTTAATAAAAAGGTGAATTTGCATTTACCATCCAGGAGGGGGCACAACATAACCCATAACAATATAGGAATGCATGTTTAAATGTAGGTCATGAAGATTTCTAAAAGAGGGAGCCTATTTGTCAGTTTTCTGTTATTGCCTAAATTGTATATAAATACAGGACAAGTTTCTGCAGAAAAAAATGTTCTAAAAATGTTCTGCTACTTTAAAGATTGGTGTGCGTAAAGTGCTTGTTCAGCAGATCTCACACAGCATAACCATCAAAATAATACACTTATACCTGAAAGGCACTCCCATTACATGGTGCAGTAACTGGGCAATATCTTACACATTAATGTGCATTTTTACAAGCCTCTTCATCAACAATAACCAATAGCTACACATGATTGTTTGTTTAAACTGAAGGGTCAATTTTCAGCAGAGACCTCTTTACAACAGTAACAATCATAAACAAGAGATATTTTACTTGTAAATAAAATTCCACAACATGTTTAAATGTAATTAAATTTATCAATAACCATTGGTTTTACAATTCCCAGTCACATCTCTTCTATACATTTGGTTTCTATACATTTCAATTCCTGTAGCATATACAATTACATCAACATATAAACAACTTGTATTTGGCAAGTGCTCATCAACCTTGCTTATTTTTACAAATTATACAAGTACAAAGTCAGTATATGAAACCTATAATTAAGAAATCAGAGAAAATCGTTTATTAAAATGATCAATGAACAATGGCTAAGCTAAACTCCGACTTCCAAAATGAAAAAATCTTCATAAGAAATTAGCCTTCAGAATAATCACTGTCAGTTGGGCAAGAGCATGATGGAAATCTATTCCTTCTCCATTGGAGAATAAATAAAGAAATCGCAGACACAACTTTATAACAAAAGCTTTAACAAAGACGAGGCCTATTCTGAAAACAGACCATCAGCAGAGATATTATAGCATATCCTAAACACCAAGGTGTAATTTAACAAGCTTCTTCATCAACAAAAGCCGATAGCTATAGATAACCCTATGTTTAAACTGAAGGCACTGTTTGTTACATTAAAACAAACATTTTATTAGTCTACTGTATTTGGGCAAAAAACATTATGTATTATTGCATATATAAAAATAATAAACAAAAAATTCAAAATTTACCAGATAATTTTAAACTGCTGTTCCAAATGCATCAAAGTCATGTTACATGTTCTTATGGATACTGATGTCATTTTATTCTTATTATATAGATACTAATGTCATGGCCAGATCTTAAATCAAATTATTTGGCTAAGGAAGAAATCCTGCTTCATGATAAAGACCCCAGATGGGTTGTTTTTACCCAAAGACTCACTTGCCTCTGTAGATGAATACCTTCAACCATGTGCTAAAAATCTGTGATTACAAAAATAAAAACAAAGTTACTGGATCACAACTCATGGCTTGTCTACACATTCTTCATATATAAAACAGTGACATTAACCCCTGTGTCAATTACAGATACAATGTGAACTTCAGTACGATACTCAAGTTTAGATGGAAATTTATCAAAACTGTTTCTTAGAGGAAGATAACGTGAACAGTTTCATCACGTAGTTATGATCACACAGTCACCCAGGTACATCATATTACATATCCAAGCTCACAAATTAGGCACTTAATAATCATTAAAAAAAAAAAAAAAAAACATTTTAGCTTCCTTGACAATAACACTTCTTGTGGGTTACACTACTGTGAGTAATACTGTCTGATATTTCACACTGAATCTATTATTCATTACAGCCAACAAAAGCTATATAACAACCTGTTTCACAAAACAAGCTTTTTGACCATGGACAGAAAGACCGGCCTACAACTGCTCCATACCACCCCAGTGATGTTAGGTCCAGTTTCAATGTGTTTACATCAGCAAAGAATATAACGTATTCCGAGATAAATAAATAAATTAAATTAAAGTTTGTACTATGTGTACTGTCTTTGTACCTTGTCTGAAACAAACTACATGTATGTTTGTCTGTGCATATGTTGTACTGTATGCACCAGAATTTCCCCCTGGAATCAATAAAGTTAATCATAATCTTAAAATTACCCATGTAAAAAATTCTTCAAGAGAAGACTTGCCTAATACATTTAATCTTCAGATGGTTCCTTTGACAATGCAGTTTTAAAAGTGTATTTCTAAGATGACTGGTAATCATAAACAGCTGAAGTACAACTGCTGGTGAAGAAAGTGGAATGCTACAAAACTGTAAGTAATGAAAAGTCTTGCTGGACTGGACAGCTTGATCCTTAATCAACACCCTTCCTTAAAAACCATGTACAGGGAGTGACAGACTAAACATATACTAATTTCAAAAACACCAAGAATACACTCAAATATCCATCAAAACTGATTTCATGATAAAACTTTTTAAGCAATTATAGTTTTTAAACACATCGCATGTGTATCTTTTATTTCTTCCACTTTTCAAAGGAGTGTTATGAAAATAATCTAAGACTTGAGTCCTTAATTGGACAAATATTATTTCTTAGTACATTTCAAGACAAAGACAATGAATACTGCTGCAGAACAGTAAACATTTAGACAGTTACATGCCAGTTTCATCAACATATTTTCACACCTTTTACACAGACATCTTTCCTTCATTGCAGTCTGCATCGCTAGTAAGAAAGTGTCTCCATTTCTCAACAGTTAGGATAGTTGTACAGCCACGTTCTCCAAATACTCTAATGTGACATTGTAAACATGAATGCAAATAAAAATAAAAAAAACACTTTTCAAGTATATGTTTAAAGTCCAGTTTATCCATCAGTCTCAAAAATAACTAAAAATTCCCATGACCCATTGGAAAAATATTCATCTGCTTACTTCCTTCATGAGGACATTATATGCAAAATTAGTTTTAAATTTTGGAAACAAAAAAGAAATTAGGAAGAATTAAGATGCAACTGGAAAAGAAAGATCTCCTGATGACACAATAAATGATCAAATGTCACATTTTTCCCCAATTGCTTCCCTGTTGTGTTCTTTTTTTCTTCTGACATTTAGTCCCGCTTAGGGTGAAGCTGTTGCTTCCAGGCATCATTTAAATAAACAAGTCGCTTGTAGTTAAGAACAAAAAGGACCAAGTTCAGTATGTATGCAATAACGCTAACGATACAAAAATCTTTCAACACAAAGTAAAGAACGTAGCTTAGGTAGAGGGAGCCCATTACTGACACAATGGATGTGGTCATGAGAATGAGAGCTGCCATCGCACTCACTGTCATCCCTGCAGAAACATAAAAGGGGGTGGGGGGGGATCAGCATGGAGGTTACATCTCAGGTCTCTCCCTGGCTGGGGTGGAGATTTAATACCCTTACTGCTTTACAGGCTTTTTATGACATTTTTATTAAACACTCAGTCTTTGTATTTAAGAGATTTAACTGTGGTATGGTTTTTGCCAAGATAGGGCAATTACAATTCTATTAAAAGTTGACTTTTTTTTTACCTTTCAACCTGCACTCTTAGACTTACCTAGTAACAGCTGGAATATGTAAAACACAAAGCCGTAGACGCTGTTCGGCTGGTTCATTACACCATTTTTTCCAAATACTGAGCCGAACAGCCCAAATCCTCGACCCCACCTGAAGAGACAGATGGTGCTTAGATTTAGTTCACTGTAAAATATAAACAAATTGCATCACCATAAAATTATTATTCTACAAAAGACCTAGATAGAAACATTAAGAGAAAATACCAACAGTCAATAAACAGCACAGAAAAGTAATAGATTAATACTGGGCCAATTAAATACTTGAAACTAGGTACCAGCAGAAAGACACATTGGCTGGAGGAAAGCGTTAAAAAACGGCCCAAAATGCTTCATTTAGGCTTGTCTCTGTCCAAAAATTTCTGCTTTCTAACTATTTTTGCCAAACTATACCTTATTTCTGTGACAGATACCGTTGTAATTATCCACCAAATTGCAATTATTTTTCAGCAGTTTGACTTATTTTTAGTCAATGTAACCCTCAATGTTCATAGAAGCCTATAAAAAAACAAACTAAGATTTCCAGGAGATTCATAGTGAAATCCCACAATCAACAGCAGAAACCTGCCTTGGAAATGAAAGGGAGCTCAAAATCAGACTGAGAGCTCAAAATTCTCTGATTATTTTGTCATTTAGTCTGACTTATTAAATCAAACCAGGGCCAATTTTCAATTTTTACCTGCTGGTGCCTACTAAAACAGAATGCCTGATTTTCACATTTTGGGTAAGAGAAACCCAAACTTTTTTTTTTTGGAATATATTAGCCTATAAAGTAGAAAGATGAAGTACATCTTTTTAAGCAGAATTTATGCAAATGTTGTTGTTCTACATACAAGTGCTGCAAGAGCTAAAGAAACTGTGACAAAAAGTATAACAGTCTTGTTTTGGAAGGACAATCCACAGAAAAGCACCAGACAAACTAACCCCGTTGTGCCAATATACTGAGCAATTTGTTGTCATGTATGAATAAATTTTAAATCAAACAGTACAATCCAAGATCAAAGTACTTCAAGTGTCATCAGCTACAAATACCCTACTGTTTTATCTGCATATTCTATATATAGCCATGGATAAATGCTTATTATAGCCCTCAACTAGGTTTTGTGCTGTTGTAAATGTGAAAATTAATAAAATTGTTTTCAATGCTCAAAGTCCTCATTGTGATATGTAGTTCTGAAAGTATACTTACTCATTTATTGCTCATTACATTTATATGACAATTTGCTGAGTCTTTCCCCACTGGTTAAGTGACTACTTGTATTCTTTTGTTTATGTTTTAATGTCCATGTTTGAAAATGTGATTTATTTATATGTTTAAATTTTTGGTACCATTTTACATTAATTTCACCTTCATAATGCCTTTATGATGCATACGTAGAACATTCAGTACACCTTCATAATTCATTCAGAGGACATTCATAAGAAACATGCAGGTATACCTTAATATCCTAACATACTTTAACAGCATTAATATAACAGACATTATACTGTATAACCATAATCATAAAATCATAAATGTAAAACATTACCAAATTTATATTGTATTGTATTAATTTCTCTTTTACACTATGACTAAAAATTCTGAGTAAATACTATATTACTAATGATACGTTCCAAAGGTATTGAAACTGTGGGGCACGCCCCGCTGGTGAGGTGTGAAAGAATTGGTGGGTGGGGAAACAGGTGAGGGGAAAAAAACAAAAGTCTGTCGCGGGGTTGAGCTGGAGGCAGATGTATTCCGAAAATATTAAAAATAACATAAACACAATGCCTGTAGACAATGCCAACATACTGAAATAATAAAAATGTATAAACTATTGTATTGCAAAAAACCAAGTGTCAGTGGTGTATTGTAAATATTGTAATGTATTAAACTGTCAAGAACAATAATGTAATGAAAGCTTACGATGGGAAATTTGCTGACTTAATGCTTACATAGGCTACTTGGAGGAGCCATGGAGAAAAGCCAAAATGCCAAAGAAAGAACATAAAATATGACAACATTAGTGGTGGATGGTGATTTTTTACAATGGGGGGAAGCACAATATCAACAGTTGGCAATATAATCGGTCAGCTACATATACATCATTTCTGTTCTCCTTCATTTTTTGTAAGATAAGGTCTATTATTCTGCCATATCAGCATGGTTGCTTCTCAAGCAATTTCACCATTTTAGCATGCACAGTTAGCAGGCAACCACCAAAGTATTCCACTAGAAATCATTTAAATATATAAACACAGTTGAGAACAAAGCTGACAGTACAACCATTTATATAATAAACAAATGAGAATAATAAATAAATTAAATCCAGATGTTATGGTCTTCAATCAGGACCATTTTCAGATTGCTTAACCTGTCTTCACTGTCAATGGGAAGTTCATGGTTTTGACCCCCAGAGAGCACTAGGTTGCCACTTTTTTGCTCTTCTTGTAAAGTGGCCCACACATTCATTAGAACTGCTGCATAAACTTATGTACATTAATAATCTGAAACGACAGATCAGTATAAATGTAGTTTTTTGAGACAGGATATAATCCTTCCTGTAGCTTCCTTGCACCAAAACAAAACCAGAGCTGGAAGGAAATTGCCAGCATGGAAGAGTTTGCTTACTCCATTATTTCGCTGAGCAAAAACTAAGAGACAAAAGAAAAAGAAAGCTAACTGGCATAACTAGAATTCTTATAGATAACAAAGGCTTAATGTGTTCTGCCTTTGAGGCAAAAAACCAAAAGGATCATTTTGGTAACGACAAAGACTGGACAGTTCAATTTGTTAAAATAAATGATAAAAGCATTTAGACCTGCAGTTCTTATAAATGTCAAAGGTGTAATAACTATTTTGTAACAACTGCATAAATTTAAGTTCTTGTTGCTATTTTGATAATGTCTATACCAGTGTGGTTCAACAAGTTCTTGATTAGTAACAGGAAAATTAAGAGCATGTTCATTCACCAGACACCCTTCAATTCAAGACCTCTACTGCTGACATGTTTTGTACTATTTCTTGCCTGTGCAAAGATACATTTTACATGCACAAAATTAGCATAATGTAAAAGCGGACTCAGTTTTCAATTTTGAATATAATTGTAAACAATTATGTTAGGGAAAAATGCATTGCTACTTGGTAAAGTAAAATGTAAAATATTTACTAATGTCAACCAATGTCAAATATGGAGCCCATTTCAAATGACAGGGGCCCTATACAAGATGTGGAAGTAAAAAGAAAAAGAAAAACATGCATGACATTCCTATTGGTGGAAGCTAACAACTACTTAACCACCAAGCCATTCCAATTCAAATCTGGTTTTGTAAGAAAAGCAATAGTGCAGTACTAAATATAAAGAAACTTGTTTTAATAACAAGAGGCCAAAGACTTGTATACCTCGATACTATAATTATATATAAATATTTTGCTCATTTAGTTTCAAGCCCCATTAACTGAGCCATTTTACCGTGAGTGGTACCCATGCATACGTCTAGCAAGCTCAGCGTGTACAACGGGATTAACAGTGGACTGAAAGGCCATAGAAAACCGCTCCGACCTCAGGTAATGGGGTCTATATATCTACTGTGTTATCGATCACAAATCCGTCCATCCTTCCTAATAGAACGCAATATTAGAAATGTTAAAGTGACTGCT
The DNA here is from genome assembly GCA_015164015.2 of Brevimyrus niger. Taxonomy (NCBI): domain Eukaryota; kingdom Metazoa; phylum Chordata; class Actinopteri; order Osteoglossiformes; family Mormyridae; genus Brevimyrus; species Brevimyrus niger. The sequence continues at coordinate 17,001,248 of JAABNY020000035.1, forward strand.
TGAATATAAAGGGGTAACATGGTATGGTCTGCTGCAATAACCGCATGTAAATATTAGCGGCACATCTTTTCAAACACGGAGCAGTTTCGAAATAATGTTACCTGTAAAACATCCGAAATAGATGCAAACGTATGACACAGCAAGTGAGCAATTTGTCGCTGTATGGGTGGCTTGAGCAAAAAAGATTTATCGGGGTAACTACACAGGAGTAAAAAAAAAAGTATATAGCCAGCTCAGTACAAAGAAAAATTATAGTGTACTTGATATTAAACTACAATTCTCTTCAACTAGGTAAATGTTAACCCAGTTTACAGTTAACTACATTACTACAGACATACTAATCATAATTAGCACAAGGGAATTCTTCAAATAAGAGAAAAAATACATATAACTTGGACCATTTTGCAAAATAATGCATCGGTGATGCACCGCTTCACTCACTAAATATTTTCACGGGATTAAGTCAGCTAGCTGCAATTTATCTATTTAAAATTTACTATCAGCGTTCATATAACAGCTTGCACTCGTCGTCACTGCTTTACAGATACTGTCATAAACTTCTTTATATAGTACTTATAGTGGCGGTTCACTTTTTTTGTTTCTTTTGAATTTTATTTTATTTACCAATAACTGCCCATGGTACCTGGAGTTGAATACTTTACAGCAGCCCATGGAAGTGATCACGTCGCACATGGCTTGGTAATTCGGGTCTCTCGCCTTTTCCCTTCCTACATGGAGGGCGTACATTGACAGCACCATACCGAACATGCAGACTAAGAGCCGAGCTATTCTTTCCCACCGAGGGGTAGACACTCTGAGGACGGGCGCCGCCATCTTTCTCCGGCGTCGCGCGGGTGCGCATCCGCCTGCCCAAAGCGGCGCTGTGTTATAGCGTGTGGGAAGCTGGTGCCACGTTTTGGAAGCAGCTCCTCACAGACACCTCCTCAGTAAGGGTTTAGTCCCAAAAAGGCAGTTGGCAGGAGGAAGTGACGTCACATGCACCCGTCAAGGCAGGTAGCGGCAGCTCCACTTCTGTTCGTCGCTAGTGGCGCTTAACAGTGGCAGGACCCGTTTGGGTACAGTGCCTGCCGGTAGTGTTAGGTCTAGTGGCAGGTGCCGTTCATTGTGTGACTATGCATGATGTTGTTGATTTTAGATCTGTTTATGATCAAACTTGAGGAAACAATAATTGTGCTAACGCTAGTGGCGCTAAACAGTGGCAGGACCCGTTTTGGTACAGTGCCTGCCGGTAGGGGCAGGTCTAGTGGCAGGTGCCGTTCAGATACAGTAGAGAGGCACCTACCCGCCAGTCATGGAAGTAAACCAGAGATTATGTGCATCGGCTGGAATAAGCTGGGATACGGAAATAAATTGAGGACTTGTTTGATCGTTGTATGAGCACAATTATTGTTTCCTCAAGTATGATCATAAACAGATCTGAAATCAACAACATCACGCATAGTCACACAACGAACGGCACCTGCCACTAGACCTGCCACTACCGGCAGGCACTGTACCCAAACGGCACCTGCCACTGTTTAGCGCCACTAGCGCAGTACAATCATTGTTTTCTCAAATATTATCTTAAAGAGATGTACAGTCAGCAACAATAATACCATTCGTAGTCATACAACAAATAAGAAAGTTCTCAATTTATTTCCGTATTCCAGTTTATCGTAACCGTGCACAGTATCTCGGGTTTACTTCCACGAGCGGCGGTGGCTGTCTCTGAACCCCGGCAGGCACTGTATTCGAACGGCACCTGCCACTGTTAAGCGCCACTAGCGACGGACAGAAGTGGCAGCTGCCGCTACCTGCCTTGACGGGTGCCTGTGACGTCACTTCCTCCTGCTAGCTGGCATTTCAAGACTGAACCCCCTCAGCACCTCCTTCACAGTCTATGCTTGTAGGCATGACTGCAATTTATTATGCAATTACAAAACAGTCTTAAAGTTCTGTAATTTACCTTTGCTAAAACTGTAGTTATGAGAGGCTCACGCCACACCATATTTTGGAAAGATAGGCATAGGCATAACTATTGCTATTTATTATGTCCAAGAAATTACTCTAGAATTTATGGAAAATGCTGTCAATGGAAATAGTGTTCGAGGCATGGCTTTGTGGGTGGAGTTTGCTTGTTCTTCCCCTTGTCCTCAGGTGGTCTGCTGTCATTTCCCCCCACAGTCCAAACCTATATTGTCCATAGGTGTGTCTATGTGAGTATGCCCTGCAATGGGTTGGTGCCCCATCCCAGGTAATTTTCTGCTTTGTACCCATAGGCTCTGGACCCCCATGACTCTGAGCAGGACAAGTGATTATGAAAGAAGATGAAGTAGATGGCCATGTTGGTTTGTCTTTCTTCCTTCTTCATCACAAAGTTTTTTTTTGGTTATTTATTTTTACTTTTGCTGTCAATTTTCTGTCAAGACAAGTTAAATAACTTGTATTTGGTTTCTATTTTAAACTTTGCAGAGAGGTACAAATGCTGAACTGGAACCCGTTAAATTTTGAGGCAGACTGCCCCAAAACTGAAGCAGTGCCACTCAGTGGCAGCAAAGGGAAGGTGAAAGTAGATACATTTGACCTCCTGAATGTGAAAAGTCCCATAGTATTTTATGGATCTCATTACAGCTAAAATTATATGAATGAAGATCTACAACTGGTAACCTAAATTAGTAACCCAGTGTCTTGCTTATCTGACTTTTAATTTGAAAGGGAAAAAACTTTTTGGTCACAAAATTAGATGAGGTTACATATGCCAGGTTGTTACAGCATAAGAATTAAAAGAATAATTTTGAAAAGTAATATTTATAATTTTTGGCAAAGCAACAAAGCAATAGGAACCTAACAAGAACAAGCAGATACAGTGAGAAGAGGAGCAGCGTTTGTGGATGCTAATGCTAATTAGAACAAACAGACAGTGAGGAGAGGAGTAGCATTTGTGGATGCTAATGCTAATGTGAAGAAGCAGAGATAGCGAGGAGAGGATCAGCATTCCTTGATGCTAATGCTAATCAGAACAAGCAGAGACAGTGAGGAGAGGAGCAGCTGTTGTGAATGCTAATGCTAACGAGAAGAACCACAAAGAGGAGTAAGAAAAATCTGATGCAGATGAAAAGTTTGCTGAAACTGACAGGTGTGGATAGAAAATATTGCATTGTTACATGTTTAAGTATTTAATGACTTATTATCGTTGGTAAAGACTGATTTGTGCGTTTGATGTCATTGTGTTCTTTATGAGATCTGGCATCCTTGAATTTACAAATTAAGCACTAGGCAACATTGACGACATTCCTGGCCAGGTGTTGCCTGCATGCCTCAAAATCAGAATCATCCCAGTGTCTAAGAAGTTGACTGTGTCCTACCACAACAAATACCAGCCTTTGGCACTTACGTTTGTCATCACAAAGTGCTTCAAGAGGCTGGTATTGAGGCACTTGAAGCCAAAACACCCAGACCAACTAAACCCCCTACAGTTTACCTATCACCCAAACAGGACCATTGATGATGTCCTTTCCATTGTCCTCCACCTCAGAAAATGTTTTATTTTATAATTGTGAGTACTGCAAGTTGCAAGGGACAGGTGTCAATAACAGTGGCGCAGCAAAAACTATATTAGAAAATTGGTAAGAATTTAAACATGAGTAAAGGAATCAGGAACATTAAGTCAGACAATAATGAGGATAACATTGTCAAAATAAGAAAAGAGGACGAGTCTGATTGAAGCAATCTTTTCCGTTTTATTTGAGGATTACACATAAAAGAGTGTTGAAACTATTTCAAAAGTGTGTGTGTGTGTGTGTGTGTGTATGTGTGTGTGTGTCTGTGTGTGTGTCTGTGGTTAAGTATGTGTTACAGTGTGGGACCCAAATTTTCGAGTCTCCTCAACTTAATTTTATAAAAATCAGTAACTGCAATCAAAAATCAAAAAATTTCAAGTCATGGATTTTGTTTACCTAATTATGGTTAATTATGGCTAGGTAGGGGTTAAGGTTGTCATTGGTTGGATTAGGGTTTTACCCATAGAAATGAATGGGCAGACGCTATGATCATAAGATATGAATACAAACATCTGTGTGTGTGCGTGTGTGTGTATATATTATGCATTTGGAGGAGGGGTAAATGAATAAATTAGTTTATGGTTATTTGTTATTTGTTCTGCCAAATGTAAGCCACTATAAGAACTGGCATTGAACACTTCTTTGTAAAACAAGGATAAGGCAGGGCACACCCTACAGTGGATGGAATATTTCATCATGCATCTGGTAATTATGCACAAACAAAAGAATGTGATTGTGTAATTCTCCTTGCAGACTTGCTTAGATGTCAATATTTAAGTTGTTGAACAACAAAATGGAAAATGTTCATAAATGGTACAATTATTATTTTGTGTGTGTGTGTATGACTAATCAATCTACAGAATCAATCAGCAGTTTGGACACACCTTTTGATAATGACTTGATTTTTTATTAAGATAATGACTCTAAGCACACCTCAAAGTTATGTATATACCGTTATCTTGTGGACAAGGAAAGATTCCCTGCTCCCATATTCCCCTGATCAAAACCCTATAGAGATGGTTTGGGATGAGTTGGATGAACCTATGCCCAGTACTTGTGGAAACTCCTTCAGGACTGTTAGAGAAACATTCCAGATCACTAAATCTGGAAGCTGATTCAAAGATGCAGAGCCTGCAATGCTGTCATCAAAGTAAAATTGGGTTATTTTGAAGAGTGTAAAATTAGAGATTTTTTTAAACAGTTGAACATTTCTTTTGGTCGTTATAATAATTTATATGTATTACTTAATTGCCTTGAGGCCTTTTACTATAAAGTGAATAAGACTGCTAAATTAGAGACCAATGCATAAGGAACAGGCATGTCCAGACTTTTGACTGTCACTGTAGCTATTTCTGTTATTCAGATAAGGATATTATTTAATATAGTTTTCTTTTAATTGCCAACTGCAAACTGCGTAGCTAAGATAACTCGTTAAACTAACTAAAATTCACAAGTAGTTATACTGAAATACTGAATAACTAAAAAAAAAAAAAAGAACTGCATTTTGTTTAATAATTAGTGAGTGGGCGGGAATTACAGCTTTGCGTTATCTGAAAACAGTAAATGTTTAAGTACTTGGAGGCTAGTTTGGACTGTTTGTAACTATTTGTAACTATTTTGAAAAGATTCAGTCGATTTATATATATATATAGTAACTGAATTTCATAGATTATCTGTGTATTTCCTAAACAAATGGAGCGCTGGAAAGGCAAAGTAGCTCTGGTGACCGGGGCTTCGGTCGGAATCGGAGCGGCTGTTGCCCGAGAGCTTGTGCAGCACGGCATGAAGGTGGTCGGCTGTGCCAGGAGCGTGGACAAAATTGAGGTTCATTCTCATTTAAAACATTGGAGCAACAGTTAGACTTTATAGCAGTAGCACAGAACATGGGAACTATTGTCGAAGTACTAATTTAAACAAACGATGAGCCGAGGCATAATGCTGTGGGCTAGCTAGTTAGCTAAGATTAGCTAGTTGGCTATGTGGCTCGTGAAGTTCAAGATCGCAGAAACTGTTGCGCGTTTATGTGTCGATTGGCTTCTCCATTGTGAATTTTATGTGAGCTAAATGTGTAGCATGCTGCTAGAACTCTGTTTGCATACAATGCTTGAAATTGTTAATATGTATTGGTTAATAAGTAGTTTATGAATTTCTTTTAAATGGGCAACACTCTAGGATATTTTGGGGTGTGCGTGACGTCACCACCTCTGAATAATAGCAATTATTAATGATCCAATTTGTATGAAGCTATCCTTAATTTTGTAGGTTTAAGTATTTACGCCAATTACGGTTTCCTCTGAAAAACATTGCTAACATTGAATTACTTAAAATATGGTAGGCTTATTTGGCCAGTCTCTCTAATATATCCTTTATATGTATATTATCCATCATATTCCATAAATTTAAACATAAATAATTATTAACGCATTTAGGAAAAAAAAGTATTTTTAACTGCAGATTTTCTTGTACTCACTATTCAGCTGAGAAAATAAAAAGGAGCTGGAAAGGGGTGCTCTAGATATATATATAATACAAAACGGGAGCATCATAACAAAACCCGGCACAATTATAATTTTATGTTATTTTGTTTTGATTGTTGGAAGCTAATTTCGTAATTTAAATTAAAATGTGTTCAATTGTCCAGCCCTGCCGAAAAGGTTTGGTTCTAGGCCACTTAGGATTATTATGATTCTTACTTGAAGCTGAGAGGTCATAAAATAGCTTTTCTGGGGGTCTCATTGCAATATTAATATCATATTTTCTGATTGTGGTTTAGAAACTGGCAGCAGAGTGTCAGAGTGCAGGATTCCCAGGCACCCTGTTCCCCTACAAATGTGATCTCTCCATTGAAGAGGAGATCTTGTCCATGTTCTCTGCTATCAAGACTCTTCACCAGGGTGTAGACGTGTGCATCAACAATGCTGGCTTGGCCTGTGCGGAGTCGTTGTTGAAAGGCAGGACTGAAGGTTGGAGGGCAATGATCGATGTAAGCAGTTTCCAAACATTTCCTGCTGTCCATATCTACCTACCACAGCCCACATGGCACTAAAGCAACACACCTCTGTCTGACCATTTTGCAAATATCCACCTTCCCAACTGAACTCCTCTTTTTTATATAATATACAGAAATTAATACTAAATGACTTGCACTGAGCTCCAATAATTAAATGAGCTACATTACAAAATGAAATATTTTTGAATGGGGGAATGGGACATATTTCTCATCTATAAATTATTCTCAGTTTGTTTAGTACTGGTAACTGTGCCATAGATTCACAAGTAGTGGTTTTTCTGCCCTTATTTATGACCCATTTTGGGCATTCCTTGTGAGTGCCTGACTGTTTACTTTGGACTGCTGTAAATCGGCATGCAGGCTAAACAATGTCCTATCAGTGATTCTTTTTCTTTTCAGTAGCTGTAATTGTTTTACTAGCTATATAATATTAGTTGCAACTCGGAATCCAGGTGTTGCCAGGAAAGTAATTCTGGGTAAATTGCACTGCATTGGCACATAGGTGAAAACGTAAGCCAGGGAAATAGGATAGCGGTGACACTGTTATTTGAATAACTCAGGAATGTAACTTGTCAATGTCCGTTAATGTACCTTCTGTCTATGACACCAAACTGACAATGTTGGTCGAACTAGATCAGCACCTTAATAGATAAGGCTAAAAAAACCTCCTCTTTGCAAGCTGTTCTGTCTGATCAAGGCCTATTCAGTAGGTGTTTTCTTTCAGATAAACATTCTTGCCCTGTCAATATGCACACGTGAGGCCTACCAGTCGATGGAGGAGAGGAACATAGACGATGGCCACATTATCAACATTAACAGGTACAGCTTGATCCCCTCCATTAATAAATCTGGTATGCAAGAAGTTTTGTGAGTGCAGAAGGATAATAAGAATAGTAAGTAGTCATTTTTATTCAGTTCCCTCAGTTTATTTTGTCCTTCCATAAACAATATATCCAATAAAATCTCAAAGCAGAAATAATCTTCTGAGCCCTGTAGCCTTTTCAGAAGTTTCTGTTATCCAGTTGCAGATATATCGTTCTGTGAAATTGAGCAAAATTGAGTTTAGGGGGAAATAATTAGCCTTTATTCTCTGTCCCTACTGCACAGCATGTCTGGACACAGGGTAGTGCCAAATGCTGACTACCACTTCTACACAGCCACCAAGTATGCAGTGACTGCGCTGACTGAGGCCCTTAGGCAGGAGCTGCGCGAGGCCAAGACTCACATCAGGGCCACGGTATGAACAGCTAGAACCTATGCTGAGTGCTGTCCTGTGCAGCGGAAGAACCCACACCTGAAGCGTCTCCGCAGTTCAGTGGAACCCCAGCTGTGGAGCAGTCATTGCTATTAACTTAGACTTGTGAAGGTGGTTTTTGTATCTTTGGAAGAAGTTTTTATTCATCCCCAGTAAAAACTATTGAACAGTTGACGTTTCCTTATGATGAACTGAGATGCCTTTTACATTTTTATTTATATATATATATATATATATATATATATATCTAAATACACACATTCATACTTTTGCAGTGTATCTCACCTGGCTTGGTGGAGACTGAGTTTGCTTTTAGGGTTTATCACAGGACCCCAGAGAAGGCAGCTGCTACATACGAGAGTATAAAGGTGAGAATGACAATGCAAATAAGCTCTTTTGGTAATGATCACTGCACTGAGCCATGCTTTGGAGAACCAAGGTCGCTTGGATACAAGAGTCGTACCTGAGGTCAGATGAGGTGCATTTTCCCAAAAAGGACATGTGACGGCCCTGTGATTCACTCATTTAGGATTAACATTAACCACACAAAGCCGTAGCTTGACAAAACTGGAACTGTGGGTCACAAGCATGGGTGGATGATGCTGGATAATGATGTTAATCATTTTTTGAAAATCCATAATGGACTTTAAAAAAAGATTAGATTTTAAAAGTGAAAATAGTCCTTTTGAAATAAATTAATTTGAATGAATATAAATACTCGGGGTTATAGTCCAGACTGATTGGACCTAACAACACTCATGGTATAGTGTATATGCCAGCACATTGTTGGGATAAAAAGTATGGAAGATGGTTAGAGACATCTATACATATGTTCATACATGGCCTATGCTTCTTGCAAAACTTTGAGTTTGTGTCCTCTCTCTTTTAGTGTTTAAAGGCGCAAGATATAGCCAGCGCAGTCATATATGTCCTCAGTGCCCCCCCTCATGTGCAGGTATGTGAAAGTGACGAGCGTCCTGTATACGAGTGTCCTGTATATGAGAGTGCTGTATATGAGTGTCCTGTATACGAGCGTGCTGTATGTTTTGGCATGTTTGTGTTAAGCAAATGAGAGTGCATCCTTTATGCATTGGGCACTACTTATTTAGAGAAACTAAGACAATATTTTTTGGTAATTTCTGTTAACAGAGGGCAGTCTAACAATTATGCCTTTGGAGTATATGTGAAAGAAACTGGTTGAAAAGGATGTAGATCATTGCTTTTTTTTTTTTTGCTCATTGATAATTCTCTTATATCCAGGTTGGAGATATTCAAATGAGGCCTGTAGAGCAAGGGTCCTAGTAGGTGTCCAACTGTTGAAAGTTGCATCAGTCAAGTCTGCATCGTCAATAACTGTTTAATATCCTGCTAGCACTTCTAGAGATAATTTGGTTTAGGAAAGCTTGGGGGTGATAAATTGCAGTAACATAAGAAGTACATATGATCTATGAAAGAATGAATTTTAATGAGTCATTCAGAGTGCAGTGGGAATGTGTGCAAGTATTAAGGTGTTTCTTCAGACTTTTAATGAAAATTATCGGCAAAGCTTCCCTGTCTATACAGTAACTTCTTGGCCATACAGTGTCCAATCATTTGCATGGTGGTGGAATTTACACATATTAGGTTAAAAAGATGTTTGAAGAAATGTCCCAGCTTTTACCATGTTGTTCCAATGAAACTTGATTTTTTTTATGCGGTAACCTTGTTACACTTGATCACATTTAAGAGGGAAAAAAATCACTAGGCTATCACAAAAATTACTACTCCTGTTACTTAATTCAACATTATTGGCAGTTCCCGATAGATAAAGTTTGTTTTCCTTGTTTAGATGGTTTCCATTTTAATGTATATGTCATTTTGTGCAGTTTGGTTTATAAATGCAGAACTGATTTACAATTTATGTAAAATATGAGGTTGGTTTGTTTAAATGTGATTTAACTAGGACATTCTTCCTCAAGATAAACATTTAACACCATGGCCTGGGAGCTCTGGTGAGAATAGAAAAGAGTGAAAATGTAAATTGAACAATCTTTAATTGCATTGTTTATCCCATCTCTTACAATCTGTCAATTTAATTCTGAATTCAAGCTCAATTGAAATATGGGAGGGGGTTATTTTCACTACTTGCCTTTTCTTCATTTCTCAACTTGATTTTTTGAATTATAAATTTACTTAGACTTTTATTCTGTATTGCTTGAAATTGTGTAAAATTTTGACACATCCATTTATTTTTTTCCTTTTGGAATTAGTGATCCTATATATGGTATAAATAGGAATATGCTTTTCATGGATCCTGCATTCACATCACAACCATAGATTAAATGACAATATGTGATCACAAACATACAACTCTTTTTGATCTTGTATGAGAAAATGGAGGACTCTGAAGACACTGGAAACCTGGAGAAATTGCAGAGCAGGAGCTGCATCTCAATAATTTTTTACTGATTTAACTGGTTTGACCTTTGTTAGGGCAACAGCTGACCCCCCTGGTTTATGTTGTATCGAAATCTAATGTAGGCTACCCTAATTTTGTAAATTATATTAATTTACAATGAAGTTCATTAAAGTACAGATTTTAACAAGCTGCAGTTCCTGTGAGTTCTAGATTTCGTGATAAACTATGAACGACCAGCTTAGTCTGTTGAATTCTACGCATACTGTATCTATTGGGTTGAGATTACGAAACCTAGTATATATGACATGGCTAAATTTGAATATGAACACGCTAACTATGAGAACAGTCAAATTCGTTTCATGAATATTATGCCTCCATCCAATTTCTGTACCCACTCAAAGAATAAAATATAGACCGAGATTTTGAACAGCCACTAGAGGTGACTGACATAATAGCTGAGGTCTTACAAACAATATTTTACTTTCGTAAAAGTTCTGAAAACGAATGCGGGGGAAGACGGACCCATAAGCTGATTGCAATTGATGCGCACTCCACAACATATGATGGCGCTATAGAGACTGTCGCTTATGATTCGATGAGGTGAACCAGCAAAAAAGATGCGGAATGTGGGGCGGTGCGGAGACTGGATATCTGGTGGGAGGAGTTTGATCCTGGAGGAGTGAGCATTCATTGCAACTAGTATTCGGAAGGAACTTCAGGTGTTTATCACGAAAAACTAAATAATAGTGGGATGGGTAACTGTCATACTGTTGGACCAAATGAAGCCCTCGTTGTTTCAGGTAAGGGTATATATTCGTCACATACCAGACGATGATTGCCTTTGTTTTGTATGGTAAAAATTAAAAAGGAGCAGCCACAGGAAATGCAGCGGTTTCTTTTAGATGATCATTTACCTTGATTAAATGAGGTATCGAAAGTCAAGTTAACTAAAGAATACATTTATATATGTATATTAAAGTTGGGTTTCTTTGTTATTTGGATTCTTGAGTGTAATTCCAGTTTTCTGCGGTAAATAAGTCGGCTTAGATTTCATGCGTAATTCCTTTGATGTGCGAGTAAACAAACAAATGACACGACCTCATGCACGTAGCCACGTAGTAAAGGGGTTTGAAACCGTCCAGAAATACATTTACTATCGACCAGACACTTAACCAGATAGCAAACATATCAAACCACCCTTGAAACCTATCGGCAGGGTTGCCGGACACCCCTCGAAACTTATTTCTGGCCACGGGCCTGTACGACTGCGTACCTTCTGTGCATTTTAAACGAGATTTAAAAGAAGGCTGTTTTGAGAAACAAGGAATAAAAGTCCCAAATGAGCATGTGGTGTTCTGGAAGCTGATATTGTGGGGAAAAAATCCCCTGCTGCCGCTTTAGTTGATGGAGAAAAACAATCTGCCTTTAATTATAAACATATTTGATAACAGCATGGTACGCCGGTCCATCTCGAGTGTCAATAGTCGAATGGATAGCCTCCAATTTAGCCGTTTAGCGGGGTTATTAAGTCGTGTAGGGTTACCTGGCATGGTAGCTACATCAAAATACCTGTCATTGTAAGTGCTGTTTTGAACTGGTAGAATAAACCATGCAAGAGTTACTTGACTTGTTTTATCTGGACAGTAATCACGGCAAAAAGCATTAACTCTAACATTGAACCACTATTTTTCGGACTTCGTTTTCAATTTAACATAGTATGTTAATTTTTACATTAAAATTTTTATACCCCTAAGTATGCATGATACTTCATCAGATTTGTCCCCCCACATACGATAGTCATTTAAAAATGTCCTCAGAGTATATATATAACACTTGTCAATTCATTTTATGGCCGTGATATTAATTTTGCTACAGAACACACTTAAATAATTACTGTTTTACACCCATAATAGATACTTTTCAATCAACCACATAGTATACATGGCACATCAGTGACTTTGTGACACCTGTAAAACTAATTTATGTATTTTTAAAATATTTTAAAATGGTATATTTTTAAAATATCTTTTAAGATATTTTCTCATATTAAACAAGAAGAGTTTATTATTAATTTTCATATTAACCGCTAGATCACATAAAATAAAATCTCATAGGCTAATAATGCAATTTGGGAAACATAACATTTCCAGTTACACAAATTACTCCAGACTTACACAAATCATTTTCTTGAAAGCAAAACAATTTTGATGTTAACAATCATTAAAAGAATTCATATTTACTGTATAAAAATCTATTATTTTGGACATTTTGAAGCATGTTTATGGTTTCTGGATACTAAAAAAAAAAATTAAAGGTTCAGTTCATTCATCTTTTTTTTTTCTCTCTTTAGTCAGTGACCTTGATCTAAGATACAACTCAATAGCAGAGGGCCCTTATACACACACATTTACACTGCAAGTTTAGAGATGCCAGCTGGCCTAATTATTTCTGACCTGTATTTAGAATGTTGATGGAAGATTATGTGGAGTAAACCTGGACAACAGGAGGACAGTCAAGCTCCATGCACACTTAGCAAAGACTGGAATCAAACTCACTACCCAGTGACACTTAGCTTTAGTTCAGTCTTAGAAACAGTCTTTACAGTGTATTTTTAGCAGTGTAATATATACAGGGCTTTTATATAATATTTTTAATTTAGTTTAGTTTCAGCATTTTCAGGAAGTAGAAATTTTCCAAATTGAAAGTACAGTGGTACCTCCGTTCTCGAACTCACTAGAACTAGAATTTCTTGAAAGTCAAACAAACCAGTTTGACCTAGAACTCGATCTGAATACCAGAAGTCGAACCATGAATGCTGACCTAATATAAATTGTACGTGCCAGGAAATGAGTCACGCGGCACGTCTCTGAGCGGAAACAAAAGGTTAAAAAAGGTCGCATTTGCTATAGTAGCAGCGCTTGTTGGTGATAATGCTAATTTATTGAAAATACTGTACTCAGGTAATACACTGTACTTTATATCATTTTGTTAGCCATTGCTTACCAAAAAGTTACGTAATGCTTGTACAAATGTTGCAACCTAAAAGTTTGCTATTCACAAACAAATTAACGAATACAGAGTAATAATTAAAATAAACAATGGACCGGATTCAAAATTTTTATTGTTATGTACAGACTACAATGCAATTCTTACTTGAATGTCTTCTTCAAAGACTGGACGATTAACCAAATAAAGCAGTGCAACATTACAATAACTAACAATAAATAAACCACTGACTTACGTGTACTTTTATATGGAGGGCTAAGAGTGCCAAAATGAAATAAATAAATACACCAATAATTAATTACTTAAATGTGTCATGAATTATTTAAAATGGGAAATAAATATATTTCACGATTTATTTATTTTGGCACTGTCACCACATCATGAATTATTTTTATCTGTCAGTCTGACCCATCAAAGTCAGTAGGCGGGACAAACGATGATCTATCTGGATCTTGTGCAGCCGATTGTTTTGGTCTGAAGCCGTGTCATTTCCAACCTGGCGCTAC
>JAABNY020000035.1:17015082-17030889 GCA_015164015.2 Brevimyrus niger
GAACAATATTTGAGAGAAATGGGTCTTTTGTGTATGTAGAAAAAATTTCCGATGTTTGAGTTCAGCTCATGAAAAATAGGAGCAAAAACAAGAGTGTTGCGTTTATATTTTTGTTGAGTGTAGTTCTTGAGCATTTTTGCATTGTCAGTGAGTGAATTTTTTAGTCAAAGTTTTTGAAAATTAAGCAAATGGTCCTGGATGCGAGGTTGTGTTGACTGAATATTTTCCATCATTGACAGAATATAGTACTGTGCCGCCAAAGAAAATGTTTAAATGATCTTGTGTTGGTGTAAGATGATGCTTTTATCCCTGTCAAAGTGTGTTACCTTAGCTATTTTAAAACCCCAGCTAAAATCACCCGAATATTTTCAGCAACCATACAATACACTCATGTATTTTTTTTTACTTTTTACTCGACTACTAACTCACGTCATATAGCTAATGGATATCCCATTGACTATTTTAAGTTAAGTGAGCTGGTCGGGAAATGTTATAAATACATGGAATGGCTGAGATACCCCTGAGGAGAGGTTTGAAAACTGAAGCGGTGCTCCAATAGCCATCCAACTAGACACCAATCATTTTTAGAGAACAGAAAGAAATCCTTGCTAGTTTTTGTGTTACACTTACTTTGCGTACTGTATATTCTAATGTTAAATTGTGTTTTCTTGTTCTGAGAAAATGTGCACTTACTACCCAGATAAACAGCTTTAAACATTTCTTTTGACTGCCTAAGACTGCATTGTAGTGTATTTTTAACAATAACGGAAAAATCTGAAAGCTATCTGTCATTTTGACAGATTACAAAACTGAGGGGCATTCTACCAATACTGATTCACACAACTGTCCAGTGGACAACAAATGTGCATATTGATTAGCTATAGTCTAGTCGTCTTTGATTTTGCGTGCATGATTTGTTTGTCTTATACCAATAAACATGCTGATTAGCTGACCACAACCATCAATGCTAACTTGAAAGTTATGCAGGAAGGCTGGGAAAAGAGAAGTAGTAGCAAAAATTGAACATATGGAATTTTTAGGACCTCAGCTATAATTAATGTATTAATCAATACCTTTCTTCTTGGGTCTTCATATTTCTTAATTGAAATCAATAATCAATATACTTTTGTCTGATATTACCAGTGCTGACAGTGAAATTCCCTAGCGCTTATTGGTGGATCAACACTGGATTGTTTATTTTGCGGAAAACAAAATATCAATCTACTGGCCAGATGACTAACTTTAGTTGATCACAATACACCTCTCAGTAATACTTTAGATGTACTACTAATCAGCTTACCAAGTTGTGGCATAAGCAAATGTCCTTATAGTACTGAAATGCCAGCATCGGGCAGATTTTTCTGGGTGTAAATATTCTGGTACGCCTGTTATGTAAACCCTGTTATATAAACCCTGTTATATAAATATAACAAGCTTATGTTAGGATATAAATATATCTTAAAATCTGTTAACATAAAGTCATTGAAGAAATGGAAAAAAAAACCCTGCAGTCATTGGCCAAGAGACAATTATATACAGCAATATTGCATAAAATTGTCATGATGCCTGCGTATTCTAGTTCTTAAGTGCTGGTTTGTTTTATGTCATTTTTTTTTTAGCAGAATGCATGAAATTTGTTAGGAGATTTGCCTGTAATAGGCATAATAGTTTCTTCTCATCTCCCTAGTATATTACTAACAGGGTGTGAGACTTGTTGATTGTATGTATATTATTATTATTATTTTATTTTATTATTATTATTATTAATAATAATAATTGAATAGTGAGCTTTGGCTAGGATGATTTCAGGACTTATGGCATGGGACAGCTCCTTTTGGATTTAGGGTGGTTAGGACTGGGAGTTTTTCCAAAAAACTGTCTTCTTTGTGAATTATGATACAGGAACAGACCCAGCTGTACTGGAACTCAAATTTAATCCGTTCAGAACTCCGGATTGAATCCTAACAAGTTTGAGTTGTATTCAAATTTTCCCCATAAGAAATAATGGTAAACCAGTTAACTGGTTCCCGGCCCCAAAAATTACACCTAAATATGTTTTTTTTTTTTTTTTTTTTTCTTTTTTTTTAGCATTTAAACACAAAATGAAGCAGATAAAACAAGAATAATATATACTGTACTAAAGACATCTAAGCACATTTATCAAAACAGTCATTTGTAAAGTAAGAAAAAAATGTATCCTATCAATGTGTGAAGTTAAAAAAAAACAATGTGTCCTGCCTCGATCATCCGCTCCTTCCATGTGCCACACCCCCTCGTTAACCCCGTGTGGAATCCCTGTGTGATCAGCTGTTTCTGGTTGTTGTCAGTTGTCCTCTGTATTAAGTCTGCGTTTCAGTTTGGTTTCCCCGGTTTCCCCGAGTTTAAGTCAAGGGAGGTGATGTTACATTTATATTATTCCTTGGTAAGACCCCACCTAGAATATTGTGTGCAGGTTTTGTCACCATACAGTACCTTAAGAAGGACATTGCTGCCTTAGAAAAGGTGCAACGGAGGGCTATGAAAATGATTGCTGGTCTTAGAGGAATATCTTATGAGGAGAGGTTAGCCGAGCTAAATCTGTTTAGCATTGAGCAAAGGAGAGACATGATCCAGGTCTATAAGTTTTTAACGGGTCTGTATGCTGTTCAGATAAATGGCTATTTCAATATTAGTCTAAATACTAGAACTCGTGGCTATAAGTGGAAATTAGCGGGAGAACATTTTAAAACAAATTTGAGGAAGCACTTCTTTACACAGCGTGTAGTTAGAGTATGGAATAGTCTTCCTGCTAGTGTAGCGGAAGCTAAAACCCTGGGTTCCTTTAAATCAGAGCTAGATACGATTTTAACAACTCTGAGCTATTAGTTAAGTTCTCCCCAAATGAGCTTGATGGGCCAAATGGCCCCCTCTCATTTGTAAATTTCTTATGTTCTTATAATGACAGTTGTTGGCTCAATGATTTTGCTTGTTTGTNNNNGTTGGACCTTAATTGGGAGATGAACTATAAATGTTAGATCACTAATTAGCATATGTTTCTGTTATACTAATGACTTTTTATAAGCAGTTGTCAACTCTGTCAGTTTAAGTGTCGCCTCCGTCAAACAGAAAACCTACGGAGTTGACATCTTATGGAGTTGACAACATGACATGTTTTCCCATTATATCAGTTTCTCATACACTGAGGCCATTTTGTTTTTTCCCCAAGATGTTAGCTAACCTGTTACCCGGAACTAAAAAGACAACATGTATTTCAGAATTCTTTAATAGGAGTATTAAAGTGGGAAGATGGAGTTGACACATCCAAGCGTCAACTGACACAGTGATATCAAGATTTTTTTTATTAAAATATCAAAAATTGTAAAACTCACCAGACTATCTGTGCTACTGTTGAGCCCACCAATAGCAGGGAAAAACTAATGGGGTCCTAGAGGTTATAGCTGAACAAATTAGGCAAAGTCATGGTCAGCAAAAAATCAGAGTTGACTGAATATGACACACTATTCTAAACATTTGTTTAATGGATAATATAATTTAAAGTTTTCAAATATGACATTTAATATTCAATTTAATATTTCAGTTCATTTGACATTAATATTTATCCATTTGTAGCACTTAACATTTTTTGGGATAGTTAAACATTGTAATGTCCTGCTTAGGACAGGTCAAATTGCATGTACTTTCTTAGTACAGAGCTTTTTAACAAATTGTGATAAATTCCTTTTCTAATATATTATATTAATTTCATAAGTATGCACAAGTGTGACAGATTTTACTTTTGCAGTACTTTTATTTTTAATATTTTTTTTACATTTTTACATAAAGAAGACTTTTTATGTGAGACATGTTTTGTCCCTTACATCAAGAATCAGTGTTTTTGTGTGTGTGTGTGTATATATGTTATATTATATTTCTCAACTTAGCATTTATTGAATACTGACTTGTGTAAATATAAATATAAACTTAACAAAAATATATATAACTTGTAAACAACTTAAACTTAGAAATAATAAAAATATCAGCATCAAAATCTCTTTAGCAGCAAACTCCTTCTTCAGCTCCCAAGTTCACCAGCCTGCTGCAGATATTGCACCTGGCTTTTCCTGGTGTTGGATTGGTGAAATGTTGCCATACAGGATCAGATTTTTGTTAAGATCAGATTAAGATTATTTTTAATGATAAAAAACATCCGTGAGCCGACCAACAAGCACACGAAACCAAGTCAGAATCAGTGATTTTTAACGTTACATTTTAGCTACAGTTAGTTGAAGGCTCATTATCATTACCCCAGTCCCCAACAGCTTAATTCACATTCTCTTTCAGAAGCGCTCGCATTTTCTTTTAAAGCAACATTTTATAGCAAACCAGTTAAATAAATAGGTTATTGAAAGATCAGAATTTAAGCCATACCGTTTTCTCCCAGGACTCTTCCTAAATCTCTGGCTGGGGTCCTGCACAAGGCAGTATGGGTCACGTGTTTCACAACAACAATAACACTGGGCTGCCTCCCGACGTGCCTGTCTAAATCGACGTAGTGCACTCTGATATCGGCCGATGCCGATACATTACAAAATGCTAAATATCGGCTCGATATATTAGCCGGTCTCTAGCTGTAGGGATGCATTATGTATAATTTTATGTATAGAATTTCCAAAAAATAAATAGAATCGTGTAAAAATGGAGACGGATGGACAACGGTGGCCTCGGTGGGTGAGATGGAGTATTTTCACTTACTTCATATATATCAGTCAGATTCTGGTTGCTTTGGTGCAAAAAAGGGGCTCACCCCTGACTGCTGATCCCACACACTGCTGTAACGCTTGCCATAATCTGACATGTTTTTGAGGGCCGCTTTTAAGGTTCTGTAGATGTTGGTGCAAGAACTTGTCGTAGGGGGCCGGCTGACCATTTTGTATGGCGTTAAATTGGTTCCAAAACTCACGCACATAAAAACCACGAGCACCTATGCGTTCGCGAGCAGAAAACCCATGCTTGGCGTTACATTAGTGCCAAAAGTCGAACCATGTGCTCGCCAGCTGAAATTAACCGTCTGACTGAAAACTCTCTACGCGCTCGCGTTCGCTGGACCCTATACACTTTGGAAGCAGGAACAGTGGCTAATATCTCCGCTCCTTTGATTTGTTTTTTTAAAATGTTGACTACGATTGGCCATTTGCTTTGGTAGAAGATGAAGGTAACTTGTCATTGACCGCGGTTAAATTAGCTTCATATTCGATATTCAGTGTTTTATGGCTTTAATAACTTTTAACGGAAGTAAGGTGGGGCATTTTTAATGACAGAATTGTGATGTCCAGTATATAGACAACAATGCACAACAATTGCTTATTTTTGCGCTTCAAACCATTTCGTGATTTCTGCAAAATCATGCTAATAGCTAATATTTGTTCTTTCAGCTGTAATGACATGGTGGTTTAGCACTTTGGGCTCATGGCGACTGTTGCACACCCCTTTGTTTCCCGTATTACTTTAAGTACGAATTTTTATTAATTTCTTAATGTTCGAATGTATCCGTATAATGTGCAATGAGACAATACATGAATTGGTTAGTAACTTTAAAACTAGACAAGACAGGCACATCTAGTGGAGTGTAGTTTGATCAGTGGACTACAGGGAACAATGCACACCCCTTGGATTTTCAGAATAACACTTAACACATTATATGCATATTACGTGCCATTGCTCCATTTCATACGTATTGACAGTTAATTGATAACACAAATTAATCCATAAATAAGTTGTAAAGTGTGATTTAGGCAGTGCATAGTGGGACAAAGCAAATATATCGCAGTTGAATTGTTTGATTTCGTGTTTCATCAAATTTAAAGTGATGTTGAAAATCCACAGGGTGTGGATTATCCCCCAGAGTCCACTGATGAAAGCACTCTCCGTAGGGCATGGCTGACTCTCCGTAGGGCATGGCTGACTCTCCGTAAGGGCATGGCTGACTCTCCGTAAGGGCATGGCTGACTCTCCGTAAGGGCATGGCTGACTCTCCGTAGGACATGGCTGACTCTCCGTAGGACATGGCTGTCCCATTAGTTAGTCCCTTAGTTGCTCCACTGCACTTTAAGTGGATGCAATACAATAGTTAATAACCATTGCAGACAAGATGATATGAAAATCCATATGAGGCTAACTTAACCGCGGTCAGTGACAAGTTATCTTCGTCTTCTACCAAAGCAAATAGTCAATATTAAAAAAAAATAATAAAATAACAAAGGAGCAGAGATATTAGCCACTGTTCCCAACTCCAAAGTGTCAAAATTCATCCTGTCGAACATGCGACTGCTGTGCAAGCGTGTCGAGAGCATGGTTTTTCCGCCCGCGAGCGCATGCGCGCATGTGGTTTTCATGCATGCGAGTTTTGGCACTAACATAATTTTGGGCCATCCGAATCTCAAACAGGGGCCCGTCGCTGCAGGGGCCCGCTGTGCATTGCACCGACTGCACCTTTGTTAAAAGTGGTCCTGATGTTTTTTATGTGGCTTCTTCTGTTCTAATGCTGAAATTACTTTGAAAGTTCTTGTTTTAGCTTTTCCCCACTATTTGTATTCCAACCATTCTCCATTCCCATCTCCAAATCCCTTCATCCCTTCATCATATCAATTCTGTTTGCCATCCTGCCCAAAACGAGTGTCTTTTTTTTTTGTTTAGCATTAGGCCACAGTCATTCAGGTTGTTCCTGTTTCCCTGTATCATTAAGTGCTCTCTGTGTCCCCACAGGTGCTTGTTGTGGCTCTGATGACAAGTCATATGTGGTTGGAGGCTGGACCTGGGCATGGTGGTGTATCTCTGATATTCAAAGGTATAACGTCTGAATAATGTTATCAAATGCATTCTGTCCTCAGCTGCAAAGCAGGATATGCTAATATTTCATTTTGCTACAGGCTCCACAAATCATGCAAAAATTGAGTCTTATTGGTGATACACTGGCTGTTGTTTTCATTACAGGATTTCACTTGAAATAATGACTGTAAAGCCCAAATGTGAGGATGTAGAGACCGCCGAAGGTGTAGCTCTTACTGTTACTGGGGTGGCACAGGTAAATCTTATTTTTTTCTGAATTGAATGTTTCTGCTGGTAACTTTTCACAGTGGTGGCCTGCCACACCAAAATCTTTATAGCCTTGCCTAAAAGAATATCCAATCAATCAGTCATCTAATCCTCAATGGATCTGTTTGTCTGATATGCATACTGATGTAGATACAGGGTGGGTAATGTACTGCTTTTGATGTATGATTGTATTTCATGACAGTCGGTGTCAGGGTGATTGAATGAGAGTCATTCAGGCTTTTAGTAACAGTTTTCTTTGGCACTGGAAATACAGTGGTACCTCGGCCCACAAACAGTCCTGTTCACGAACATATTGGGTTACGAACCAGATGTTTGAAAATTTTTCTTTCTGATTCACAAACCGTGTTTCAGGCTGCGAACACACAAACATCCCCCAAAAGTGCCCCAAAGAACTCCCTGAAACATGAAGAAGTGTCATTATGCCCAAGAACAGTTGTGGAATGTATAAAAAAACTTGTAGATGTATATCTTTACTACTGTATGTCTCTTCAGAGATTGAATATATAGAGAGAGAATATTCTGTTATAGCGGGTTAAAGTCTATATTCTTGGTCACAGAAAAAAATAAAAAATTTGAAGAAAAAAAAGTGTTTCTGAGGTTTGAACGAATTATTTTTATTTACATTATTTTAAATGGGGAAAAATTGATTCAGGTCGCAAACTTTTCTGGTCGTGAAATTAGTCCTCAAACTAAGTTTGTGAGCCGAGGTATCGCTGTGTAGTGGAATTTATGTGCTGTCTTGGCATGTTTGATTCCTCTTTTCAGGTTGGCTCTGGCTAGGCTGTATGTTGCAACACCACCAGACCTGTATGCTGCATCACATACTTTTAGAAGGTGTCGGACCTCACTGTTCATCCAGGCCTTTTGGTTGTAGATAATGTATTTGTTTTTATCCACAGTCAGCTTATCAATACAGAACTTGATGTAATCGGGCAAAGAGCATGTGTAAGGGTTAAAGTCTCACTTCAGTATGTGATGTTTGTTCTTCCAATCTGTGTGCACTCAAAGCAGTTCTGTAGGTGGGAGTGGGCTTCCTCATGCCATACCATTATTATTTTGGTATTAGGTTTAATTCTATTTATGATGGGTCTGTGGATAGGTTTTAGGGTCAGTGAGATATGGTCAGACTGTCCTAAATGTGGGGGGGGGGGGCTGTGTATGTGCTTTTTATGTTGCTATGAACATGGTCCAATCTATTTATATCTCTGGTGGGGAATTCCATTCATTCATTTTCTGAGACCGTAGTGCTGCAGGGGGTCCGGAGCCTATCCTACAGGCTACGTGCGCAAGGCAGGGAACAAACCAGGATGGGGCGGCAACCCATCGCAGGGTGCACACACACACACACACACCATTTAGTCACACATGCACACCCTTCAGTTAGCCTCTGCATGTTTTTGGACAGTGGGGGGGAAACCGGAGTACCCAGAGGAAACCCCATGATAACACGGAGAACATGCAAGCTATATATACATGGAACCCTGGCGGAGATTCCAACCCAGGTCCCAGAGGTGTGAGGCGACAGTGTTAACCACTGCACCACCATGCTGCCCCTGGTGGGGGAATTTTACATGCTAAAAAAAATTTGCAAACCGGTTTTAAGATTTGTAAGATTTTGTATTATAAGCCATAATCAACACTCCATTGACGGATGCATTATTTTGGTTTGAGTTATGGCTTTAAGCAGGTTGTCTAGTGCTACCTTTGTGTTAATGGTGTACATATACAGCTTCGATTACTGCAGCTGTAAAGTTGCTGAATATTCTAGTGAGGGGGAGCGGTGACAATTGACAGTCTGAGAGTCCGTTCAACAGCTGTTTTCAAATGTAAAGCCAGTGACCTCCACCGTTGCTCTTACCAGAGTCTTTTGTACTGACTGCTTTATAGAACGTGGCCTGCTAGTTTAATAGTAACACCCGGTGTTGAGGAGTTCGCCCATGTTTTTGTAAATATTAAGGCATGAGTCAGGGCTGCAGACGAGGTTGATTATATGACTTTTAATATGATTGGGAAAATAAATAGAGATGGGTGATTCACATTTTTTCAGTTCCGATCCGCTTCCGATACACAACTGCCGATACAAGGGCTCTTTTTACTTTGTTATACTTTATATATAATTTTTTAAGGTAGTAAATACAGATGGAAAAAAATTATGATAATTTAGGCTACTACTAACATACATAACGTACTGTTCCACCTCGTTTGTTTTAAGCATTTTTTGAGGCATTTGCAGTTCAATAGCAAGTATACACAAGTGGCGAATGCTTAAAATTTTAACAGTTTTCCTCCCATTGGCGTCAGTGCAGTTACACTTTTGTTGCGATGGCAGCCCCTCTTGTATCAGAAGTTGCAGTGAGTTTGCAAAACAGTCCAATTAAGTTAGCAACTCTCAAATCATCCATTGCTTTGTTTTGTCTCTCAGTTGCATGCGCTTTGTTAAATGGGATTGTCCATTAAACACTATTCCCACCTCAAAACTTTATTTTACATAGATTGCAATTCGCTGTGGTACTGGTCTCTTTAAAAGCGTATAATACTCCCAGACCTTCACGTTTTATCTTGCGCTCCTCGTACTGTGAAGGGTATGTGCATGCTGTCACAGCTGGTGGAACTCACTGTAATCACACCCACTGAGTAGCAAAAAAGAATGAAGGGCAACAATTGCGTTCGATTTGAATACCGCAAGAAAAAAAAAAACGTAAAATGGGAAAGGGCTGCCGTGCGATTGATTGCCAAAAACTGAACAAGTAAGTATAGGATGTGGATAGTTCAAGCATGGCTGATACTTAATCCATCAAATAGGTCTGGATTGGCGCCAGTACCGATCCAAATATCGGTATCAGTGCATCTCTAAAATTAAACATGTTGCACAAGATTAAAGTGGTCATGTATATCAAAAAGGGCGTGAGCATAGTTACACTGTATCAACATGAACGTTCATTTCACTTCCTAGTACAGAAAGGTCAGCAAGTTCGAAAAACAATCCCATTTAATTGTTCAAGGGCATCTCATGAATAACCAAAACTGCAAATGTCAAATTAAGTTTGGGTGAGGGGGAAACTGTATATAATGAACTAAAATACGCGGTGACCCTGGAAGACTTTACCCTTGTGAGTTAATCTGCTTTAACCCTTTAAGTTAAATCAGAGCTATATAAGATTTTAATAACTCTAAGCTATTAGTTAAGTTCTCCCCAAACGAGCCTGATGGGCCGAATGGCTTCCTCTCGTTTGGAAGTTTCATTCAGTGCTTCAAAAAAAAAAAAAGTACTGTGGCTCGTTGAAAAATACTATGTGAGGGCGATGGTGGTGCTACCGTTCGGCAACCGGAGGTTTGCGGGTTTGAGCCCCGGGTCCTCCTCACCCCATCGAAGTGTCCTTGAGCAAGACACTGAACCCCAAATTGCTCCCAGTGAGCTGGTAGGCACTTTGCATGGTAGCCCCCGCCACCGGTGTATGAATGTGTGTATGAATGTGTGGCATAGTGTAAAGCGCTTTGGTTAACAGCGCTATGTAAATGCAGTCCATTTACCATTTACTACTAATGTCTACAAAGCACGCCTTTATTATAAATATGTATATACTATGTATGCATATATGTATGTATGTGTGTGTGTGTGTGCGTGTGTATATATATGTATGTGTATGTATATATATGTATGTGTATGTATATATATGTATATATATGTATATATATGTATATATATATATGTGTGTGTATATATATGTATGTGTATGTATATATATGTATATATATGTATATGTATGTATATATATATATGTGTGTGTATATATATGTATGTATATATAAGTGTGTGTATATATATGTATGTATATATATGTATATATATGTGTATAAATATGTATATATATATATACATGTGTATATATGTATGTATATATGTATGTATGAATGTATACATATATTTGTGTGTATATATAGTATGCTATATAATAAAATATCATCTTTACAGTAAGTTATATGTTATATTGTGTTTTTAACCCTTTATCACCATTTTCTTAGTTAATTATTCTAACTTTTAGATTAGATATACTGTGACCACTGCGAACAGTAGCCTGTATATTAGATGAATGAATGGGTGTCTTGCAGGGTTGCTCACATTGCGGGCAGGCAGGGTGGAAACTGTCATACACTCATGCTGGGCAACACTCGTGATGCCAGACATGGCACAGTCATGACCCCATATCTGTGGCCTCAGAACGGTTGTAAAATGATTGGTCAGAAGTCACATAGGTTGTAAGTCGACAACAGCCTGTAGTATTTTTTTAATGATGTAGCATTTGTAAAAAATAAGTAATAATTTAAAGTTACTGGAAAAGCTACAGCATTTTAAAAGTAGCTGGGCTACTGATAAGCTACAGATTAAAATATTTAGAAGCGCCGCTACTTTTAGTTAGCTACTCCACAGCACTGGTAATGTACATTTGTGAAAGCAGGGTCAGATGGTCCCTGGGGCAACTGGGAGTAAGGTCCTTGTACAAGGGCCCAACAGTGAAATCCTTCTGCGAGCCATTTGAACTGGCGACCTTATAAAACTGGGCCATAGAAACATAGTCAGTCTCAGGTCTGCGCCAATCAGCTGCTCTCTGTGACTGAGATGATAATTGCAGAACCTTGATTTTGGAAACAGGATTCTGAGGTCTGCTTTGGGTCATTGTCTTGCTGGAAAGTTGATCTATGGCAACCAGTTTGTCAGCGGCATTGCCTGATACTTGGTGACATCCAGTAAGCAGTTGATCTTACGCAGACCCAAAATATCACTGACCTATCACCATCTTTCCCCATGGGAGTGAGGTGCCTTTCCTTGTATGAACATATCTGACATGGAGACAGAGAACCATTTTAGGTCTCCTCTGACCACAGCACCTTTGTCGAATCATAATTTAAATAAGCACTTGCTTCTGTGTCTTGGGGTCTTGCAACATTTCTGAAGAGCCTGTGGTAATGGAGCTGGGGTCTGATGATGCTTTTTGTAACGTGGTGACCCCAAGATACCTCCTGTGATCTTTTCATAGTGATTCTTAGGGATTTTTTTTTCTCATTCCATCCTATCCAAGGGGGGAAAAGATGGAAGCATATGTGTAGTAAAATTCAATTTGCAAATGCAGTATGCAAAATGACAATGCAATATGCAAAATGGCAATGTAATTCTGTATTCAAATCTACATTTTCCATTACCTCCCACGCGTGCAAAATTTGCTGCAGAATGAAATTGAAAATTAAATTATTATTTACATGTGCCATTTCCAACAGTTGTCTTAAGTTGTAAAGTGCGTACTATTTTAATGCTTTAAAGCGTGTTACAGAATTGTCGGCCTTAACAGGCCTCGACACTCGTTTGGCTGCTGAACCCTTCTCGAACCCTTGAGAGTGGTGACAGATCGATTATCTTTGTCTCTGTCAAGGGGGGTGGGACGACCGGCGGTGGAGATCCCTGATGAGGCCATAGAGGGGTACCTTATGTATGATCTTAAAGTTAAAGACATTGCTGTATGGAGTTCTCCATGAGGGCAAGGTATCAGATCTCCAGCCGCCATGTTTCAAATTATCTAAACGTAACAGGCTTCCGCCAATCCCCGCCTTGACGCAATGATTGCCATAGGGTGGGCGTGGTCAGCTAGGACAAATAACATTTAAATGATAATTTTGCTACTGGTTCTGCTTGGACACGTTACACATATCAAATCAATTTGGGTTATACGTTTTCATTTTAATTTTGCTACTTATAAAGCATTAAAATAGTATGACTACTGTTGGAAATGGCAAATGTAAATATAATTTAATTTTCCAATTTCATTCTGCATCAAATTTTGCACCATTTTGAATATTGCATTGTCATTTTGCATATTGCATTGCAAAATGACTTTTGCTACACACAAGCTTCCATAGGAAAATGCATATGTGTTCTTTGCCTGTCAAGTTTTCAGCTTTTCCATACTCTTAAAGTTTTTGAATAATTGCCCAGACAGTGCTCAGTGGCATATTGAATCTCATGTAGATCTTTTTGTAGCCATTACTAGATTTATGAAGTTCTATGACCTTCTATCTCTTTTGAACTGCCAGTTTTTTCTTCATGGTGTGGAATGATAGGGGGATTTTGCTTGCATGGTGACTCATTTTTATACACTAGTGAAACAGGATGTGATGCCATTACATAGTAATGTTCCATAACACTTACCTGAACTTAAGTACAGTTGGTTTCATTCCTGGTTTAAATTTGATGGACTTTATTTTAAGTAATCTTCAGGGGTGTCAATAATTGCGAAACCTTTATTTGGAAAATGGATTTTCGATTAAATGAATGAGTAATTTGGGTTAGTTCCATTAATAAACAAATTTTCAAATTTAAAGACTAAAGACCATATTTTCAAAGAAAGAGCAATGTTATTACAGTGATATCAGTAAAGTTATTCTTGCAATAAATATGCTTAACCGTAACCCTACATACCCACGTTTCCATACATTATGTAACATTTTGTGTCATAGCTACCTTTATTGTACATATTATGAGGAAATGAGGTGTAAATAAGTGTCTGCATCAATGATAGCCATTTTTTAAAATTTACACTGTTAAGCTATAGGTTGAATGTAGTTTTCTTAGGAGACCCTTTGACCAGAGCATGCTTATCTTTACCAGGTGAAAGTGATGACGGAGGGAGATCTTCTGGTCGTTGCCTGCGAGCAGTTCCTGGGCAAGTCTGTGTCAGAAATGAAAAGTGTGATCCTGCAAACCTTAGAGGGACATTTGCGATCCATTCTCGGTAAATTGGATGCTTCTTTGTGCTTCTTCATATAATAGTACAGGGAGTCCAATGGATGTAAATAATCAAAACCGACCAACACAAACCCCCCCCCCCCAATAATAATGATAAAATTAACCACATAGGGTACTATGCTGAAATTGTGTAGTTTTTCTTATGACTATCACAGAGTAGAGCAAGTGTGTGTGTTCGTCATTGCGAATAATTGTATTTAACCTGAGATTTTAATATAATAGACAGACTGCCACAAAATCTAAGTATGCGTCGTCCATAAGCTGGACATTCTTAAGCATAAGTATGCTTGTGTAGATGTAGACCTTGTGTGGTATGCATAAATGCCTAGCTCTCTCTCTCTCTCTCTGTCTCACACACACACACACACACAGGCACACTCACAGTGGAGCAGATCTACCAGGACAGGGACCGATTTGCTCAGCTGGTACGAGAAGTTGCAGCTCCTGACATTGGACGCATGGGTATTGAAATACTTAGCTTCACCATAAAGGTAATGCTAAGCAAGCTTATCAGTAGTCTGTGTTCATATTCAGTTTATCACAGTACTTTAGTTTAGAACAATAACTTCAGTATATCCATTAATATTCTGTCAAGAATATTTATTTTTTTTATCTAGATGTGTAGTGGGCTTGCTGTGTTTGTAAAATTATTACTCCTGTTTTTGTTATCGAGATGAATTATGTATGACGGCATCTCAAATTAGTGTATATGTGAATGATCAATGTCCAACTGCATTGACCAAAGTAAGTCAAGGTGAAACTTGTATGTGAGTTTGAGTTGATGGTTCTTGATCCTGTAGGATGTCTACGATAAAGTGGAATACCTGAGCTCCCTAGGAAAGTCCCAGACAGCAGCCGTTCGGAGGGATGCAGACATTGGTGTGGCTGAGGCAGAGAGGGATGCTGGAATAAAAGTGAGAAGCTTTTAAATGAGACGCCGAAAGAAGGAAACAGGAATGCCTCATCGGTATTTTTTTCATTTGTAACTTGTAATGTTATTTTCTATCCAGGAAGCTGAGTGTAAGAAGGAGATGATGGACATTAAATTCCAGGCTGACACCAAAATGGCCGACTCCAAGCGTGGGCTGGAAATGCAGAAAGCTGCTTTTAACCAAGAAGTAAACACCAAGGTACTGGGAAGTTATGTACTTTTAAACATACAAAATATAACGCATGTAGATTGCTGTCTCATAAAATAGCTGTGCAGCGTTTTGGAGGACACCACATTATTGAGTATTTTGGCATGGAGCTGATGGAGCTGATGGAGCAGTTCTACATTTGAAAAACATGCACTGAATCTGAGACATATTACTATTTGCACAATGTGGTGCACCGATGTAGAAATTTTGGCCAGGAATAATAATCAATATATTTGTATCTAACATTACCAATAACCTCAGTGATCCATAAATCTGTAGTGAAACTTATGTGGGTAATGATATGCACAGTAGCTCCAACTAGTGAGACTGTAGTGAGGTTCTTTGTGGTAAAGGCAGGGGAGCTAGAGAGATTTTTGAAGTGGAGGGGGACCAGACAGTGAGCAAAAGGTCTTAACTTTTAAGATTATCCTGCCATAGTTGAAGAGACATTTAGTGTGACTTGGACTAACAGTTTATAATACACTAAACATATTTTGATTGACACTGGCTGACTGGCTGGTATACAGTTGCCAGTCACCCACAAATGGCAATATCTGACAATCTGACAATAGCCTTGACTTTCTCTACAATGTGTTTAAATTTATAGAGCCCCAGTATACCATAATACAGATAATTTGAGGACACATGCATAAATTTGCTTAATTGATTACGTGAAGGTGTTTACATATATAGGACCCGTTCAAATGTAGTAGGCTGTAAGAATCTGAAAATGGAACTCGTAAGCAAAAAAAGTTTTGTTTGGCAGTACTTTCAACCAAA
>JAABNY020000035.1:17030989-17061682 GCA_015164015.2 Brevimyrus niger
TATTTGTATTAAGAACTTGCTTTCATGCTGGTGTCAGTGCAAATGTAATGAGTGTAACTTATTCTATCGGGATACGGTTTCACGTTTTAACGTGATGTTTTCACGTTATAACGTGATAGTGAGAATTTTTTTTTTTTTTATGTTGTGGCAGTAATGCGCTTCCGTACTTCATTAATGTGTTTTACTGTATTAATGAAATAAGGATATGAGTAGGATTCGGTATTCAGTTTCGGATTCGGCCGAATCTTAAACAGTGGATTCGGTATTCGGCCGAACCCCAAAAATCTTGATTCGGTGCATCCCTAGTCTGAACTGTAGGAAAGTAAAAATGGATGTTCTCATTCTACTCTAATCAGAAAGCTGAGGCCCAGCTGGCCTATGAACTTCAAGCGGCTAAGGAGCAGCAGAAGATTCGGCTGGAGGAGATTGAGATTGAGGTGGTTCAAAGAAAAAAACAGATTTCTGTTGAGGAAAATGAGATCGCCAGGACTGAGAAAGAGCTGATTGCTACTATCAAGAGACCAGCAGAAGCTGAGGCCTATAGGATGCAGCAGCTGGCAGAAGGCCTGAAGTAAGCCCCTCCCACTGATCCACATGCTACCCAAAAGCCATATATTTATGTAGTTGTGTACAGTCAGAGGGGCATCTGTTCACCTGCATGTACACCATATAAGGGGCATCAGTGGGTATTGCATTGTCAACAGTAGAAATTACTTACCCCATTTCCTTTTATTGTAAGATACCTCCTTTTTTCATATAGGTTTGTTTCTTTATTAATTCTTTTTTATAATAAATTGTGTATGTTTAAATTGAAGGGGTAGTCTCATTTCATTTTGGGATTTTGAAAAATCATGTTGACCAATCCCTATTATCTTCCTCAACAGGGTCAAGAAAGTGCTGATAGCTCAGGCTGAAGCAGAGAAAATTCGGAAGCTGGGTGAAGCTGAAGCCGGCTCAATTGAGGCTTTGGGAAAAGCTGAGGCTGAGAAAATGAGGCTCAAAGCACAAGCCTATCTAGAGTATGGAGAGGCAGCCAAAACTGCTCTGGTCCTTGAGGCTCTCCCAAAGGTTAATCTTTATTAATGCTTTCCTCTTTACAAGCCAACTCTGTGTATATGTAAGATAATAAGTAAAGAAGTTAAAATGCAGAGTACATGCATACACACTACAGCTATGAAACAGTGAAGGGTGCACTAGGTAGCTTCCCTTACAAAATAGTAGTCTTGACAAAAGTGTAGTTTTAAAAATACTAGCAAATGGGGCCAGCAAGTGGCTCAGTGAGCTAAGCCTGTGTGCCTGTGATCAGAAGGTTGCCAGTTTGAACCCACCCTTGGCACATCTGCAGGTCCTTGAGCAAGGCCCTTAACCCCTAGCTCCCTGGGCACTGCAAAGATAATTTCCCCAATCGATGAAGGCCATCCATCCATCCATTTTCTCTCGCTTATCTGAGGTTGGGTCGCTGGGGCTGCAGTCTCAGCACGGAAACCCAGACTTCCCTCTCCCCGGCCACTTCATCCAGGTCCTCTGAGGGAATCCTGAGGCATTCCCAGGCCAGCCGAGAGACATAGTCCCTCCAGCATGTCCTGGGTCTTCCCTGGGGCCTGCTTCCAGTGGGACATGCCCGGAACACCTCACCAGGAAGGCGACCAGGAGGCATCCTAATCAGATGCCCGAGCCATCTCATCTGGCTCCTTTTGATGTGGAGGAGCAGTGGCTCTATTCTGAATCCCTCCTGAATGACCAAGCTCCTCATCCTATCTCTAAGGGAGAGCCCAGCCAGCCTGTGGAGGAAACTAATTTTGGCTGCTTGTACTCGCGATCTCGTTCTTTTGGTCACTACGCACAGCTCGTGACTGTAGGTGAGGGTAGGAACATAGATCGACTGGTAAATGGAGAGCTTTACCTTTTGGCTCAGCTTCTTCTTTACCATGACAGACCGATACAGTGTCTGCATCACTGCGGACACCACACCGATCCGCCTGTCGATCACCCGTTCCATCGTCCCCCCACTCATGAACAAGACCCCGATGTACTTGAACTCCTCCACTTGGGGGAGGACCCCATCCCCGACCCGGAGAGAGCATTCTACCCTTTTTTGGCTGAGGACCATGGTCTCGGATTTGGAGGTGCTGATTCTCATCCCAGCCGCTTCACACTCGGCTGTAAGTTGTCCCAGTGAGAGCTGAAGGTCACGGTCCGATGAGGCCAACAGAACCACATCATCTGCAAAAAGCAGAGACCTACTCCTGAGGTCACCAAACCACCTAGAAATTTTGTCCACTATGAAAACTATGAAGAGAATCGTGACAAAGGGCAGCCCTGACGGAGTCCAACCCTCACCGGAAACAAGTCAGACTAACTGCCGCCCATGCAGACCAAGCAATGGCACCGGTCATACGGGGACCGAACAGCCCTTAAAAGGAAGCCCAGCACCCCATACTCCTAAAGCACCCCCCACAGGACTCCCCAAGGGACACGGTCGAGTGCCTTTTCCAAGTCCACAAAACACATGTAGACTGGTTTGCTAAACTCCCATGAACCCTCCAGAACCCTGTGGAGAGTATAGAGCTGGTCCACTGTTCCACGGCCAAGGCAAAAACCACACTGCTTCTCCTGAATCTGAGGTTCGACAATCTAACAGACCATCCTCTCCAGAACCCCCAAATAGACCTTACCAGGGAGGTTGAGGAGTGTGATCCCCTTATAGTTGGAGCACACCCTCTGGTCCCCCTTCTTAAAGAGGGGGACCACCACCCCAGTCTGCCAGTCCAGAGGCACTGCCCCCGATGTCCACGCGATGCTGCAGATGCGTGTCAACCAGGACAGCCCCACAGCATCCAGAACCTTAAGGAACTCTGGGTGGATCTCATCCACTCCTGGGGCCTGGCTACTGAGGAGCTTTTTAAGCACCTCAGCGACCTCCACCCCAGAGATAGGGGAGTCCACACCCAAGTCCCCATACTCTGCTTCCACATTGGAAGGTGTGTCGGTGGGATTGAGGAGGTCTTTGAAGTATTCCCTCCACCATCCCAAAACGTCCCAAGTTGAGGTCAGCAGCAACCCGTCCACCCCAAAAACAGTGTTGATGTTGCACTGCTTTCACACCCGGAGCCGCCGGGTGGTGGACCAGAATTGCCTTGAAGCTGCCCGGAAGTCGTTTTCCATGGCCTCACCAAACTCCTCCCATACCCGAGTTTTTGCCTCAGCGCCCGCCAAAGCCGCTTTGCCTGCCAGTACCTGTCAGCTGTCTCTGGAGTCCCACAGGCTAAAAAGGCCATGACAGGCACCGACCACCTTACAGCCACAGCTCCGATTAGCCGCCTCCACAATGGAGGCGCGGAACATGGCCCATTCAGACTCAATGTCCCCAGCCTCCCCCGGGACATGGGAGAAGTTATGCCGGAGGTAGGAGTTGAAACTCCTCCTGACAGGGATTCTGCCAGACGTTCCCAGCAGACCCTCACTATATACTTGGGCCTGCCAGGCCTGGCCGGCTTCCTCCCCCACCAGCGAAGCCAATCCACCACCAGGTAGTGATCAGTTGACAGCTCCGCCCCTCTCTTCACCCGAGTGTCCAAGACATTCGGCCAAAAGTCCGATGACACAAATACAAAGTCGATTATCGAACTGCGACCTAGGGTGTCCTGGTGCAAAGTGCACATATGAACACCCTTATACCTGAACATGGTGTTCATTATGGACAATCCATGACGAGCACAAAAGTCCAACAACAAAACACCACTCGGATTCAGATCAGAAAGGGTGGGGGGGGGGGCGTTCCTCCCAATCGCGCCACTCCAGGTCTCACTGTCATTGCCCACATGGGCATTGAAGTCCCCCAGTAGAACGAGAGTCCCCAGGAGGAGTGCTCTCCAACACCCCTTCCAAGGACTCCAAAAAGGGTGGGTAATCTGGACTGCCGTTTGGAGCATAGGCACAAACAACTGTCAGGACCCGTCCCCCCACCCAAAGGCGAAGGGAGGCTACCCTCTTGTCCACTGCGGTAAATCACAATGTACCAGGGGGCAATAATTATACCCACCCCCGCTCGGCGGCTCTCCCCGTGAGCAACTCCAGAGTGGAAGAGGGTCCAACCCCTTTCGAGGAGACGTGAGCCCAAGCCGTGTGTCGAGGTGAGCCCGACTATATCTAGCCGGAACTTCACAACCTCGCACACCAGCTCAGGCTCCTTCCCCATCAGAGAGGTGACATTCCATGTCCCTAGAGCTAGCTTCTGCAGCCGAGGATCAGACCACCAAGGTCCCCGCCTTTGGCCACTGCCCAGCTCACATTGCACCTGACCCCTATGGCCCCTCCTACGGGTGGTGAGCCCATTGGAGGGGGGACCCACGTCCCTTGTTTGGGCTGTGCCCGGCCAGGCCCCATGAGTACAGGCCTGGCCACCAGGCACTCACCATCGAGCCCCACTCCCAGGTCTGGCTCCGAGGAGGGCCCCGGTGGCTCACGTCCAGGCAAGGGAAACCGTGATTCCACTATTTTATTCATCATGAGGGGTCTTGTGAGCCGCACTTCGTCTGGTTCCTTTCCCAGGGCCTGTATGCCTTGGGTGACCCTACCAGCGGCATAAAGCCCCGGGCCACTTAGCTCCTGGGATCACAGGAACACGCAAACCCCTCCACCACAATACGGTGTTGGCTCCAGGAGAGTATCTATTATTATTATTATTATTATTATTATTATTATTATTATTCCAGAATAAGAAATTTATTTTCCTTACAAAAACGAAAAAGGAAAAACTGTAGTGATGGAAAAATTGACGCTTCATGAACCATTTGCTGTAGTTTTTTGACCACACTAGATGGTGCTTTTGGTTTGCTTTGGAGTGCACCATCTAGCTGAGTCAAAAAATACAACAAATAGTTCATGAAGCATCATTTTGTCCATCAGTACAAAACAGCACTAACACAATGATGTTTCAGAAAAGGGGTGATGCTTATTGTACCTGAAATTCATGCAATTTATCAGTCCAGCCAACATTATCTAATCTTATATTCAAGATTACCTTAGCCATTGCTTGTAATATAAGGAATACTTTGTATTCATCCTGCCCAAAACTGTAACGGAACACCTTGGATTATGTTTCCATTTGATGAAATACAGGAATAACACATGAGGGATAACAATTATTCTTTCCTCCACTGACAGTACTTATGACCACGCACAAGACATTTGTGTAATGAAGTGTATAGATGCGTAAGAAAAATGTATGATGTTGGGGTAGTTCAGAAAACTTCAAGAACTCAAATATTCTATGAATGCTTCTTTTTGTTATCATTTGTTTATTTTACAGCTGTTTTTCCAAGATCCAGTTTAACATGACTGAAATGCTAAATAAATATTGATGTTTTTTTTTTTTTTCTCTTTGGTTTGTCTATCCAGATTGCAGCGAGTGTTGCAGCCCCCTTAGGCAGAACCAATGAGATTGTCATCCTGAGTGGGGATGGGAACCATGTGACCGGGGAGGTGAATCGCCTTCTGGCGGAGCTGCCTGTGTCTGTGAATGCCCTTACAGGAATTGATCTATCCAAAGTACGAGACCAATTTTTTTTCCCAGCCAGTCTTACTTAAATTATAATCAGTAAAGGTTGTTGCATGTTGAATGGCAGAAACCCCTTTGTGAAACTAATATGCAATGTAAATCCAAGTAACCTTGAATTGCCACATTGGCTTGAATGTTGTATTTTTCATCCTGCACATGGGCAATAGTGCTCACATTATACATAACATGAATTGTAGATAGTGATTACCTGTAGGTCAACATATGGTAAGCATAAAGGAGATTTTGTTAATATTTGTTAATTTTTTGTTTATCAATGCAGATCCCCTTGTTGCAGAAGATGAGCAGCGCTCAGGCATGAAGTAGGCCACAATTATCCTTCTCCACTGGGATATACCTTACTACACACACACACACAAACACACACACACACAGATGGTCTACTAAAGTAACAATCATTCAGGATCTCTAGTGCCTTCATTTTGGGAGGATCAGGACATCTTCATGTACTGATGCCACTTTTGTAATTTGGGTTTTGAAATATCTTTGTTTTTTGTAATGAATGGATAAACAAACTTGACAAACCATGAGTACATTTTTAGGTTCAGTAATGTCAGTCTTGCTGTTTGAGGTGTGTGTATGCTGCGGTAAATGGTAGATCTATTGTTACTTTTATTAAACATATCACAGGCCACTAATGTGAAGAAAAGTCTCAGGAGTCATTGTTACCATAACAATATTGCTTTTATTTGTGCATACACAGGGTGGCAGTTGACAGGAATATATTAACATGAATCTTTTTATCTGAAAGCTTCTTATATGTGTCGCTAAGCTGCTAAATGTTTATTTCCTATGTCTTGCAACAAAAGTTAGTTTTATATCTGTAATCCACATAGCTGTAATCCACATGGCTGTAATCCACTCCTATCACCTGTTCTTTTCTTTACAAATATATTTCCTTGTTTTAAATAACTAAAGACACAATACCGTATTGTATGCATAAAATATCATGTGATTATGATAGATGTGTAGCTCCTGACAAAAATGATTCTTTATGTATTACTAATAGTATGACAAGCAGCTGAGAAAGATTCACTTTCTATATACATATTTCCTTGGCATTATTTCCCAAGTACCTTTGTCACAGTCACCATATTAACCAAATGGTACGAATGAGCAAGTAGTTGTTAAATAGTACCTCAGAACTGAAGTTGCCCTTTCAGCTAAAATTATTTACTGGTTCATTGATTATTACAGCCTGCACCCCTGACAAGGATAAGCAGTTTGTGGATGGATATATAGTTAATGTAGATTTCCAAGGGGAGCACTGTTTTTTTATTATTTACCTTGTTTACCCTGTCATGAAATAGACTCAAACTTAGCATAACTTCTCAGAGGAGCTACATTTTTTTATTGCAGTAATTTGGAAGAGAGTTTCATGGTACTGATCTCTAAATTAAGAAAGGGCCGCATCTAATTAATTACACTGTAACAAGTGCAGCACTGTCATCAGAAGATAATTCAGACCCTGGTACAGTAAATCATTAAAGGCTAGTGCATGTAGATGTCAATAATGGGGTGTGGTACTGAGTCCTCACTGTGACGCTGGACATAACAATGCAGTTTAACGTGTGAATGAGCTCATCGGTTACAGATCCTATCAGTTTGTAATGGAGAAAGGTCCACACAGTTACTTGAAAATTCTGAGTTCAGCAGCAGATCACATTTATGTATCATCATGTATGACTTGTTGCTGTTATACGGAGAACTCCTTCACGGAAGAGAAGTATCCAGGCTAAAAAATATCTTCCCGAACTTTACTGTGGTCAGAATGTCATTGGCCCCAAAATGGCATTCCCGTATCAGTTGAAATATGCAACTGTCTGCATACATAAACTTGCCTCTTAAGCCATACTTCATGCTAGGTAAACATTGGAGTCATACTCACCTGAGTCAGGGACTACTATTGTTGTTAAATAGCTATGCATAAAATTCCATTTGCCATGGCTGAGACTGAATCACTGCATGACGGTTATTAGGCTTTTAATTACTAGCACCTGTCAGTGATTCTTAATTGCTGTATAGTAACTTGGGAGAATGACACTGTGGATGCTGGAGCAACCAGTGCTGTGTGCACACTCACCCCTTTAATACAATGACAATGTAGCTCTGCTTTAGCGGGATGATGTGCCACTGTAACTGTGCATCTGGTGAAAAAGATTTATGGTGGGTAATTTAAAGCCCAAGTACTGGAATACTTTGCCAAAAAGAAAATAGTGATGAGCAAATTCATTTCAATATGAAACTTTAAAATACAAGTTATTTTTTGTGATAATAACCTAAAGTATGTGCTTTTAATTCCCCACAATTTCCCAATTCCAGTCCTGGAGGCCCAGTCTACACCCAGTTTTGCAGATTTCAAAACTCACACACTTCATTCAGCTTACCAGCCAATTGCCAGGTTTAGTAGGTGTGTTTGACAGGTCCTTGCAAACTGGTCCTTCAGGACTGGAATTGGGGAACCCTGATATATTGCATTATTATAATCATAACTGTTGGGTGTATTTTTCTAAATCAGATTTTCAGGAACTGGACTGATGTTTTTGTTTGTATGATTTTTCTTTTTTAAAAATATGCATCATACTGCTGTGTTTATTTCTCCCACAGGAAAATCAAGGGCATTATTTTTTGTCAAGAAGAGCAAATAAAGCTGAACAATGCATCATTGAAATATTAAAGTTTATCAATTTTATCAATACAGATGCAGCTTAATTGTGAAGTTGGATTTTACTTAGAAATACCATTTCTATGCTTCTATGCTGTTATTTGGGTCATTTGTCTTTGTTGTGTAGCTGTTAATTGTCTCAAAATGTCATAAACTCTACTCAGAGAAAATGAAGCTCTAATAAGTGTGTGAATTGTATGTTTGTGATGTTCTGCTCTCCATGTATAGTTGAAGTGCTTTTCATACTCTTCACTACCTCTGTTACAATTCAGTAAACACAAATTTTCCCACCAAGTGACATTTGTTTTTAATTCATTTTGGGTAACTGCATGAAATTCATGTTTAAAATGTTGTTGTTTTTTTAACAAGGCTGGCTCTGAGCACATTATATTTTGGATTTATACACTTGATGTCACCTGTTTGAATTTTTTTCTTTATGTGTGGTAACATCATCAAAATCACACTTTAGCTAGTAGATTTTTTTTTAAGACTGAACTGCACTTTAAAGTGTGACCAAGTGTTGCTCTGTACTACCGGTAGAATCTGGAGGCAGTTAGCTGGGAAAGATGAAAAGAATTGAGGTAAGAACATTATGTAGTGAAGACTTTGGCAAATAAAACTGCCCATCAGCTGGCTGTCATGACTTTCACAGTCAGAAATAATTTGTGATGTTGCACAGCATTTGAAAATGTCATTACCAATAGATATAGACATGATGAAAAGGCTACATAAAAACACTGACAAATCCTGACAATCCCCAGTCATAACTACTTTTGAAAGGTCAATACATCAAAGTGTATTAGGAAAAATATTGCAGCTCATTGCAGCACCCATTACCACCCCTCCCCATGGTCAAATTTTGTGCACATGCCAAAGGTGTGGCCCCAAGTCCAAATACCAAGTTACCAAATACTAAATAATTGTGGAGATATGTTAAGACAATGATTTGGCTTCATTGCCAAAATCAAATGGCTGTGGTGGACAAACTGCTTTGAAAGTCAAAAGTCCCTCTGGTTCCCCTTCTGAGGCTGGGTACTAAGACAATTTGGTGTAGATGGGACAAAATTTGTGGTCTTTGGAAAATTCCTACATTTCCAATGAAATTTGGAACTGCAGCAATTAGGTGGACATGAAAATCTCAGTGTATCAGACTGGCCATTTCTTATTCCTCAGAATTGGGCCCCAAGTCCAGTTACCAAATTAATTTTAACCAATCAAAGTTTTGTTGAGATATGGCCACACATCCTGTTCAGTGGCTTTGTCATCAAATTCATTGGATGATAGTGGCCATAGCATTTGACTTGGCAGAATACTTTGAGTAACCTTTGCTCACTTTCCCTTCTGGATGATGCACCCCAAATTTGGTGGTGATTAGATCAACAGTCTAGGACGAGTTTGCCAAAGAATTTTTTCATAAAAATTCAAAATGCCGAAAAACCCAATAAGACAGCCATAAGAGCCATTAGAGCATTCAACTTAAGACAAACTATGGATTCAAACACACCAAAGATTACAATCCCAGGCTAAAGCATTCAAAAGTTACAAGCAAAAACATCTTGAAATTTGGCCTGATGGTGGTGCCACAGGGATTTATGGGTTACCTCCAAATTTGGTGAGCCATTATTTTGGATGGGCCTCTGTCAGGGTGTGAAATTACAAAGTCAAAGACTGGACCAAATTTTTGGCCTGTGGAAAATACTTAAATGTTCACTAAAATACAATAACAAATCTGACGTTGATATATCAAAGCATTGCTGAGTTATTGCCTCACATCCTCTTTAGCTGAATTTGTCATGAAATTATTTGAAGGACAGTGGTCATAGCATTTGATATAGCATGACACTTTGGTCCCAGTCCTATACAGAGCACACACACCAAGTTTGATGGTGATTGGATCAACTGCCTAGTACAAGTTCACAAAAGTAGGTATTCAGAAAAATATAAAAATGGCAGAAAATCCAATACGGAAATTGCAATGGCAATGGATGCATTCAAAACAGAATGACCAAAGGATTCAGAGGAATAAAAGAGCACAAATCTAGGCCAAGGGGTTCAAAAGTTAAAGCAAAAAAATATCTTGAAATTTGACCTGAGGGTGGCGCTAGAATGATGGATAGATTGACCCCAAATTTGGTATGAATGGTTGGATCTGACCTCTATTGATGTGCCAAAGTAAAAAAAAGTTGCTATTCAATTCAATGGACTGCAATAGACTCCCATGGCAAAAAAAGTATAATAATAGTGAAAAATACCAAAAACAATAGGTATCCTAACAATAATAGACTGTCATCTCTAAATTGCTCACAGTGTGTGCATTCCCTGCAATGGACTGACATCCCATCCAAAGTATACCATTGTGTCCTATGCTGCCTGGGATAATCTCTGGGCCCTCATGTCCAGGATATGAGGTAGCAGGATGGATGAATAATAAACAAGTTTATTTCAATTTAAATTATTAGCAAATATAAACATGTACCAAGGATAATAGCAATTCATAAATACGGTATGCATGAAAATAAATGAAAATAAAAATAAATGCCAGAGGAGAATTTTTAAAATCAAGCAATGTGAAAACAGACTACTAAATTTCATCAATCAAGGTAGCTCAGTGACCAAAATTATAACCACCTACCTCCAGGATTCTTCCAGTTCCTGTCCCAGTCCTGGGTCTGGGGAGTTTGCATAGGATCCGCTGGCTGCTGTTTTTCTCCAATACACATGTGAGCCAGTATGTGAACCCAGATGCGGGCTACCATCCTGCCTGTATTCTTTTTGCTGCAGCCCTGCATTGGATAAAAGGAAAGGACAAAGGTTTGTTGATTTATATAGCACATGTAATATTATATTTTATATTGTTCAAATATATATATATATTACTCAGTAATCAATAACTACTCAAGTATAAATCATGAACAAATACAGTCACTGTCATGATTAACAATGAATGAACATCAGTATATAACCAACACTTTCTGTTTAATTAATAAATGAAGTAAGAGTGCACTACTACATTATTTGTACCCCTTCAAGTAAGATGTTGCCCCTAACTCTCCTGGTCTTTTTATAAATTGTTAAAACATATTGAATGAATCCTAGCGCAATATTCTTTGAGGGAGTCAGAGAGAAGATGCAGGAGACTGAATCCAGGACCTCAGCTACAATACATCTTCTTTGAGTGTTTATGTGTAAACAGTCAAGACTTCAGTTTGTGGGCTCATACTAAAATTAAACATTCATTGCAAAGCGTTACTCCATTTTTAACAATATGAGCAGAGTATTGAGGGAATGATGACCTAACGAGACAGAAAAATGGAGCGACAGAGAGGCGGCCCTCACGTATCTTTGGCCTTCTAGTAAGACAAGTACAAACTGGCTAACCAGAGCAAATGTGAAACGTGGTTATCATGTAGAAGAAAGGTACCTAGAGAAGGGGTAGGACGATCCCCAAAAGGGCTATAAAGGGACTGAACTAAAATGTATGGTTGAGCCTCTTCCTGTACATGCCGAATGTATGTCAGATGGTTGCTCCCTGATTGCAATCTGTTGGATAATAAACCGGTGACCTGCAAATTCTTCACACTGCTGTGAATCTCCTCTGATCAACGGACCCGGTGGAGACGGTGTACTCCAACAGTATGCACAACCTTTTTATACGAGACCCACACACATGTATGAATCACCCCCTTATCCTGGTGAAGGGGTTTGTAGGCCTCTGTGATCCTAGGAGTTATGTTGTTGGGGGCAGTTTCCCTTGGTAAGGTCTCCCAAGGATAATTGGCCCAAGGCGAGAAGCCAGAGAAAGTGTGATTCAGAAAGGACCCTGTAATTTT
This sequence comes from Brevimyrus niger, assembly GCA_015164015.2. Classification (NCBI taxonomy): domain Eukaryota; kingdom Metazoa; phylum Chordata; class Actinopteri; order Osteoglossiformes; family Mormyridae; genus Brevimyrus; species Brevimyrus niger. The sequence continues at coordinate 17,043,063 of JAABNY020000035.1, forward strand.
GTGTCAGGTCTCGTGATCGGCTTCTACTCTTAGGTAGGGCGCCCATTAAAACCTCTGCAATGGCAGAAAGACCTGTCAGAAAACGTTTGAGTTACGGTCTTAACGGGATCAAGTGTAAAAGCTGCCCTCTTTTTTTACTATCACTGCTACTTCAGTTTGCAGGCCCCCCATAATACCTCTGCAAAGACTGAAAAAGATCCATCAAACGGTTATTGAATTATGGTCTTAACGGGGTCAAGTATCAAAACTGCTGCTTTTTGCATTATCACTATGTGGCGCTGATTCAATTTTGGGGCTGTCAAAATTAAATCAGTTCTAGTTCCTCACCAATACCTGTACAAAGTTTGAAAATTATTCGTCAAACGGTTTATGGGTTATTGGCTTGCATGCCAAAGTATCTGCGGCGGCAGGGGAACAGTGCTAAAACCATAAGTATTCCCTAAAGGCAGGGGAATATAACAAAGGTAATTTATGCTTACAGATCTGAAATCTTACTCCGCCCAAAACGTCGCTAATGTTTTGTCTTATTGCGCATGCGTCAGAAGTTCCTGCCGCAGAAAGCAGCAGTGATTTGGTCCAGTACTGCAGATACTGGTTGTAAAATAGTAAAGCATAACGTTGTTTCGAACAATGCCTAATGCTCGACTTCGTGGAGAGTGAGTATGAGCGCTCTTGAAGCGATTTATAATGTTGATTTTTAAACCACTGCCCTAAAAAGTATAGTCTTAGCGGCAACAAAGAAGTCCTATGGGCAACGTTAGCTCAAATTTCGCAGGCAAACTGAGCAATTTGCATTTAGTATCGTTAATAATATATAATAATAAACTGAATATGGTTATAAATGTTAGCTAGCTAATGGAAGTGAAATTACCGGAATCAACAGTTGTAGCGAGCATGCTGATCTCGGACCTGATGTGTTACTTCCAGCTATCTAAGAGGTAACTATGTGACTAACTCAACTGAAAATATAATTGTCTGCAATACACTTGCGGTGCCTTAAATTTTGAAATAGATGACTAGGCAAGTCGCATTTCCTTAGCTGAAGTTTTTATATTAGTAGACATTGTATGAAAGATAAATGGTTGTTCAGCATTATGGCCACATCCTACGTGTTCAAAGCTGCATATCGACATGTACATAATCTAAGAAATTACTTGAATGGTATAAGGAATGAATTCAGTTGATTTCGTCAGACGTCAGTACTAGTGAATATTTGTAACTAATTTACAAAGTTATTCGTTAGATGTAGTTTACAGCTAGCTAGTTATCTTAATCTCGTCGGATGTTTGCTTTGTGACGTCACAATAAATGATCAGACCGCAGAAAATAGATTGCCTGCAGTGTTGTCATTCGCTTGATTTTTGTGGAAAACAAACATGCTATGTTACTTTTTTAAATCGAGTAAAATTTTACGATTTTTCTTCCTCGTCACCCGTAATAAAATGGGACTTTATTTTCTGGCCTACTGACAAATTGAATATTCACCCCTCCGCCGAAATACAGCTGCGATTACTATACTGAACAAAATAATTGTTGTATAAACTTAAACTGGAAATTTGTGAACGTAATTGAAATTCACTGACCCATTTAGCGGTACAGAAATAATCCAGTTTGTTTATAATCGAATGAAGTGGCGTCTTTTATTTTACGCCCTTTATAATAACATTAACATAACATAACATTAAGTATTAAACCAATACAAAGTAAAACGTGGAGTAAGTCTTTTGGGGGTCATTGCGAAGCATGCCATGAATGGTTGTAGATACACAACCATTTCTCCTCCTGTAAAATTCAGATTATCACGTATATGGTGTTTAATATATCTTTAAGTGCAAGTAATTTTAGTAACGGTTGATGTAACCCAGTTGCCTGATTTGATCGAACGGCTTAGTTCGTGTGCGGTTATTATTAGACATCCAGCTATTACGGGTAATGAAACGTCATGCAATATTATAAACACAACCCTGATGTGCCAGAATTCACTCTATATATTTGCTGACCCAAGAGGAACTTATTATTGTTTGGTTACCCTTTCTATTTAATTTCACAAGAATCCTAAAATACATTTTCCATTGATGTGGGTCAGGACCGTAACAAAGGGATGTCGGGGTGTTTTATATCCGGCCCTTGATCTTAGTGCCTCTTTAACTCTGATCGCTTTTTCGATTGGCTGGAAGATGCCGGTGTGAATTTTTTATTTGGTTATTATCCAATCCCCATAGCCCTCAGTTGGACTTCCGGATTGAACCGAAACAATTGTGGGCTGAGTTTTCACGTTGAAGAGGATGGGCTTCAGCTAGTCTAGAGCAGGATGCATGCAATTTTGCAGGATGGACGTCCTTTTGAGGAGTGAATTACTGTTGTCCTGGAAATTGAAAACTATGTGCCTAGCTAACGGTTCAACTGATACAGGGTCGTAAACCCCTCATCTAAAAAATTCCCATAGAAAGAAGGCCAGGGTAAGATGTGCGCCCGTTGTTGCTCACAGGGCATGCAACTCACGAGGTCGTGTACTTGTGTGTTTTTTCAGTCGGATTGATTATGCGGTGTAGAACTGATAATGGAAAATGCTTCGCTATATTGTGCCTGTTCGATTACAGCATTCAAAATGAAGATATCGCTAGATGTAATTACAGCAATATGATACGTATATCTGTGTAATCAATGCGTGTGTCTGTATATGAATGAATGTACGTGTGTGTAATATCCGCGTGGGTATGCGTGAGAAGGATAGGATCCGCGCTAATATATTGTAATTTTCACCATTGTCATTCATACACATATAAAAAGGTAGCCCTGATGACAACATGTTTTACTCGACTGTATTACATTCATGAAGTATATGCTAGGGTGGATCGTCAGCATTATGTATTGAATTGATTTGAAAGAAACGTATTTTGTAATGGGCATTATCCCTCCCCCCCCCACCACGACCATAGATAGACAGAATCAATAATGTATTTGTGTGCCTGGTAAAACTATCATATTACCAGATTTTGGAAGTGATTATTATTTAGGTGATGGATATGTATACTTGCATATAACTATTATTGTATTCATGTATGGCCCACTTCAGTGGCAGCTAAAACTGTTATGCATGTTCCTTTTATTTGGTGCTCCTTCTCATTTTAATGTGCCATTGTCTTCAGTCGTCTCCATCTGATTCATCATGCAAAATAATTTATGTTGAAAGAGTTGCTGCTTTGTTCTGGCTTGCTAACTAACCTGTAGTAGGTTGCTAGCTAGCAGGGATATAATCCTAAAGACTGGAATGACACACCAGAAGTCTTTTATTTACGATCTGTCTCGGATCAGAATCTGAAAGTTTTTTATGAGGATTTTTTTAAGCTCATCCCTAGTTTGAGAAATGTTTCCATTGCAAGGGAAACCTTTTACTATTTTCATAATTTTACAATCTTTATCACTTGGTAGTTGACCTTTCAAAACACCTTAAATTATCTTCTGTAGCACCGTGATTTGATTTCTGAGATGTCTTGCCAACTAAATTATTTGCCTGTTCAAGTATGTTTAGTAGGGCTGGTTATTTCCAGCTCGCCGATGATACAATACTCCTTATGATACCAGCTTCACGATTCTAGGCAACACTATGCATCATGATAGTGCTATTGTATCCTGATTGTTAACATCCATCCATCCATTTTCCAATCCGCTTATCCTACTGGGTCGTGGGGGGTCCGGAGCCTATCCCGGAAGCAACGGGCACGAGGCAGGGAACAACCCTGGACAGGGGACCAGCCTATTGCAGTGATTGTTAACAATACTGAAATAATGGAACTACTAAAATTGAAAACAGCCCAAATTGAATTAATGGGCATTACTACTAATGATGACATTGATGAGTCAGCATCTTAATAAAGATGTTGCTCTCTTCAATTGCCAATTGTATAAAGTACGCATTTCATTTTGCATACATAAAGTGCAAATTTCTGTTCTTAAAACAGCAAATGTGATGAAACAGAATGGCACCTTTGTAACATTATGGAGGTAGGCACTAGACTGAATTTTTTGCATTGCAGCGCATGTAGCACAAGCTACATAAGCAATTATTGAAAATGATTGAAGAAGAAAATATTGAAAAAATGTTCAACATTCAGCATCTGCCAGTTGCCATGATTCTGTGTCATGATTCAGTTTCACAGTTTTATGTGAACCTTTGCATTGATTTATCAAATTTATTGCAGTAGTATTATACGTACAATAAATTTGATAAATCGATGCAAAGGTTCACGAAAAACTGTGAAACTGAATCATGACACCTCCACGCAATATCTTAAACGGAAGTATTCCTATCCTTTGCTATAATTCAGACTGACTTCAGAGACCTAGATTGGAAAGCACGTCTGACAACTTGCATCAGTGGAAGTCGGAAGGGTGTATTGTTTTTAGGAAGTAATGCTATTTGTATGTGGCTTTGTGTTTTGAAATCTAGATTTCTGTATGTGCAGAATTAAGCTATGTCGTCCATCAATTAGCTTCAAATATTCAGATAATGTCCATGTATTGAACCTAGTGGCTTTATTAAACTTTTGAAATAGTTTCTAGAGAATTTGGCACGCCCCTGTTATTTCTGTCTTCCTAGTCCCACATTCTCAAATGGCATCAAAGTCCTGTACCTATAAAGGCTAGAAGCGCTCAGCAGGTAATTTGTTAATGGGGGATCCTCACTTTTTTGAAGTTCACAGCCTTTCCGTCCCTCTTTGTGAGAGGTGTTAACCATCTCTGACATTCCCAGTCACTTGGGCCTTTTGCGCCTGAGTTTTGGATATTCTGACGATTGTTTATATTTTAAAATGCTCATTTGTGTGTTCTTACAGTAAAGGTTCCTGCATTCCTTTTTGAGGCTGTTAATGAAAGATTCTCAATGAAAATATGTTTTAGTTTTAAGATGTTTTCTATTGAAGATTCTGCAGCTTTTAAAGATTGATGCACATGATGAAAATTGGCTTTGGCTACTTTTATAGATTAAAATATAGACTGATTACTCTGGTTTCACCTTCTATTAACTGTTTTTGTTCATTCTTTTATAAAAATATAAGGTTTCCCTGGTATGTGGTTATCGTTTAGGAATCATGTTAATAAATTAGATATGTATGCGCACCAACCTTGGGTTGATGGGTGGTTGGGGGCTGTTATAGGCTTCTATAGGTGCTTTGCTCATTCAGGGACCGAGAGCCTCACAAAAGGGACATGACCCCCTGAGTGTGTGCATGTTTATTTTGTTAGCCAATAAAGCTGGTGAGTTCAGTATGTGACACAGGAATGGCTCCCTATTTCCTGCACTAAAGTATAGCTGTCATTATTGATTTATCTTGTATTGATTAATCTACTGATTTAATTTGACAAGTAATCTTGTAATCATTTATATATAATATATGCATTGTAGCTGGCGCCAGGCAGGAACCAGCCAACCACCGCAGGGTGCACATCAGTCACACATACGGTCAGTTTAGCCACTCCAGTTCACTTAAGTTGCAAGGCTTTAGACAGTGAAAGGAAACCAGTAGTTCAGGCAAAAATACACACACACACACACACACACACACACACACAGTGAACATGCGAACTTCATACACACAAAACGTCAGCATGCACCAACAGCAGTACTCACTGCACCACTGTAATGCCCTCAATACCAGGTTTGCACGATGTGGTTCTCAATATTGACAACACATGTTGTGCACATGCAATTGCCATATTGTAAGGATTGAGATCATCAGGTGAATTGAGACTATCAATAATTTGTGCTAAAATATTTTTACTGAGTTATTTAGCAAACTTTGCAATTTTAATGAATATTATTTAGTATATTTCGGCATTAGACTTTTGTCTGCTGCAGTATGGAAATATTCTGGATTCCATAGATGAGGTATTGAACAAAGGCAAGTGATTCGTTGGCCCTGCTTTATGTCTGTTGGCACAACTCCTGGCAACACCACAAACTTATTTGACAACTGATAGAGTTCTACTTGGCTATAGTTAATTTCCAACTCCTACATATCTGAAAAACATCAAATATCACAGCATGAACTGATGTACTCAAAACGCACAATACGTTCACAAAAAATATATATGGGTATTATGTACCATATTATGTGATGTGGCTAAGCAGCGTGGCTGTCCTTTGTTTTAGCATTGTTTATTTTGACATTCTAAAATCTCAAAATTTTTTATTTAAAAAGAAAAAAGGTTCATCAAAAGATGACAATGACTGGCCATGCCACTCGGAGGCCAAATGACATCTAATCTATGGCCTATCTATCTTTAAATATCACAGCAGCATGTCTGCAATGCATCTTAATAGAAGACATTCAGGTTTAACAGACTCGACCAATAATACGAGGTTAGCCGTAGATCAGGGGTAAGCAACCCTGATTCTGGAGTGCTGGTATCCAGCAGGTTATCAAGTATTTGGGACAGCTGTACTCCTAAACCAGAGTGAGAATGTGTTTCTCATAAAGATATTGTGCTGAGGGCAATTGGAATAGGGTTTTCTAAGATGCTTGCTCATTTCTACTGAAGTAGCTGCAGAACAGAAAGCTAGCTTGACAACGGTGGGCATTCCTAAAAAGCAAAATTTTACCCCTCAGGTATAGTTGAGGAAATTGGGAAGGCAGGTCTGTTGATAATGATGCGGCTGTTGGAAGTGGAATATTTATGGTTATTTCCCACATTCTATAGTTGCACTGCAAGTAGCTGACTCTTGCTCCAAGTGTGATTGGTTTTCATGACATAGATCCATAAGTCACGTCCCCTAGCTTTGATTAGATGGCCCTATGTTTGTGTATTTATCTTTCTGTGGCTTCCTTGTGTATTATTTTAAGTGTATATAATACAGAGTGATGGGCCTGTACAGTTTGAAGAAATATGTGATTTTTAACAGAATATTTGGTAATGCTTTACATTAACTGCACTCAGTATGTATTGGTAGAATATTCAGTGCACTACCATAATGCATTCATATAACATTCATATGCAGCATGTAAATATATCCTAACATACTTTAACAGCTTTAATATATATTAACAAACTTTATACAATACCACAATTATAATATTTGATAATGTCATTAGTCTCTTATTAAAGTTGTTAAATATGTGAAGATGTTAGGGTTTACATATATACTGCTTATGAATGCATTATGAGTGCATTATTTTGGTGCAGTTAATGCAAAGCATTATCAACTATTTCTGTAATTGAATGATTGTTTCTGCATTGTCTTGATTACATCTTATTCAGTGGAGTAATTTGGAGTAAAGAGGTTGTGTACCTAAAGTGTCCAAAGCTGAAGGTCATTCTGTATAGTATGGGTTTATATATTTTATGATATTCAGGCAGGTGAATTCAAGTTTCTGGCAGATAGTAAGGAGTCTAATTTTGCTATCACTGGAAAGAAACCCATATGATGTATATTTTGACTCATTTGGATGGAAATATGTAGCTGTTATTTAGCATTCATCTTAGACATGGTATCATGAAAGCTCTTGGATCAAGTATGGCCTTGCCAACAGCCTGTCTCATGCTAATATGAAGAGTTATGTGGGTTTGGCAGGGGAATTGCAGTGCTAAGCAGTGTCATTTGTGGGTTTCGGAATGTGATTGAAATCCTGACCCCATTTTACAGTTCCTTTTCAAGATGGCAGTTATTTTGCCTCTGTTGCAAGAAATGCCTGTTTCAGTGTTTTTGGGACACACTGTTCTTTTAGAAGATAACCAAAACTAGCTAAAGAAATGGTTACATTTTTCATAGCTTGAATATTGGTTGTAGTATATTAAGCAATGAACCAGCGCAGCTTAAAGTAAGCATTAAATGTGTTCTTTTTTAAGGTACCGTGGGTCATTAGGAATGAAACATGTTTTCTTGGATTCTTAATGCATTACTATATTTAAGTCTTTATTTATATGATTTTAGTATTATGCATTATTTGTAGAATTATTCTGCATGATGAAACGTAAAGACTGCTTTTGATGCCATAAGCTCTATTGGAACCTAATCTTGTGTAATTACATGAAATTCCTAATTGCCATCTTGACATTCTGTGGTATATTTGATGTAATTCATTTTCATTAGGAATCAATGATGAAAAAAATATAGCTTTGAAATGGAAAATTCAAAAAATATTGGTTATGTTCATTTATAATGCCATTAAAGTTATTTTTCTCCAAGGACTAACAGGAAAATTAGCAAGTTCATTCCATTTTTATTTAACAAATATTAAAAAAAGGTTTTGCATTTTTTATTTTGATGAGATGAATTATAGAAACCATCCAGAGCTCAATAATCGTTTCAAATTCCCTTTGAGATGTAATACCTTTTCTACCCTGGGTAGACAAAAATATTTCACTGTTTTCTAATTACCTGTAGCTATATGACTGAGCCGTCGTTTGGTAGAAAGCTCAGAAAAGTATTGTAATTATTAAATTAAACTTTTGTGTCTTTTTGCAGTCAAAGTTCACCTTGCCAACTGCATTCCTTATTGCATTTGGTTTTAAAAACAGTGATGTACATATGAAATACATATGTATGAATACTACTTGTATGAAAAACATTGACTTGTTAACTTGTGCTCTTCTGCACATATTCCAAATGGCACAACCTGTCCCTCAAACCTGGATGTTCCATAGCTTTGTTCTGATAAAAAGCGTCATGCAGGCCAAGCAAACTTCACCCTCATTGATAATAAACATTATCTAGCTTATTAATGTTGATGAATCTATCTAGGCAGACTGCACTGAAAGTTTGCAGATTGATTAACAAGAACAATAACAACTATTTGGCTAAGAGTATGCAGACATCAGCTTGTCCAGCATATCATTATGACACCAAGGGTATAACTATGAAGTTGGTCAATTCATTGTTGCTTTAATAGCCTGTATTTTTTTGGCTATGCTTTCCATTAGTTATACCAACATTGCTGGATTTTCTGCCATTTAGGTTGAGTGAATGGGCCCCTTTCTTTGACCTTGATGGTTAACTCGAAATTGAACTTGCTTCCACATGTTTTATCTTTCACAATGATGTCATTTTGTAGTTGACCAGGGCAGCACTGGCAGGGCAGAAATGTGGTGAACTCACTTATTGAAAATATAGTGTTCTATGATGACGGCAAGTAGAAAGTCACTAAACTCTCCTGTACAACAGCCACCCATTCTGCTGATAATGATTGTTGCAGGAGTTTGCATGACTATGTGCTTATTTGTACATTTGTCAGCAGTAAGTGTGGATTAAATTGGAAATTCCTCTGATTAATTGGGGTGGCCGAATCCTTTTGACCATATAGTGTAAATCTACACCCAGTTTTTTCACTGTATTGAAGGTTAAGGCTGGTGTTCCATGCGTATTAAAGGACCCCCTCATGGAGCACATTTGGCTTAGTCAGTGTGGATTTGTTAGTGTTCAGAATTACATTCAGTGCAATAATGATCTGTCACTTAAATGTCACTGTGGTCAGCCATCCTAACAAACACTTTTCACTGCCTCCCATCACGTGCACATTCTGTTAGGAGTAAATGGCACTCTGTTTTTATCCTGAAGTCCTGTTCATGGTGATTTAAATTTCTAAAGTTTATCCTGTTTTTATATTGTGCTGCTGAGCCATTTGAAAAAAAAAACTATTTTGGTAAACCTGAAATAATCCAGCTTCAGTTTATCAATGAGGATTTGCTGAATGGCACAGAATGGTGGTGGTTTGATCAAGGGTCACTAATGAAATAGGGTTTTGGGTTTGGATCTCCCCTTCTCTTAAGTAGTAGGCAATAAGTATGAGAGAAACCATGGTGAGGTGTGTGGTTATATGAAAATAATGAAAGACAGAGCTTGGTGTAAGTTGGAGCTCAATATTTTTGCATAACTGCATAACTAAAAGTGGTTTATCCTACTTATGCCACAGCTAACAAACAAAAAATTAATAAGACTATTTTTCAGAAAAAATTTATTTCAATTAGCATTTAACAATGTTGTGATGTGCTCTTAAAAATATAATCCCTAAAACGATGCAACGTCTGGTCAGGATACTCACTGGAAGCAGCATATTTGGTAAGTTGCTATGGAAACCATCATCAGATAGGCACATTTGTTTTAAAAACCAAGGAAAATTATGGTGATATGCATGACTGCTTATGTATGAGGTTTTTATATTAACATTGGGCTGGGCGATATGACCTCAAACCAATATCACAATTAATTGAACATTTTTTGTTTTGTTTTAAAAATTGCAGTAGACACACACATGAACCATTTATTGAATATTTTGAACAAATAAAATCAAAGCAAAAATCACTTGAAATGAAAACGCAAGTTCCCTAAAAAAAGGTAGAAAACAATTTGCATTTCTTGCAAACAAAATAAATGATCATGATCATATAATGATCATGTGTGTTTTGGTGAAATTGATCACTATAAGTGGGTAATCATTATAATCAATTCTCTTTTTCTTTGTCTCAAGCAGATTATACTCTAATCGACATTTGTATATATCCATCCATCCATTTTCCAAACCGCTTATCCTACTGGGTCGCGGGGGGTCCAGAGCCTATCCCGGAAGCAACCACATGAATATAACTTATACCGACAGCATCGTACGTAAGTTTTTGACGATTTAAAAATACAGTACAACTGTTTCGAACACTTTTCGAATTACAGTACTGCACAAATTAAATTACTGAACTCTGTATAATTCAATTACGTTATAATACAGTACTGTACATAACATATACATTATTGTAGTTTTGCTACTGCATCTCATTGACTCGTTTTAGCATAAGATTTGATGAGTCTACATTTGTCATTGAAAGAAATGTACTTTTTTTATGTGTATGCAGCCTCAGGTAGCTAGCCAAAAACAGAGTTACCACAAAGTAGAGGTGGGCGATAAATCGATTCATTCGAATTTACAGTTCAGGATGATGTGTTTTTTTTTTTATCAAAATTGATTTTATTACTGTACTTATTTTACATCTGAGCGCCAAAAGTGGAACTAATGTGATGCACCGTTCTTCACGGGTAAATTAGCCCGCCGCACCCAAACACTGTAGCAGATTCACAAACAACATGACAATTAAATGGTTTGGTTTCGCGCCGACCGTCGGAAAAAAAAAAGAATGACCATAATTTTAATTTTCCATATACTATAAGCAAATTATTTAAACAGTATTTGTACAGGAATGATTCTATCTCAAATTTTCGATCCTTAGTGGTTGAGCACTATAACCTTGATCACTATAAGCAGTTTCCACTGTTTTAAATGTTGCTAGTGGTGAAAATAATTGGTGGTACCTTTAGTAGCTGAAATTTGTTCGGTGTCATATTCACTAAATCCACAATGTGGCCAAACAACGTACAGGGCATTTTTTTTTGGTACAAGCTGCTCGAGTTGCTCAGTCAGCTCGATGTTTGAGTTTGCCTCCATGTTGCTTCCTTGTTACGGACGGGATGGGGCGGAGTCACGTGACATCACATGTGGTAGTATGTTTTTAAGGGGAAATTACATGAACACGCACTGGAGAAAGAATTACGATTTTTTTTTAATATTAACAGAATTTTTTTTAAAAATGAACCAACACGGGCAAGATTACGTCAACTAGATGTCAGTTTTGATTAATTTTCTATTAATTGCCCATTAAACATTTAAAATGCATTAATATAGAACTGTTATTATGCAGTGCGGTTGCATGAAAATAATCACCACCCTTGTGACTTCTCAGGACCAAAATGAAAACTATATTTACCAAAGCCATAGTATGAATCTAAATAATCTTAATATAAATACATGTTTAATGTGCCCTACAAATTTGAACAATGGTATGCTTCAGTTTCATCTTGCAATACAATGGAGAACCCACCCCACATGCCTTTTCTTGAGGCTTAAAAATAGCATTTTTAGTGCAACTTCTCAGGTCACTATTTCGTATACAAGTTGCACTGAAATGCTACGGAAGTTCATTATAAAAAATAAACTTTGTTATAAAGAAAATGGACTTGTTACTCCAAGCCCTTCACTATTCTTTCATAATTGAATGGAGTAACAAATGCAGTCCAGGAGATGAACTTTGACCGTGAAAAAAGATACTTATGCAAAAGTCTAAGTTGAATTACATGTGATGAAAAAGCACTCTTTCTGAGCATCCCACTGAGGTATAGTTGAGCGATGTAGCTGTAATAAAAAAAAATTGTTAGAAAATGCTCAGAATTATCATTTTTGCTTACCCATGGTGTGGAAAAAGCATGTATCTCAAAAGGAATTTAAAAAAAAAATCTACAGAAAATATTTCCGAGCTCTGGCAGGTATGTGTAATTCACATGCCAAATTTCAACAAAATCAAATATGAAAATGCGAATGCCTAATTATGTGCAAACAAATGAATTTTGATGATTTGTCAATTCTAAAGTTGCCTTTTTAGGCCCCCTGGAGGAGCTGGTCCCTGACGACTCTGGGCTCTGTGTCGTCTGCAGTGTGACGCAAGCTGAGACATCCATGGTGCACTAGGAGGCCGCGTGCGATGCTGGTGTGTCTGCCAGTCCCCGGTGACCTCCCCTTCCAGCTGCTTTCCCACTCGCAGATGAACACTGGACTTCAGAAATGTAAGTTCTGTTCTCGGCTTTGTGCCCCGTCCTTTGAACTGCTTTCGTGGTGTGGTGGGCTCCTGCAAATGACCCTCGTTATCCTGTACTAAGTGTCTCATTGGTTCCAAAAAAGGCCGGTAAGAATGTTACAGAAGCAGCCCTGTAAGCAACATCACTGGTGCTACTTCCTCAGAAATAGGAAGCATAACTGTAAATTTGTTGTCAGTACTTCAGTCCTTCTCGACCAATAAATCCTGAAGCGCCGCTGATATCTTCCCCTTCATTTTACTTTGATTCAGTGCTGCTGGCACCAGTTGTATTTTAATTTCATGCTGTTATAGTGTCAACTATATTTTAGGTGGAAAGTCACACAGTGTCCTGTTTTTATGTCGAGGGCACAGCTCTCAACCCAGGAACTCAACATACCCTATCTAGAACGTGCCCCATGCTGAGAAGGTGGGCGGCAGCCTTATTTGCTGTGCTAATGGCTGGGATTGCAGAGAAGGGAAATGGCCTTGACTGGTGCCACTTCACTGTTCTAAATCTGAAGTACTGCTCTTCATGTGTTGCTATATTGTGAGCTAAGAGTTGGCTTCCATTCTTTTTGAAGGCCTGGTGTGATGTCTAGGCAGATCTCAGCAAGTATGGGTGGCATTTGGAATTTAACTGGAAACATCTATCATCACAAAGAGGTCAATAACAGAGGCTGAAATTAGTGGGTTTTTGTCTGGGAAGCTACTTTTTGACATTTGGACTCATTCATCCGCAGTGCAATGGCAGATGTGGCTTTTCAAAGGAGTCCCAGGTCAAGGTTGCAGTAAAGGCAAATTCTGTTCCCCATTTCATTTTTAATTAAAATAATTATGTTTTCAGGTAATTAGGACATGAGGAAAATTGCTTGACTTAAAATATGACCTTGAATCGAACTGAATATTGAATTGACTTTGTCTTTATTATTTACTTGATGGTTCTGAGATATGAGAACACATACAAGGGAACACAAATGTAAAGGAGTTTCTAGTCCCTTATAATCAGGGGTGCACATAACTGGTACGCAAGTACGCATTCACCTTTAGGAATGATATGTGTGACAATCGATTGTTTGTAAAAGCGCAAATGCATGCTTATTTTATGTGCATTTGCGCTACTATGACAAGAAAATACCCTGCATTTTAACCCGTATACTGCAAAGGGAGTCAAGTTAACATTTAGAGATATAAATCTTTAATATAAATTAATCAAATGAACATAAATGTACCTGGAATAATTTATAAAAAAGAAAAGGTTGATAATGCTTAAAAGGGAAATTCGATTTTTAATTTTATAGCTGGATAGCCCAGTAGCTCAGACTACAGTGGTACCTCGGTTCTCAAACTCACTAGAATTCTTGAAATTTGAACAAACCAGTTTGACCTAGAACTCGATGTGAATATCAGAAGTCAAACCGTGAATGCTGACCTAATATAAATTGTACGTGCCAGGAAAGTCATACTACAATGCAATTCTTACTTGAATGCCTTCTTCACAGACTGTATGATTAACCAAATAAAGCAGTGCAACATTACAGTAACTAACAAAAAATAAACCACTAACTTACGGGTACTATTAGAGCATTTATGTCATTAATTTAAACTTTTTTACCAGGTAAATTAACTGAAAACCACTTCTCACTGCTTTACATGATATTAAGAAGAAATAGCAGATTACGCATCGGAACTACCTGGGATACAAACATCATGTGTGTAACTAAACTCTTCAGCCAATAAGGGCAAAGGTGTGTCATCACGGAGGCGGTTCCAGTTTGTTTAGCCGGGTGAGAGGTCACAATGCATCTAACCATAATGCATTGCGTCAGGATCAGAATGCGTTGCTTTAAGCCAGCGCTGTAAGCAAGTCGAACACACCCAATGACCGCACTGGGGAAACAAACTGAAGTGCGGACTTAATACAGAGGACTAATGACAACAACCAGAAACAGCTGATCACATGGGCATCCCACACGAGGTTAATGAGGGGGCGTGACACATAGAAGGAGCGGACAATCGGGGCAGGACAGGGGTAATGTTGGAATAAGATCTTTGTTTTGGAAGCCATTAAGAAAAAATGCTGCTCTTGTTTTATCCTGTTCATTTCATGTGTAAATGTTTGGAAAAAAAACACACACACATACACATAAAGGTGTTAGGTTTGGGAGGCCGGGAACTAATTAATTGGTTTTTCATTATTTCTTACGGGAAAAAATTTATCAGAACTCAAACTTTTTAGGATTCTATCCGGAGTCCGGAATGGATTAAGTTCAAGAACCGAGGTACCGCTTTATATGCAGTGCTAATTTATGTGACTCCTAATAGGTCTGATTTTTGAATAGCTGTTTGATTTTTAAAATTTATTTGATGCCTTTTGTCATAGTGAGGCTATGATCTCAGTCTTTGTATCATCTGTTTATGGTGCTATTGGTTGTAAGCTCAAGTACGATGCATGTTTGCACTTATTTAGCAGAGACTTTTCTCCAAGGTGACATGTGGTTGAGAAAGTAGGGCCAGCCAGTACCTGGAGAAACTGTTCAGAGACCCAGCCACCCAACAGTAAAATCATTTCACTGACAACCTTCTCCTGACAGGCACAGCGGTCCTAACTTACTGAGCCATGCCCTGTCTCCTTGCTGTGTTAATTATGTACCTTATGCTTTGTTAGTCTTTCACCCTGTTTCTCAGAATTGTAGCGGAGCTCCCACTACTTCATGCCAGTGCGCTGGCTCCCATCATGGGTGTTCAATCCTCAGCGTCTTTCTTTGTGGCTGACTGAACTAGTAGTTGATTTAAAACTCTTCTCACCTCCCCCACCACTGTGCACTCAACTGTATCACTGATGAATCCTGCCAGCAATTAAGCAAACGGTAGCAATCTGCTGGCTGAGCTTCTCCTGCCCAGCCAGCAAAGCCACCAGCCCATTCTGTGACTGACTAGACACCCCCCCATCCTCTCTGTGCTGAGCCAGTGTGTACAAACATCTTGCATGGCTTGTTTTCCTGATTCCAGTCCATCTAAAATGTAGCCAGTCATCAAAGCAGTGGTGTGAACAAGTAAGCTTACCACAGGACTGGAATGTTTAGCTAATTAATTGCTGGGCTAAAATACTAAGTATGCAACTTTGTGCATTTTAAGGTAATTGTATAGGAATTCATTATGCATCACAACCTGTACCTAAATGAACCAGCAGCTGTGCTAATAATTATTTGCTTAAGTGACTTGCATTGCTTTGTGAAAGTAGTTTTTTTCATTTTGATTAAGTGTACTTTGATTTATTACTCATGTATGCACAAAGGGAGTTCATCAGTAAAACGGAAAAGACCAAACCATATGTTTATTTTACAAATGTTCATCCTTCAGACTTGTTATTTAGTGGAAGCTACCATTGCAGTGGTTTCAATTAACATATTTTTATTTTACTTTTCTGTGAATACAGGTACATAGAGAGTAATTGATTTTCACATATCCCAATTTTCTACAATAATTTGACATATTTCAGCTACCCAGCTAGCTTTATTTAGTTCAGTACTTGTCGGCTCAGTAAATCAGCTTCTATTATTTAATGTGTGTTTACATTTGTTTACCAGGCCAGAACCTAAAAACAGCTGAGAAATCAGCGTTAGCCAGGGCCTGGGGCAACTGGGGCCCAACAGTGACATCACGGATTACAGGATTTTAGCAGATCACAGCCTCAGGACCCTACCCTGCAGAACCATACACAACCCTTCTTAATGAACTGTTAGCTTAGCTCTTAGCTGTTCTCACATTGTAAGGGTTGTTGGTTTGACTTCTGTTTTGTTCCATAATTCTGATACATGTGATTTGTGTGGGGTGAGGTCTGTGCATGCAACTCACCTGTGATTCCTGCCATAGGTGTCAGATTTACTGCGGTTATGAGAAATGGATGGACACGATAAATGAATAGCTGGGCCTTGTGTTTGGAAAGGCTGAGAAACTCTGGTTTAGAAGAATCGGTTTTAGAGGAGTGTATGGAATGGGTTGTGAATGTTTGTATCTGTCCATTTTCTGTTGTTTGACTTTGCTAAAGGCCCCGGTCACCTAGTAGTAGCACTGCTTCTGTTCTAGACTAGATAAGTCTGACTTTCCCGGTTTTTTGATGACTATCACTTCTTTAAACCACTTCTAAACATCTGCTTCTTGAGGTGCATTAACGTCACTCTTGTAGACTCCAACCAAATGCAGGGCTAATGGCTATAGAAGCTTCTCTTCTGATTATCAGCAGGTACTTGTCCTTCCACATAAAGGCTTCACGGCAGTTCTGATCTGTGTATAATGGGCTATACCTAAAATTATTTTTCTTTTTTTCTCTTGAATAAATTATTTATTAAAGGTTCTGCCATGACAATGAGGAAAATGAGTAAACATTTCTGCATTCTTCACATGCAGAGTCTTAATTGTTTACAATTCTGATTGTCTTCTGCATATTGATGGGAAACTTCAGCTACACATATTTTCTGCTGTTTATTGCATCTTTTTTTGTAACAATTTCTTTATTAGTATTTCAAGCAAAAACAGAGCAGACTGATTACACAGAATGTCTTAGGGCAAATCAAGAACACAAGAACACACAATAATAGATATGATATAAACAAGAAGACACCATACATTCGCAATCAATGGATTTTTTAGATCCCAAACATGCGCTGGGAAGCATACAAGGAAGACAAAACTATTAATCAGGTTTGGTAGTGAAACACCTGTATTTCTTAATGTAAGAGCATTGGACCCCACATCTTACTAAATTTTCTATAGTGTATTATAATTTAGAATGTTTTAATGCAAAGCTTATAGGAATGGGGTTTGGAAGATTTCCGTTTAAGTACAGATGTCTAGCAAGCAAGATGGCAAAAGCAGTGACTTTTATCCTAATAATGTAAGCTGTTAAATGGGGTGAGTGACTCCAAATATAGCAATGAGAGCACTAGGCCTGATCTGTGTCTTGCTAATATCTTTTAAATATCTCTTTCCAGTCATACTCACTGGCTAGACGTGACCAGAGTGTGTGTAAAATATTTACTGGGGATTGATTACAACTGCTGCAATATGGATTAACATTATCATAGATTTTAGACTGCCTTGCATTGGTCCAGTAGGCACAGAGTACAGATTTACACTGAATGAGACCCAATCTGACACACCTTGTTGATGAGTGTACTTGTTTTAGTGCAAAGATTATCTAAAATGACTTCATCCAACCCCCCTCCCAAAGCATCTTTTTATCATGCAAAGGAGTCAGACGCAAAGAATGGATTTGGTTTTGCATTACTGATGTCATACCTTTTGAGGTGGGGAGCTAATCTGGTGTATTATCAGGAAGGGAGGTTGTGCCTCTTCCAACCCTTCTGAGTTCTCCCACAATGTCGTCATTTGGATTTGTCTCACATCAGCAGGCCTGAGAATCCCACTGCCCAGATCTCTCTCCCCTTGTACTCTGGTGGCTTCCCACAGTCCGAAAATGTGGGGAGTGTTTAAAGTATATCAGTGGATGGATACAAGGAGTTGTGAAAATTCCAAGTACGGTCTGTCCCTGACTTACAACCTATGCAACTCGCACATATGACTTAAGTTTACATAACTTATGTAAATGAATGTGATGTATTTTGTGTGGCCATATGCGCAGTCTATGCGCTGTGCTACCTTGTGTGCCCTGCATGACATATGATAACAATGTACTGTATGGCAGCCCGACTATTCCAATCTCACACCTAAAATCAGTACAATTATCCAACCTGCATGGTATATTTGTACTATTCTGTACATTTTAGAATAAAGACATTATAACTATAAAATAACACAAGAAATTATTCACTGACCAAAACATTTATTTTATTTAAAAAAAAAAAAAAAAAAAATAAGATTTTTTTTTTTTTTTTTTTGGTGTGTAGTGTGAATTTTTGTGGGGTGGTGGGGGGGGGGGGGGGGGGGGGGGGGGGGGGGGGCGTTGCCCCTCCCCTGTATATGTACATTTTATACATTTATGCCTATTTACT
>JAABNY020000035.1:17068505-17086521 GCA_015164015.2 Brevimyrus niger
GCCACCCAGCCCCCCCCCCTCCATTATTTTGAAGTAACATTAAGCATTTTAAGAAAAACAATAGATATATGTTGAGGACATGAGCACCTAATATGTTGAATAAGGTGAAGTCAAACTTGGATATGGTGTGTGGCTTTCCTGTTAGTGCTTATTGGCCGTTTTGCTTCGGCAATTCTCCTAGGTCTTTTTGTCGCTTCTCAAATGTGCAATTTAATTTTTTAAGTGCACTGTCATTTCATTGTCTTTCAAAATTTTGTGGCACTTTGACTGAAAACTTGAAAGAGAAAATTGAAAAGCAATTGTCAGAGACTAATTTCCTATCATTCTTAATTATACAGTGTACAATCTGCTTTTACAGTACAACCACTGATGTACTGATAGTTGGCAAGAATGAGCATGTGCTGAGATATACCATTTTGATGAGAAATCGGGCTTCAGAGGTGTCCTGTGGGCGAGCATTCTTACATCATTAATTCCCATGATTTTCCTTTTATTTCTTGAGAAATGAGAAGTATATTGCACAAACATTCCCCTTTAACCAAAATAAAGTCTGATTTGCATTTCTAAAATGTGACCCTGGCTCTTTCTCTGCTTGTTCTTTCAGAATGATTACTTGAGTTTGACTGAGAAACCAGAACCCCCCCCCCCCACACACACACACACACGATCAAAATTAGAATGGAACATTTATAGAGGTACATTTTCATAATTAATAAAGTCACTGCTAATTTGAAGTTCTCAGCTTGAATAGGTGAGATGTATTTTAATCATATTTGATCAGTGAAAACTCATCACAAAATAAGTTATAAACAAATTCAAAGAATTTAGACTTTAGATTAACTGTTACAATGTTTGCATAAGAATCCTACAAATGTAATAGTCAGAAAGACAAAAGTCAACTGCAGAATTTAGCAGGAAGTGTAGAAGTCCTTGCTGTCAAAAACCTCGGCACATCTACACCCATAGGACATACTGTGACTAATGTCTTGCACAGGTCTGGTTTGATTTTGTTCTATTTTTCCAGTTTCCTCCACAATTTGGTAAATGTTACTTTGTGGCCAGTTACCTTCCTGAGATTTTGGATAGGGTTCGGGCCTCTGGCCTGACCATTTCATCACTTTTTGATGTTCTCATCTTAAAGGAATTGTTTTGCCTATTTTGCAGTGTGGCAAAAGGCATTGTGTTGCATAAAAATGGCTGGCTGATTGAGTGATACAGGGACTGGCATGTTGCTGAAGGATGTTTTGATACACAACACCTTGCCATGTAGCCATATCAAGGACCTAATTCCAGTTACAGAGAACTTCCTCCTTTAGGTGGCGTCGTTCCCTAGATCAACGCCAAACATAATGCTTCCCTTCTAAACTGAAGAAGTTATCAGTGTTCATTAGCAAAGGCTAGACTCGCCTTTTTATTCTTCTTGATGATGACACAGGCTGGGTCACTTCAGACAACAAGACACTTTATGTTGATTTAAATTCGTGCCCTTTTCAGCACTAAATTGGAAAGCAATTCCAGCTGCAATGTTGAACTGGTTTCCCACAGACTTTCCCTATTATCCTATTCTCTTGCACACTTATCTTACAGTACATGAAGAGCTGGCCCTTTTTCAGGCCTTGGATGACTAACTTTCTTTGTACAGCTTCAACACTTTAGAAATGATGCCCTTGGAATAACTAGCTTCTTTTGCAACAGCTGGGAGGGTAATTTCATGAGCATTCAGCATTCATTTGAACTACCTCAGGTCATAGGTTGTCAGTTACCTTGGGCCTGCAACCCATCTTGCAAAATGTTGCCAAATAAATTGGGGTTGATATTTCAAGAAACCGCCAGACTAGAACTAAAACCTGTCAGGTATAACAAATAATTTCCTGATTTTGATTACAGACTTTCTTTGAATTCAGGTAAGTATTGACTTCGTAAATTACAAAAATTTTACTCTGTATTTACCAGTATTTATTAGTAATGAAGATATTAGCATTGGTCCAATGTGTTATTTAAACTTTATCAATATGTAAAGTAAGCAGCACCAGTTATAGACACAACTACTGAAATAAGGGAGATGATTACATTGAACAATCATTTTCCATGATGGAGGACAAGGGAACTCACCACTTAGAACAGAAAGTACCCCTCTGCGACTTGTTTGTAATTCGTTTGTAAACTTGTATTTTGTTTCACATGACTACATATGAGGGATATCCAGAAAAAAGGTTATAACAGCTGTTAAATCGAAAAATTACTATACTTCAACCAAAATTACAGGGTATGTTCCAAAATTTGTGTTTATTTCTCAACATAATCGCTGTCAACTTCGATGCACTTTTTCAGCCTGGGCACCAGCTTTTTTATACCCTTGTTGAATAATCTCCGCTCCACCTCCGAAAGCCACTTCTCCACTGTCTTCACCTCCTCATCGTTGGAAAAACGTTTCCCACCCAAGAATTCTTTCAGTTTGGTGAAAGGGTGAGAATCTGAGGGCGCAAGATCTAGGGAATAGGGTGGGTGGGGAACAATATCCCATCCAAAGGACACGAGCAGGTCCTGAGTCACACGAGCGGTATGGGGTCTGGCGTTGTCGTGAAGGAGGGACACACCACGAGTCAGCATTTCCCTCCTTTTGACTTTAATCTTTTTTTATTTTTTTTTAGGGTGTCACAATATGTTTCAGCATTGATGGTGGTCCCTTTGGCTATGAAATCCACCATCAAAACCCCTTTTCTGTCCCAAAAGACAGATGCCATAATCTTCCACTCTGAAATCTGAACTTTGATTTTTTTGACTGATGGGGAATGGATATGGTGCCATTGTTGGGACTGCCTTTTGGACTCAGGAGTATAGTGACATACCCAAGTTTGATGACTGAACGAATCTCGCATCGGCGGTAGGTGGAGCAAACGGCCTCAGCAGAGGTTGACGAACTCGCTTGCTGTGATGACATTTCACAACTGACTGATGCGGTCCCGGGCTTATTTTGACCGTTAAGGACCCCCCCTACACGCAGGTATGCCAACCTTCGAAAAAATAAAAATTCCCTGCACCCTCCAGGGCACTTGTAACCTTGTTTTCTGGATATCCCTCATATAAAACAAAATAATGTAATTCTGCTAATCTGTGCCAGCAACCCCTCTTCCCATCAGGCAGCACTTTCCTTAATGTTTGAATTTTTAGTTTCTATACAGTTCAGTAGTTGGGTTTTTGACAATTTTACACTGGTGTGTGCTTGCTGTTTAGTACAATAGCAATAATTTATGTTCTGAGATTCTGCTTTCTTTGTATTCCCTCAGTATTCCCATAGTAATGTGATATTTTTTCCGTTAAGGGTTCAATTAGTTATTTAATTTAGGTTATCAAAATAATCGAATGATTGATCAAATCGTGATAGAAATGCAAGATTTCCTGATGCTTAAAATCATTCCCTCAATAATTGTAATCAAATCAAATCATCTTGGGCCTGTGATTTACACCCTTGAAGTTCAGCCATGATGAATTCCTACTGAGAGTGGTCCTAGGAGTGATGAACCATGAATCACCGACAGGGTGCTGGGCGGCCAAGAACAGTCGATGCAGGATTTGAACAAAGACTACCATGTCTGGTGTAAACCTACAAAAGGGCTGCTGTGACACAAATGGTAGATCATTTTGATGATCATCATGGGAGTAATTTGTGGGGCTATGTATCCGCAGGCCAGTCAGACTGCTGTAAAACATGGTTTTGTTGCTGTAGCCAATAATTCACCATCCAGCAAGGCTAGGTGCTTTTGGGAATAACAGCATTATCCTGTCATTTGGTCCGGCCATCTAATCCATACTTATCCCACACTCAGCAGCTTGTACAATTTGTAGTACTAGAAATGGAGCACCTGGAAATGTGAAAGTTAATAAATGAATTTTTACCTAAATGCACAGAATTTTTGTAGTACGTAAGTCTGACAATCATTTATCTCATGTTCCATTTATATGACAATTTTCAGAATCTCACAACACCAATCAGGAAGTTGCTTATATTTGGTAGTATGTGTTTTAATGTCCATGTTTGAAAATATCATGTTGTTTATATTTTATGTTTCATTTTTTTTTTATTCTATTAATTTCTTATTTGCACTATGACTAAAAATGTCTGTTGTATACACTTATGGTAAATACAGAAGTCTGCAGGGGGCACAGGAAGTTTTTATTTTTTGTGTGCAGGATGTACTTGTAACTTCTTTATATTTAACTGATGCTTTTATCCAAAAAGGATTACGGAGGAAAGGGAAGAGGTACAGGCGAAGACATTTCTAGGTTCTAATACAACCTATATTCAAGTCTTTTCCTAGACCATTTTAATGGGGCCCAAGATATTTTTTATTATACATCTACAAACCCCATACACAAAGCATTTTAAAAATATTTACAGGCTAGCCCGAATACAATTACTGTATTAACGAACATACATACATCTACCTTAACTGTATAACTTACAGATTACTCCAGCCATTTAAAACTCTCAAACCATTTTTTTCTTAAAGAGCAATCCAAAGTTGGTGAGAGGATAATTTTAAAGACTGGGATGTTTTGATGTTCTCTGTACTTGAAAATCACTGGCAATTTAGCAGAGATAAAGGGGAAAAATGGCAAAAGGCATGACAATGATTGAAAAAGGTAAATACAGTAACAGTAAGTACATGTTTTTTCGATTATTGTCTTAACAAGCAAGGCATTGTATATTATTATTTTATTTTTTTTTTAAAGACATTTCATCTTGTGAATGTGATCAGTCAAAAAGTATTTCATGGATCTTATTACTACTTCACAACATTATAAGGGATGAAGATCTATACCTGGTTTTATTTTCAGACAAACTGTGGTAAAAATGAAGCAGCAGCACTGTGTGGCAGCCAAAGGAGGAAATGGCAGCTGGCTTGTCTGTGCATGGTTTAATGCATTGAAACCACACAAAAAAAAAATACTGTCTGCGGCCCCTTTGGGGCTCCATATATACCATTTTACAGTTCTATTATGTCACAGAAAATGTTAGTCATAGTGCAAATGAAGAATATCCATCCATCCATCTATCTATCCTTTTTCTATAACCACTTGTCCTATTCAGGGTGATGGGGGATCCGGAGCTTAATCCTGAGGCTTCAGTTGCAAGACAGGGGACAACCTAGAATGGGGCACTAACCCATCGCAGGGCACACTCACACACCATTCACTCATACACCCTATGGGCAATTTGGTAACTCCAATTAGCCTCAGCATGTTTTTGGGCTGTGGGTTGAAACTGGAGTACTCAAAGGAAACTCCACAATGACATGGGAAGAACATGCAAACTCCACACACATAGGGCCATGGTGGAGACTCAAACACTGGAACATACATCCTAACCTAATACCATGTATGTAATACCATAATACCATCCTAATACCATCTATGTATACATCCTAACATCCCTTAACAGCTGTAATATACATTAATAACAGACATTAGATAATAATACAAACATCATACAGTGGTACCTCAGTTCTCAAACTCATTAGAACTCGAATTTCTTAAAAGTCAAACCAGCCAGAGCTACCTAGAACTCGATCTGAATCTCAGAAGTCAAACCGTGAACGCCGACCTAAGAACTTGTACATGCGGAGAAATGAATCACGCAGCACATGTCTCAGAGGAAACAAAGGGTAAAGCTTCAATCTCAGCCTCACATTCGCTGGGATAGCATCGCACATGTTTACACTAGCTGAATACAAATATTTAGACAGTAAAAATACATTTTGACAATGATAGTAACAGTAATTATATATAATAAAATACATTTGAAAATAAAAATATTCTTATAAATTATTTTAATATTAATAATATGCCATTAATAGATTTGATAATAATAGTTTTGTCGTGCCGAGCAGGGACGGAACGGAGACAAAGACGCAGACCAAGGGGTATCGCTTGCTTGGAATTTAATTACAGGTAAGGCAGGAAAAACGTGGACGGACAATTACAATGACAGAACTGGTGAAACAAACTGAAACGCAGACAAAATACGGAGGACTAATGTCAACAACCTGCAGAAACAGCTGCACGGGGATTCCACAGGGAGTTAACAGGGAGGCGTGGCACGCGGAATGAGCGGAAGATCGGGGCAGGAGACATTCGGCCTCATTCCCCAACCATTCTTACGAACAAATTTGTTATTAAATCCCACGTACGCACTTTTTTTTACGAAGATTCTGACATTCACTAATGTGTCCTTATCTGAATTTGTTCTTAGCTAAGAACAGAATGTACGTACACTCAAGACCATTCGTACGCACATTTGAGTAATGATAGTAATTTGTTCAAAATAATCGGTTATAACAGTTTTGTTCATTCTACAGTTAAAATTATAGTATTTGAATAATTTATAAAAGTAAAATATAAAAAATAATTTTGAAGCGTAAAAAAATATTCTCTGGCAGTAACGGCGATCATGCGGATTATAAATAGGTCTTTTTCTGCGCATTGACCTTGCTATCAAAATGGCATTAGTTACTTCTTGAAGAGCTTGCCAATCGTGCTCTGAGAAGGGAACGCATGTTTGAAGATCATTTGGACTTATTTGGCACACATCATTCACAGAGAAGGTGATATCTTACCATGTATCAGCTTTCTTGGGGGCTTTATATCCACTGGTTACGCTACTAAATAACGTGTCTATTTGCATTTACCTCCTGTATAGTCAAATCCAGTTATAACGGACTTAAAGGGACCTAGCAAAACAGTTCGTTATATCCAAAGTTGCTGTATGCCCAAAGCACAACTATAGGACACCATTTACTCATGCGACACACTAACAGACACAACTATGGTATATTGTACATGTAGTAATACAACTTTACCTGACCATATGCGTGACTATTAATAATCCCGCCTACGTATCTGCGCTGGATATCACCGGCACGCCACGCGCCCTGTAGGCGGAGCCTGCATGTCTGTTATAGCAGAACAAAACAACAGAGTGGCCCTGAGGACCAAGCTGTAATAGTCCGTTATAAGCGAAATTCCGTTATATACGAGTCCCCTATAGCCGATGCTTTTTCTGCATGATCTTAAAGGCGTACGTGCTTTCACTTACGAAGAAGTGGGATTCACCATTCTTAAGAACAAAGGTGCAAACAATTCTGCTACTTAAGAACACGTCATGAATCCGACGTAGGTTGTTGTTAAATTTCATAGGAACAAATTTAGGAGATTTTTAAGAAAATATTGGCGAATGAGCCCCATTTTTTTTTTTAACTTTACACATTGTTTTGAAACATTTATTTTCTTACTTTACAAATGACTGTTTTGATGAATGTGCTTAGATGTATTTAGTACAGTATAGGCTCTTCTTGTTTTATCCAGTTCATTTTGTGTTTATATGCTAAAAAAAAAAAAACATATTTAGGTTTAATTTTTTGGGGTCGGGAACCAATTAATTGGTTTTCCATTGTTTCTTATGCGAAAAAATTCAGAACTCAACCTTAGGATTTGATCCAGAGTTCTGAAATGATTAAATTCGAGTTCTGAGGTACCAATTGTATAATCATGCAATGTTTGTTATTAATGTACAGTAATATATTAGGGATATTAGGATAGTACTTGCATGCTGCTTATGAATGTTTTATGAATGCATTTTGAAGGTGCACTTAATGAAACACATTACTGAATATAAACATAAATAATATATTTACACATGAACATTAATACATGCAGTTAACCATCCAACTGGAGAAGAAAGATTCTGCAAATTTGCATATGTGGCACAGGTAATAAATGCACAAGTGCAGCTTCCAAAATGTGACAAGGACTCAGAACAATCAGGTAAACATACATTTATCTTTCACATTTCCAAAAGATCCATTTGCTTCTAGAAATTGTACAGATTGCAGAGTGTGGAACAAGTGACAGAGTTGTCCTGGGAATAATAACATTGCAGTTCCAACATTCCTCTTTTGTAGTTTGATTAGTAAGTGGATGTTCTTTCTGCCAACTGAAACTTGTTTTTATGTGAATTCACTTGCGTATTCTAAGTAGTTTGTACTGGTACAATAGATTCTGCATTGTTATATTGTTTTTACAGCCTCTAAAACGTTGAGGGAACAAACGCATCTGACCTTGGTGAAGCTTGCAGTATTTAGCATGATCCGTTTCAATGAAGACGTGGCCCCAGGCCACATTTACAAACAACTGTTTTATGGGATGAGGTTTTCTCAGACATATGAAAGGGAATGCTTTAAATTTTGTATACAATAAGCAAACAGCAGTGACATTAATCATACACAGATTAACACCCTTGTGGGGGAATGCAGTCAGATATTGTTTCACTTACAAAATGCTCATATCAAAAAGCATTTAGGGTTCATGGTTCTCATCTACTAAAAGTGCAATCAGCGTGAGCACAGTACATCCCATCTGAAAGACATGCCTGTATCCATGCTGCCACTTAAACTCGGCCTATTTTGGTTCTGATTAAGAGAGTGAATGAGAATAATGTTTTTGCTGCAAATTCTGTTCCATGGTCACATCGCAATGGAACATCACCCCAAGCTTACTACTGATGAAATGAGAATCTTCCGTCGTCCAGTCCTTTGGGGATCCCGAAAACCATACCACCCATTTGGTGCTCAGAGTGTTGGTGGGAGTGCTGACATGCTAATAGATGAATGTGTATGTGTACTTCCTCTTCCTGCTTTAGTACTGGAGCTCCAGAAAGCCCCTAGCATGACATTCCCTTCTGGTGGCCTGCAGAGGACACCTTCTATCCTGCAAGATCTATTTCACAGGATTCTTCTGTCCATCTGCCCCATCTATATTCTTTTTGCTTTTATCCTTTCTGCAAAGAAACAGGTGAGGACACAAATTTCTTGTAAATCTGCAAACAAATGTATCCATCCACTCTCTTCAACTGTTCATATACAGTTATGATGCATTATCCATAGTGATGGCCAAATCAAGCTTCATGAACCATTTGCTGTATTTTTTGACCCCAGTACATGGTGCTGTTGTTTTGCTTTGGGACATTTTTGACCCCTTTTTTGTACAGAGAACACCATCTAGTGGAATCAGAAAATATAGCAAATAACTCATCAAGTTTCATTTGACCATCACTTATCCAAATAACTGCAGTGAATAAAGCAATTATTAGCTACAGCTGAAAACCAACACTCACTGCGCTATACAGTAGTTTCAGTTTATGTAGACATTTCTTTCTCTTTAATCATAATGAAGAAATATATTTAAAGATATCAAGGTAGCTTGATATGCAAGATCTGAACAATTGTTTGCTATTATTTCACAAAATTGATTTCTTTGTCAGTCCTTACTAAACTTAAAATATATTGTTTAACCTCAGTGACTGCTTTCATAGTCAAATATAATTGAAAACCTGTCAATAAATATAAAAATATTAAACATACAAATCATCAATCTATGAAGAATCAAAATTGCGAAATAACAAAGAATGTATCCCTCAATATGTAAGGGGATGCAAACAACACTGTAAAAGCATACTTTGTTGATTCAAACTTCTTCTCTCTGTAGAACGTGCTCTGTTTGATCAGGTACAAAAGTATCAGGTCACAGAAGAAGGCACCCTGAAAAGTAAGTACTGTTAATGAGAGGAATCAATTTCCTTTTTTTAGGAGAGACTAAAAATTCTCTCAAGCCTCACTGGGAAACAGAAACGAGGAATACCTCAAAGGTAACAACCTGATTTGTATGTCTTGGACAAGGTATTACTCATGTTCCACTGAGATACTATATTTAAAATTAGTTTAAAAACCAGCACTACACAGTTAAACATCCAAATATTCTGAAGAAAAGCTATTAAACTGCAGGTGCCCACCCCTTATCAGAAATAAAATCTTCCCTTCCCTGGCCAGGCACTCTGGGCGAGAATGTGAAATTATAAGCTACTGTTTCAGCGTTTACAGAGATCGGTAGAACATTTTTTATGAATAAAATTAATACTTACAGCTCCCATTAAAGCAAGACCTGATCCAATATTAATTATTGTAGGGATGATGTTAAACTTTCCAGCCTGAAAATAAAACAGACAATAACTGAAAACGAGGTAATCGAATGCAAAGTTTCACAATGTGTGTTGTGTCATGGTGAGCAGGTTATGCGTACCTTTCCATAAACCAAGATGTCAAAGCGGATTCCAAACACTTTAACCAGTGTTCGGTATGTCTGCCCAGCTGGATTTTTGAAATACTTTGCAAATCTAGGTAAGAACAGTGTAATGATATATTTCAATGACCATAAGGATTAAAAATTTCACAGTAGGTATATGTGTCCATATGTTCACCAAATACAAGCACAGAATTCAATGCCGGATCTGTCACATTTAATTTCATGATGAATTTCATATTTCATCACAGTACCGGTCCTAGACTAAGTGGCACCCTAGGCGAATGTGACTGCCAGCACCCCCTATCTGAGACCAAGTGAAACTGGCTGGCAAGTCAGCACCCCCCAGAAGTTGGTACCCTAGGCAGCTGCTTATGTCACCTGTACGATTGACTGGCCCTGTGTCATTATATATTTTATGAGAATACTGTACCTGAAATTGTACCCAGATGAGACTGAGCTGGAGGCAGAGTTGACATCCAACCGAGCAAAGCTATAGTGGGGGCTACACTGAGAATAATCCCGGTCCAGGTCACAGTTCCACTCAATCATAATGCCAATCGATCCACCCTAAAGGAAGGCAATCATAATCACAACAGATCATATCACCCATTACAGGATACTTTATCTGTTTTTTCCCTTCAAAACTATAACAATTTGTTAATGGAGAAATTTTTGAGGGAAACCTTATTCTTACCCTACTATGGTACATAATGCATGACGGAATGTATTGGACCAAAAATGGCAGGGACTTACCATACCAGCCATTTCCTGAAAATTGTGTCCTGCCCAACTAACTATATCCCCTAGGCGGAAAATTGGGCAATATGGATGCTGGATTTTGTCATAGGAACATTTCTTTAGGTACTGGTCATCATTAGTTTCCAGTACATTTGATCTGAGAACAAAGCAAAGGAGAGTGGAATCCAATTAAAATTTTCAATAATTTGATGGCCAGTAATGAAGCTGTTCGTATACTTAAGTTCTACGCTTTTGTTGCATTGTATGCTGAAAACAAAATGAATCAATTCATACAGTACATGGTAGTCTCCCTTGTATCCGCGGTTTCAGTATCTGCAGTTTAAGTCAGTTTACCATGTCAAATGTGAAACAGTATGTTGTTCATCAATCACTCATCAAAATGTATAATATTTAAGTACATTAAAATCACGTTATATATGGGGTCCGCAGATGGTTTGCTGTTACCTGCGGTTTTGGCTATACACGGTAGGTCTTGGAACGTATCACCCGCGGATACAGGAGGACTACTGTAAACTTTTCTGAAGGTCCCATCTTTAAAATTAGTCCATGATTGATTAAGCGTAATAGTTTTAAA
The DNA here is from genome assembly GCA_015164015.2 of Brevimyrus niger. Taxonomy (NCBI): domain Eukaryota; kingdom Metazoa; phylum Chordata; class Actinopteri; order Osteoglossiformes; family Mormyridae; genus Brevimyrus; species Brevimyrus niger. Next base: position 17,079,976 of record JAABNY020000035.1, read on the forward strand.
TGTAGATTGCTCCATGACCTTGACTAGAATAAGCTCTCAAAAGACTGATGATGATTTAGATATGAGTAACTAGATTTTAGCTAATAGGTTTTAGCTTTGGTGACACAAGTCATAAGAAGAATCTAAGCATGGAAAGTACTTACTACTTAGGCATCTGTCATAATCATAAAGACTTATTTGTAGATCTTATTTTATTCAACATTAATTGTACAGCTAATAACCAGCTAACATGCTAGCAGCTAACATGACGTCTTCTCTGGATATCTCCCTGCTTTGTAATTCTGGAGCAGAAAGGTAAGGAATTTCATGAATGTCTTAATGCAATCTGTGGAACACTGGAACAGCACAAAGCACTTACTTTGAAAATCCAAACTTAGGAAACTGGATGAAATTTTTTATATAGATGGTGAAGTTTTCAGCTTGTCCCAACACAGGTTCGCTAAGGAAAAACATTGATAGAGGTGTTATGTCTATTGTAAAAACTTTTATACCTGTTACTGCTGGATCATAATTTGCAATAAGCTAGATGGTAGCAAAACTGTTTCTGTTGAGGGACACACAAAGAATTATATCACAGACTAAGTACACAAAGGCACTGTGAGGGAGCAGTGTTCATGTTTAGGTGTTGAGAGTGGTACTTACCGTGGTTGACGGCCCCTCTCAACTGGACACCAACTATATATCTCACACGTGCCAGTGGAGTTTCTGTCCTTCTTCAGGCACCGGCCACTCTTAATTCCTACCAGACAGAACAAATTGCATTGGGTTTTAACACAATGCTAGCAGCTTGTTATCATTTGTGTTTTTCATGTGTAAAGTTAGGTAAATTCATAAAGCAGTGGTTGCCAATGCAGTGACTGCAAGCGACTAGTAGCCTGCAGTTACTACTGTAAGTATCCTACATTATACTGACAAATCGATATATTCATTTTGTATGAGTATGATTTCATTTCAGATGATAGGTGCTGCACTGTCATGGTGTGGTGAGGAGTGGACATGAAAGGATAATTAATTACAAGCCCATCCCGTGGTACCTCACCAAATAATTTTATTTGTAGAAGTAGCTCTCACTGTAAAAATGTTTAGAGACCCCTAGTATAAAGTATATACCAGTCAGCCATAACATTAAAACCACTGACAGGTGAAATGGAGAAAAACTGATTATTATCTCATTACATCTACATCATATGGACAAAAGTATGGGAATGCACTTCTTAATCACTGAATTCAGGTGTTTCATACAGTCTCATTGCCACAGGTATATAAAATAAAGCACCTAGTCGTGTAATCAGGTTTACAAACAGCTGTGAAAGAATGTATTGTACTGATGAGCTCAGTGAATTCAAGTGAGCTTCTGTTATAAAATGCCACCTTTGCAATACATTAGTTTGTGAAATTTCCTCCCTGCTAGATATTCCATGGTCAATTGTAAGTAGTGTTATTGCAAAAGCGAAGTGTTTAGGAATGACAGAAAGTCACTCACAGAAACTCAATGATAGACCACATAAAGTAACAGAGCGGGGGCGCCAAGTGCTAAGGCACACATTGAGGAAAGGGAAAAAACATGCTACTGTGTTGTTTGGTATAATTGTGTACATCACACTGAACATGGACCAGATAAAGCAAAGGAGTATCTGTGGAGGTCAACAGAATGATAATTGATAACCATGCTAATGGTAAAGGCTATAAGACCATCTCCAAGGAGCTTAATGTTGCTGTGACTACAGTTGGCAATATTACTAAAAGTAAAGGGTTCATGGGACTGTAGCCAACCTCCCGGAACGTGGCTGCAGGAGTAAATTCAATCCCAGGTTCATCAGAAGGATAGTGTGGATAGTAGAAAAAGATCTGAGGAAACCTTGAGCTCCAAGGTCAAGTTTAGTCACTTTCTCATCGCACCATCCACTGCATTTAGAACACTAATGGGCCTCAGGAAAAAGACCCAGGAGGGCGCTATCAAAGCATCCTGGGGCAAAACATACTGCCCAGTGTGAGAAAGCTCAGCGTCATTCGTAGGTCATGGGTCCTCTAACAGGAAAATGATCCAAAACATACAGGTAAAAGCTTATTCTTAAATGACCCTCCATGAGGCCAGATCTTAGTCCTATTGAACATCTATGGAAAGATATGAAAATTGTGTGGAGACACCATCCTTCAAACCTGTGACAGCTTGAGGAGTTTGCTCAGGAATTGCGGACCAAAGTACCTGTTTGCAAATGCAGTCTCATTGTGAAATACTGAGATCGCTTGTTGGCAGTGATTGCTGCAAACGGTGGTGCCACAACATATTAAATTAAGGGTACCATATTTTTTGCCCATGCCATTTTCGTTTGTTTAATTATATAAAATATTCAACTGAATCAATAATCAAAGGCAAAGTCTGATTTGTGTTAAATGTGGAATAAACAATAAGGGATGCCATTAAACTTTCGTCAGTTTCAAGTTATTTTAGAGATAGTTGTGTTTTTTGTGCTTGTGGAAGGGTGCCAACAAATTTGTCCACATCTGTAGTGTTTCAAAGGTGCCATTGGACAAGTGAACAGTCAGTTCTTCAAGTTGATGTGCTGGAAATAGGAAAAATGGGCAAGAGTTAGGGACTGAGCAACTTTGACAAAGGGTGAATTATGATAGCTAAACGACTGGGTCAGAGCATTTCTAAATGGCAGGTCTTGTGGAGTTTTCCCGGTATGCAGTAGTGAGTACCTACTAAAAGTGATCCAAGGAAGGCCAACTGGTGAACTGGCAATGGGGTTGTGGGCACCGGAGGTTTATTAATGCACATGGAGAGCACGAAGGCTAGCCCATCTGGTGTGACCCCACAGAATAGCTACTGTAGCAAAAACTGCTGAAAAAGTTAATGCTGGCTATGATAGAAAGGTGTCGGAACCTAGAGGTCATCTCAGCTTGCTGTGTATGGGGCTGATTAACCGAAGACCGGTCAGAGGGCCCATGCTGACCTCTGTCCACCAATGAAAGTATCTACAATGGGCACTTTATTGTCAGAACTGGACCAAAGAGTGATGGAAAAAGGTGGCCTGGTCTGAAGAGTCATATTCTTTGTTACATATGTGGAAAGCCGGGTGTATGTGCATCATTTACCTGTCTGGGGAAGAGATGGCACTAGGATGCAATATGGGAAGAAGACAAGCCAGCATAGGCAGTGTGATACTCTGGGCAATGTTCTGCTGGGAAACCTTGGGTTCTGACATTCATACAGATGTTACTTTGACTCATACCACCTACCTAAACATTACTGCAGACTGAATACACCCCTCCATGACAACAGTATTCCCTAATGGCTGTGGCTTCTTTCAGCAGGATAATGCTCCCTGCCACACTGCAAGAATTGTTCAGGGACAGTTTGAGGAACATGAAAAAGAGTTCAAGGTATTGACTTGGCCTCCAAGTTACCCAGATCTCAAGCTGAACAAGCATCTGTGGAATATGCTGGACCAACATCAGGCCCCACCTCTTACAGGACTTAAAGGATCTGTTGCTGATGTATTTTTGCCAGATACCACAGGTGAAATGACATAAATGTATATGAACTGATATTTATAATTTGCAGTGGTATTTGTATTCACACTTTGTATTACCAGTACAAGCATGGTCCTGCATCAGTAATTCATTTAAAGAAATATCTGTTATTCATTAATTGTTACCATGCCCAGCCACCACCATCTCTCCTTCTGCACAGTCCACATTCTCAGTACAGCGGCCGTCTGGGACCCTGGAACTCTATACAAACAAAAACATCCATGTTATTGATTGGTTACAGTTTGATTTGCTTTAAAGGCTAGTTCCTGTAGCTTTCAACACAGTTTTCGAGTGAAATGGCTTATAAAAACCCTATGGCACTGTACTATGTCTTGTTTAAAGTTGAACAGTAGTTTTACTGCATGCCAATAAATTTTACACTTGAAATCACTTTTGTATATACCAACTCTTGTCCAGGGTGGAAAATATACTGGAATTGTGCCCAGCTACCTTATGATTACAGCCCCATGTAAGGAAAGATTTCATCAGTTGGCATGTACATGGCTTTCTGTAAGGCGAGGTTCTGTGGCAATTTCTTGACCAGGAAACAATGATGTAGGCTGTCCTACCACTTCACCTGCATATGCAAACTTTGTGGTCTCATGGTCCATTCTTAGCTAGGGTGGCAGTAAATTAACTCTAGCATGGTTATATCTAGAAAGATTTCAATATTCTTCAATGTTTTAACTTTTCCTTTGCTTGAACCACTAAAACAGCAATTGACTTAAAAGAGTGGGGAATACAGTTCTTGCAATGAGAACATGTCATGAATGTTTTTTCAAACATTAAATTACCAATACTAGGAGAACTCGGTGAAGGGGCAATGCCATTTTTGTTGGTATTTTTCAGAATCATGAAATGCTTTAAAGAGATTATAAAAATGTGATAAAAAGTGAATGTAGTTTCAGAAGTGCCTCTGGAAGTGGTTCCTTAAGATAATTTCAGTTGTATTTAATGAGAAGTGAACAATAAATCATGGTGACCAATACAGAAAAGATGAGGACTGCACCACTCTCTTTTATTACCATCTCCATTTTGGCACATTGAATGCTTACCTAGCTTTGTAGGCTAGGGCTTGAAGTATCTTATACTCTTTGTACTGACTTTTTGCTACTCAATACTGAGTCATTGCTGATCTAGTCTACTTTTGGAACAGTAGCCAACCATCCATCCATACGTCTATAAATCTTATACATTACAAAGCTGCAGTGGACCTGGAGTCTACCCCAGGAAGATCAGGACATAAAACAGGGAACACTCTGGATAGCATGTAAGTCCATAGCAGGTACACTATCAGCAGGTACACTATCAGACTCTCTTAGTAACGAATCATGCTTTTGGATTGTTTGCAAACACATGGAGGAACAGACAGTGTGATTGACATTAATGAAGACCACAGCCAGTATTACATGAAGAGTAGATTTTAATTGATATTTAACCAAAACTTTCACAGCTACAACTAACTAATGCAGTCTACTGAGTACTAAGCACTGATTGTAAAGAGTGATTTCCCGTTGTGCTTCAAACTACTGTTCAACCTCTCTTACCTCAGCACAGTATCCAAGCACCTGTTTTGGTGTCTCAATAAAGTTTGTAATGATGAAAAAGACCTTCTCCCCCTGGAAACACACACACACACACACACATCAATATTTCTTTCAAAGACTGCTACTTTTATTTCTTTCTTTTAAATAGCAAAAACCACTGAGTTGTAGAAAAGAAGAAATTACCTATGAATGTACTTGTTTACAGCAGCTAAACAGTAAGCTCATAAGGTGTGTTAAACGTAAAATTTTTGTAAGTCTCGTAAAGTAGAATTCTAAATTAATGTACAAGTAGCTGGCTGGAATTAGTCTATGCTGACGAGACAGAAATCATGTGACCAATTTATAAAAGTTAGCAGGCAATAAAATATTACACTGTCCATTCCAGATTACATGTCAATAAGGAAAAATGTAAAATTCAGGATAGCACCCCCTGTTGAATATCTTCTTTTTCTGTGTTCACTGCTTTCTGTGTTCACAAGCCCCAGCCACTTTACTCTGCATATTCCCAAACAATATACTGTAGGTATATATTATGTATATTCTACATAATGCATATTTTTATGTATATGTTGTGTTTTACATGGTTAGGTACTTCTATTTTTTTCTTGAATGGTTTTTATCTGTGGTGGATATGTATGTTTTATATTTTTATCTATTCTTTTGTTTTTTGTTTGCAGCATCTGTAGGAGTGAACAAACTAAGAATTTTATTGTGTAGATTTCATACATATGACAATAAACTACTTGAATCTTTGTCCCAAAGAAAGTATTGTGTGCGCCATATTAATTAATTAAACTATTACAAGGAACATGCTTTACTTTTTTCAGCTACAATATGTATAAACTATAACAAAAAGGAACTTAATTCATGCACTTACCTGGGGAGGAATGACATAATCTTCCGGCCCCCAAATATGTACTCCCGTCTCCGTGGTATTGGTGAGTATCACACCCTTAAGTTTAGTGATCACTGAGCTCTGGATAGATTCCTCCACTTCTTGGTAGCCTTTCTTTGTCAGGAAGACCCACCTATACAGGTGCACTGGATATAAAACTTCCAGATATCCAGCACCAATCAAAGGCCTAGATACACCTACTAAAAATATGCAATAATGACCCTAAGCACACCTCAAAGTATAACAGTGTAAATACTGTTATCTGGTGAACAAGGAAAGAGATGGAGTGCTGTGGCAGATGACCTGCCCCCACAATTTCCTGACCAATTCCCTGTAATATGATCTTATAGAGCTAGTTAGGGGTGAGTAGGGGGGTTTCTAGCGATTGAAAAGATCAGGGGCTAAGTCAAGTTTACCTGGGGCTTGTCTTTTTTTGTTTTTGAAGAAAAATGGGTGTCAGGGCTCGGTTGTAACAAGTGGTTATTTCAGTCAAGAACATAAGAAATTTACAAACGAGAGGAGGCCATTCGGCCCATCAAGCTCGTTTGGGGAGAACTTAACTAATAG
>JAABNY020000035.1:17133957-17145080 GCA_015164015.2 Brevimyrus niger
GGGGGGTGTTGCTCCGTCCATAACTGCAGATTCAGGTCTTGCGTAGATTTTCTCTTGACCGCTCCGTGCCGTCTCTCTCTTCAATAGGAAGAAAAACAGAGAATACTTATTATTAGAATAAGAATTAGAATTAGAATGAATAGCGTTTTTATCACACGTGTAAAAGAAATAATATACTCACTATATGGAGTTTTCTATCCGCATCGTCTCTTGTAGGAAAGAAAAAAAAAAAACAAAATACTCCCGTGTAGTTTTCTCTTTCCAGTGGGTCAAGGCCTTGATGATACTTGGGGGTACTCGGGCCTTCTTTTTACCAAAGGAGGAAAGCTATGCAGGTCCCATGTAGTTTTCTCTTTCCAGTGGGGCAAGGCCTTGATGATACTTGGGAGGGGGGAACCCCGCTCAACGTAATAAAAATTTCTGCGGATGTTTTTTTTTCTGGTCTATTTGATGTACGCTGCTGTGTTTCTCTTTTAACCCATATTTGTACTTGTGCACAGACGTACGGGAGGATGTACATAATGGCCATATATGAAAAACCCAAAACTTGAAACAAAATTTACTGGAAAACAAAATGTCCAACTTGATGTGTGGCCCAAGTTATTAGAGATGTCCCGGATGACCTACCGGGATGTACATAGTGTGGCACATACACTTGACTGGGATTTGACCTATGATGCTGTAATACAAACGGTTGCATGAGGAAAAACACAAACTTGAAACACGTTTGAAAAAAAAAAAACTAGCACATACAAGGCCAAGCTACTGGTGCTGGAGGGGTGTTGGCTTTCACAGACACACGGTCAAACTGCAGCTAAGCGTTTTTATTGGACAACGATAACGTCAGACCCATTTTCCCAGACCCACCTCCTCCTCTCATTCTTTGCTCCAACTTGATCATTTTTTCTCAGAGTCTCATTCTCTCAGAGTTTCTTTCAGACTCGCGCAGCACGGCTCTCAGCTCTCCGGCATCGCTCTCTCCGAGTCCTTTCTGGATTATCCAAAGCCACAGGGACCTTACCACAGTACCGGAGCAGACCCAGCATCGCTTTCTCCGAGCCCTTTTTTTTGTGGATTCTCCAAAGCCTGGGACCTTACCACAGTAACACACCAGACCCAGCGTACGCTCACACTCCATCAGGTAACCCACCCGCTCAGCCCCACTGTTTAGGACCCACCAGCCCCCCACCACGCTCAGCTCCCCTGCTCGGCATCCGGTGGCAGCCGACACACTCATAAGCACTCTCCTCAATATAAAATAATATTTAAAAAAATAATAATAAATAAATAAATTGTTACGTCCTGCCTCCAACGATCCCAATTGTGTGCCACACCCACCTTGTTACCTCCTGTTTTGCCCTGATTGTAGTCACCTGTTGCTTGTTAAGTATAGCTTGTCTTTTGTATTTAGTCAGTGTCTCTGTCAGTAGTCCCCAGATCCGTCATTGTCGTGCTTGTATGTGAGTACCCTGCCTGTCTTCTGGATTAAACCCCTTGTGTTTCCTGTAATCTGACTTCGCCTGCCTCCCTTGATCGTGCGACACTCACCCAAACGTAACATAAATAAAATAAATAAATAATTACAATAAAATAATAATAAATAATTTAATGATAATAAATAATTAAAATAATATATAAATTATTACATTATAATAATATATAAATAAATAAACCACTCTCCCAACGCTCAACCTCGCTCACAGCCAAAAAAATACCACCTTTGCACTACCTCGTGACGTCAGTTTGACTTACTTCAAAGACCTGTCACTTTTTGATTTATTTGACCTTTGTGACCTTTGACCCAACCTGTGACGTCCACAGCCCCGGAGGGGCGGGGCTCCGCAGGTGTTGCGAGTTCCCCTCGTCAACACCTGCATAAGAAGGACTGAGTCCTTCGCTGGAGTGCGAAGTATTGAGCCATATGTATTCATTGTGCCTTACTGAGCATTCTCTCGTCTTTCGTCTTCCCTCTCACCCATTGTTTACTTTCCTGCCTTAGACCCAGCGCCTCTTGTTTCCATCTCCTCTCCCTAGCCCAGTTCCCGTTCCTGATCCCTTCGCCCCGTGCCGCCCTGTCTCCAGCCCTTCGTCCCTCCCTGGTTTTCCAGCCCTGTCTCTGCGTTCCGGATTGACTACCTGGCTTTCGACCCTCTCCAGGCGAGAAAACGACCACAAATTTCGCCTGTCCCTTGTGTTACCTTTGCCTTGCCTCTCTGGCTTACCATTAAAACCCTCTTCCCTCGCATACCTGGGTCTGCTCCTCTGTCCGGATTCGTTACAGAATACTTCGCCTACACCATGGATCCAGCGAGGAATCTGGAGGGCAGGATCGCCTCGGTCGAGCAGATGCTTACCTCACAAGCTGCTCAGGTACCGCTACTGTCGTCTCCTCCACGGATTGCTTCGCCACCCATCGTACTGCCCGAACGCTACGATGGAGATCCCGATCATTGTAGGGGTTTCCTCATGCAAGTGGGGATTTATGCGGAGGAACATCCGGAGGTGATTAGTTCTCCTGGCGCTCAAGTATGTTTCACGGTTTCACTACTCACTGGTCCAGCCCGTGAATGGGCAGAAGCCTTGTGGTCAGATGGCAGTCCCATCCTGCAGTCGGCTCAGAGCTTCCAAATTGCTCTTCTAGAGGTATTCAACCATCCGGCTGTAGGGCGTCGCCCCGGATGGCGCCTCCTGGAGTGCAAGCAAGTCACCCGAACAGCTGCGGAATTCTCACTCGAGTTACGGACAATCGCCGCCGCCTTACGTTGGTCCGATGATTGTCTTCAAACAATCTTCCTTCGAGCCCTCAATCCTGAACCACAGGACGAACTGACTGCTCGCAGTGAGGCCCCATCCTTTGATGAACTGGTTCGTCAAGCGGTTCAGCTTGACGACACCGTCCGCGATCGCCGCAGACGAAGACCGGTGCCTCCACCCGAGCGATCCCCCGCTACAGGGGTGGAACCCATGCAGCTGGACAGAACACCCCTCACCACAGAGGAACAACGTCGCCGGGTCCAGGAGGGGCTATGCCTGTACTGCGGCGCCTCGGAGCACCTCATCGCCGCCTGCCCCCGCAGACCTCCATCCGGTCGACATCCCCACCTGGTAAGAACAGTTGACTGTCCACTTACCATTGTGTCTTAGTTCTCCTTTCCAGTGGTGATTAGTTGGAGAGGAAGACCTGGAGGTGCATGCCCTGATTGACAGTGGGGCCGCCGGCAACTTTATTGATGAGAGGATAGCCCGACGCCTTTAGCTCCCTGTCTCCGAGCTCCCGACCCGTCTATCGGTGCATGGCGTAACCCGAGAGAAACTGACAGAGGGCACTATCACCCATTGCACCCAACCCTGTGGGCTTCAAGTGGAAGTGGTTCATTCTGAGGACATCGAATTCTATGTGTTGCCTCGTACGAAGGATCCGCTGATCCTAGGCTTACCTTGGTAGAGACTCCATAACCCTCGGCTTAACTGGAGAACAGGAGAGATCGAAGCATGGTCAGACGGGTGTCGCCAAGATTGTCTCTCCCTTCCCGCTCCACCGGAGTAGAAAGTCCGGAACCGGAGAACCATGCCAATATTCCACGTGAGTACTCAGACTACATCGACGTGTTTAGCCATAAAAGGGCAGTCTTACTACCTCCCCATAGGGAGAATGACTGTGCAATAGATCTGCTAGAGGGTGCTACGCTTCCCTGCGGAAGACTGTATCCAGTGTCCCTACAAGAACAAGAATCGCTCGATGCATATGTACAAGAAGGGGTAAGTCAAGGCATTATACGCCCTTCTACTTCCCCGGTAACGGCAGGGTTCTTCTTTGTAAAGAAGAAGGATGGGGGATTAAGACTGGTGGTGGATTACCGTGCCCTAAATGCGATAACTGTTAAACAACGTGAGCCTCTACCTTTAATCCTGCCAGCCTTGCGTCGAGACAATATTTTTACTAAGTAGGATTTACGAAGTGCCTATAACTTGGTACGTATCCGGAGAGGGGACGAGTGGAAAACCTCATTCATCACCAATAGGGGGCAGTACGAGTATCTCGTGATGCCTTACAGGCTGGCGAACAGCCCATCCATCTTCCAAGCCTTCATGAACAGGGTGTTTAATGATATGTTGGATCGGTTTGTGGTGGTGTACATTGATGACATCTTGATCTATTCCTCTTCCTTCAAAGAACACGTGAAGCACGTCTGGCAGGTGTTACAATGCCTCAGAACCACCTGTTTGCCAAGGAGGAGAAATGTGAGTTTCACCAGTCACAAGTACGCTTTCTGGGATACGTTATTCGCCCCGGGGAGGTTGCCATGGAGGAGCAGAAGACCTCCACCATCCTCCAATGGCCCGAACACTAAGAGCTCCAACGTTTTCTCGGGTTTGCTAATTTTTACAGGAGATTTATTCGTAATTTCAGCCAGATAGCAGGTCCCCTCACATCGCTCACCAGGGGTAAGCCTGTAAAACTACAGTGGAGTCCTGTGGAAGATTGGGCTTTTGAACAATTAAAGAAAGCCTTTTGTTCCTCTCCAGTTCTGATACAGCCTAATCCATAGGTACCCTTCGAAGTGGAAGTTGACGCTTTAGAAGCAGGGGTAGGCGCCGTGCTGATTCAGCGTGATCCAGGGACCGGACAACGCCACCCCTGTGCCTTCTATTCCCAAAAACTGTCAGCTGCAGAAAATAATTACTAGGTAGGAGAGAGGGAACTGTTAGCCATTAAACTGCCCCTGGAGGAGTGGCGCCATTGGTTGGAGGGGGCCCAGCATCCCTTCCTCGTCCTAACGGATCACAAAAACTTGGAATACCTCCAAACCGCCTGACGATTCTCCTCCCGTCAAGCCCGCTGGGCTATGTGGTTTGCCCGCTTTAACTTTTGGGTGAGTTACCTCCCTGGAAAGTGTAATATAAAGGCTGATGCGCTGTCACGACAGCATGATCCACCAGAGAGCAGTGAACAGGCATATCCCGTTCTCAATCCGGCTTGCTTCATTTCGACCATCACCTGGGGTTTGGAGGAGCGCATCAAAGCGGAACAAGAAAGAAACCGCCGACCTCCCGACTGCCCGACCGGACGCCTCTATGTTCCCATGCCTCTACGGTCGGAGCTCTTAGCCTGGATTCATGCCAATCCTGGGACCGGTTATCCAGGGGTGGGTGCCACAGCTCGGTTAATTGAAAGCAGGTACTGGTGGCCCCGGTGGCGATTAGAGGTACAAAACTACGTGAACAGCTGTCCAGATTGTGCCCAAAGCAAAAGCATGAATCAGGTCCCGGCCGGCTTATTGCAACCTTTGCCGGTTCCCCAAAGACCATGGTCGCACCTAGCTATGGATTTCATCACCGATCTACCTCGCTCCTCGGGGAAAACAGTCATACTCACCCTTGTTGACAGGTTTTCTAAGATGTGTAAGTTGATCGCTCTGCCGAAGCTACCCACCTCTACAGATTTGGCCAAGACCCTAATCCAAGAAGTGTTCCGTAATACTGGTATCCCTGAGGATTTAGTGTCGGATCGTGGACCCCAGTTCACCTCTCGGGTTTTCAGGGAGTTTTGCAGCAAGTTAAAAATTTCCCTCAGCCTAACGTCGGCATACCATCCCCAAGTGAATGGGTTAACTGAAAGGACCAACCGGGAAGTAGCCAAAGCCCTGAGGCTGCTAGTGTGGTCTCAACCTGAAAGATGGACATTGTCCCTGGCCTCTCCGCCCCAAACCTTCTTACCTTGTGGATGCACCGCCAGTTCCTCCAGCCTCACCTACGTGGAAGATCGCAGGGATCGATGATTCTCGACGCAGACGTGGGCAGCTACAGTACCTAGTGGACTGGGAAGGAACCAGTCCGGAGGAGAGGAGCTGGGTTTCCCCACGGGAAGTGGAAGACAAGGATCTACTCACTGCCTTTCATGCCTCTCATCCCCCGTGCCGCCCCATCCCCCGTGCCGCCCTGTCTCCAGCCCTTCGTCCCTCCCCGGTTCTCCAGCCCTGTCTCTGCGTTCCGGATTGACTACCTGGCTTTCGACCCTCTCGCCTGTTCCACGACCACGAATTTCGCTTGTCCCTTGTGTTACCTTTGCCTCGCCTCTCTGGCTTACCATTAAAACCCTCTTCCCTCGCATACCTGGGTCTGCTCCTCTGTCCGGATTCGTTACACAACCTGTCAGTTTGACTCACTTCAAAGACCTGTCACTTTTTGATTTATTTGACCTTTGTTCACATGGGCATGCTGATAGCGATCAGTTAAATATGAGCGGAACCAAGGAGTGCTGTCCCTGTAATGACTACACCTTCTAACCAGTCCATTTGCACAGTATCAAATGCTGCAGTTAAATCTAGTAATACCAACAGCGATATACAGCCCCGGTCAGAAGCCATAAGTAAATCATTCATTACTTTGACTAGAGCAGTTTCTGTGCTATGGTTTGGCCTAAAGCCAGACTGATATAATCAATTAGTATTATTTTTTTATAGGAAAGAAAACCACTGATGAAAACCTCTTCCATGATTTTTTAAATGAAAGGAAGATTTGAGATAGGTCTATAGTTTGCTTTACCTAAATGATTGTTTAGATGCATCTCTTGTACACAAACACTATTGATTATTTATTATTGTTCAAAAACTTTCATTTCTTTTTTGTGAAGCTGCTTTGAGACAATGTCCATTGTTAAAAGCGCTATATAAATAAAAATGACTTCACTTGACTTGACTATAGTTTCCTAAAACACTAGGTCTAAGATCTGGTTTCTTTAGGACGGGTCTGATAACAGCCATTTTAAAAGGTTTTGGATCATTTCCAAGCTTAAGAGATGAGTTTAATACATTTAACATTGCTAATCTGTGGTGCAATTTCCTTGAAAAAAATTAGTAGGAATTGGGTTTATTATATAATTGTGCATTATAATATCAGATTTTGCAGTGAATATTAAAATCTTTCAGACTGAAACTAAGTTTTGAATAATTAATTTTAACCACCTGTAGGATCACACATGCACATATCACAGGGCCTAAATTCCAGGTGGCCTGAGACAAGGCCAAGCCTGGTACTACAGGCACCAAAGGGGGGTTACACAAATAAACACACACACATACACACACACATACACAGATAACAAGGGGGGGCAGCACTTCAACTTTTATTGGCCAAAGATTTGAGGACCTACAGACAAGCAGAGTGGACCTCAAGGACAGGGCTCCCTCGACTTGGCACACAACCCCCTCCCCAGACATCCTGCCTTACATACCACTCATCCAACAAACCAACACCCTAAAGAAAGTTTCATTTAAGTTTGGCTTTTGTATACCCTGTATATTGATTTACCCATGACTACTAGTCTCAATATACCGATGGGTTATATTTGTATGTGTCCTTAGACAATCTTAGTGTTTTGTGTGCCACCCTTATAACCATGTTCATGGAGTATCACATATTTTACCCCTTTACACTTGAACACTTATACACTCGCCTGTCCCTTGTGTTACCTTTGCCTCGCCTCTCTGGCTTACCATTAAAACCCTCTTCCCTCGCATACCTGGGTCTGCTCCTCTGTCCGGATTTGTTACACAACCTGTCAGTTTGACTCACTTCAAAGACCTGTCACTTTTTTATTTATTTGACCTTTGTTCACATGGGCATGCTGATAGCGATCAGTTAAATATAAGCGGAACCAAGAGAGTGCTGTCCCTGTAATGACTACACCTTCTAACCAGTCCATTTGCACAGTATCAAATGCACTTGAACACTTATATAAATTTGAATAAATAAATGGGTATAGCGACCACTGCATATATATTGTCATGGGTATACCAGAAGAATCTGGAAATTGAAATCCTTACATTCAGAGGGTCTTCTTTCTTTGTTTAACAACTCCACATTCTTTGGAGCCCTTATCTGATCTTGGCATCATAGCAAGCTCTCTGTTTCTACCAGGTTATATTAAAAGAACTTAATTAAGGTGTACATTATCCATTTTGGAGAAGTTCAATTGGAATACGCCATACCAACCAAAATTTGTGTCCAGATGTGAAACTTATATTGATATTACCACAAACTAACAGCCATGCCTATCTAAGGATAAGATGTGCTGCTTTTAACGTGAATATTTGATGTAATGTCCACACAAATTGTAACATTTGTTGAGGTGCAACCCAAAACAGCTGTATCATATACTGATGTGAATCAGGCACATACATAAAATAATGAATTGTTTAATCAATGAATACAGATGGTATGAGGTGTGAACCGGTGAAGCTGGTATGGCATGTTTGGTGTCAAACTGATGGATAATCACCCCTGATTCCAAATCTGGTCAGTAATTACCATAAAAGTGGATGCATCAAAAGTTATAAAGGCTTAATGAACATCATCAATAAAGGGATAATTAGTCGGGCCATAAATCCCAAAAAGACTAATACAGACCCCCTTCCAAAAGCCCGCCAAATGGATGGCCAGCCATTGGTCCAGGAGTCGAATTCCTGGTAATCCCTATTCATAAACTTTAAGCCATAAAACCCTGAAACCTCAGGAACAAAGCAAAACAGGAAAAAAAACATCAGCGATCGAGAGAGGTCAGCCCAGGAGAAGAAAAGCCCACAAGAAACTCTCCGGTGAAGGCCTAGCTGAACAGAGAACAGCAACTAAGCCAAAGCTTCACCAGGAGAGAGAATCCAAGGGCTCCACTCCACTGCTCCAAACACCGCGCCTTCCTGAGTGCCGTCATCCCAGCATCCCATCAACTCTGCAACCAATTGCCAAGACCCCCCCCCACTCTGCAACCAATTAAGTAAAGTACTTCCTCTTATTCTAACACTTAAACTGTCCTGTTAACCTGCTACAGTTTAAGGCTTTAGGGTTGTGTTTCCACAGACTGTGTTTGCTTTGCAGAACAGTATTTCCCTTTTAAGGTTACTCATTCAAATCCGGTCATTGCATTTCTATAATTACATTGTCTGTTTCTATTCCGTTATTTCGTATTGTTGTCCTTGTTAGGTGTAAAGTCGGTCTTATGTTAGTTGTAGTGTTAGGAATAAATGCATGTCTCTTACAAAACTTCAGCTTTCCGTTCTTTGAGTGCTCGCAATAATCCCTGCCTCTGTGTGATCTTGCTACATGCTCTGAAACCTCAAACTCACCTGAAATATTGCGAGACTCTCTCTCATAGGCCAAGAGAGGAGTTTCACTACCAATCGTTTATATTACCTGGCGACGCAGCTCGCTGGACGAGCCTTCTAACCCAGGTTACTAAGTGATACTGGTAATTAGTGAATCCCATTTAAGTCGCACATTAACAGACTCACAGGGATATAGCAATCGAGTTTGGAGGAGCCGACCATTTGGCATAACAATTGGTTAATAATCAGCATTAAATAATAATTTATTAAAATTTAAATAATTTAAAATATATTGGTGGAGTTATTAAAATTTACCTGAGCTAATAATTCCTACACACCTTTCTAGCCCTATAGCCTGGCAACGTATCTCGGGGGATACATACATTTTAAAAGTTGCTAGATACCACAACAAACCCATTTTTCTTTCATCGGCATATTAAAGCAATAGTCATAAATAGTTTCATGAATGTACAGTGATACCTCGGTTCTCAAACTCACTAGAACTCATATTTCTTGAAAGTCAAACAAACCAGTTTGACCTTGAACTCGATCTGAATATCAGAAGTCGAACTGTGAACGCTAATATAAATTGTATGTGCCAGGAAATGAATCAAACTACAATGCAATACTTAGTTGAATGCCTTTTTCACAGACTGGACGATTAACCAAGTAAAGCAGCGCAACATTACAGTGACTATCAATAAATAAACCACTAACTTATGTGTACTAATAGAGCATTTATGTCATTTATTTAAACTTTATTTTACCAGGTAAATTAACTGAAAACCAGTTCTCACTGCTTTACGTGATATTCGAGAGAAATAGATTATGCATCAGAACTGCCAGGGATAAAAAAACCATGCACGTAACTAAACTCCTCAGCCAATTAGGGCAAAGGTGTGTCGTCATGGAGGCAGTTCTTGTATGTGCAGCCGGGTGAGAGGTTGCAATGCATCTAATGCATTGCGTCAGGATCAGAATGCGTAAGCCAGCACTGTAAGCAAGTTGAACACAGCCAATGACCAGACTGGGGAAACAAACTGAAACACGGACTTAATACAGAGGACTAATGACAACAACCAGAAACAGCTGATCACATGGGGATCCCATACGAGGATAACGAGGGAGCGTGGCACCAGATGCATGAAAGCTGGCAACCCTGTTGAGAGCCCTGCCTACTGCATCTATCAGATGTTGCTCTTCCTCTTCCACCTTTTCTGCACTCTGTATGCGAGTGCATCTATGTAATAACGTGCTTGCAGGAGGATCATATGTAATTTATTTTGGAATTTACCTGGAAACAACAAATGCTGTTTTATGATTGGCTGATAGGTGGTTATTAACTCTATATAACTCAGGACAGTTATCAAAATGAAGGATAACTCCATTAAATCTATACAAAGGGACACCTTGTTGGGCATTATCCCTTACTTCTCAACGTGAGAAAGGTGTGGCGTGTGAGCCTGTCACCTGGGTGAAATGTGTGTCTGAGAGTTAATGTGTGTTAATGTTACTGGTTTCACAGTAAACACGCTTTGTTGTGTCCTCCAACACCAACAAAAGATAGTAACAGTCTTCCAAACACAAGTTGCAGGCACAGTATGCAACGTGGGATGCCATGGTTTGTCTGTCTAACTTGCAAACAGCTTGTCAATAATGTACACTGAAGCTTTCAGTCTTGCCTCTTCTTGACACTACAAGTTGTCAGTGGTGCAATGGAGACAGTGTGAATGTCGACACTTTTTTTTTAGCTGAATACCCATAAATAGTTGAACTCTTACGAGATGAGAGGCCATTGTCAGAGTGTCCACTGTCAACTCCTTCAATGCAAATGTTACTCAACTTACTCAGCAGGAGTACTGCCAGGTTTCTGGTAGGGAACAATAAACAAAAATTGACCAAGTCACCAAAATGTCCTGAATATAGTTAATGACTGTATTACAGTTTTTCTCGATTGCTTAAACACATTTCTTGAAAGTATGCCTCATATTCTCACAACAGTAAACACAAATCCATAACTTC
>JAABNY020000035.1:17170323-17186446 GCA_015164015.2 Brevimyrus niger
AATAAGTAAGGAAAGCTGTGTAAGAAACAAAATAATTTATGTATTTTAGGTATAAAATAAGGTAAATATTAAAGTTTCTTAATCTTTTAATACATTTACTTTTACTTATGATAAAATTTGGCGATGTAAGTATAATCTATTACAGCACTTATTATTATTCTTGCACATAATTCACCATTCAATGGATTAATCGCCTGTTAAAGCCGAACTTTTATTTTGACACAAGAAGCGGATATAGCGACCGGAAGTCTCCCTCTTATTCTTGTCAGCTTCACACTGCTAATACGGAAGAAGTGTAAAAAATAAACTGGCGTGGTGTAACTGCAATTCGTTTATGTTACATTATCAGTTTTAGTGAAATATTTATTACTAAAACGTAGAACATACAGCTGATGAGTGATATAATTTATTCCATTTTAGGTCGGCAGTTTGGAAGCCATGTATTTATTGATATGTAGTGTAAAACGTTTTACATTAGTATTTTTGCGATAAAAGCACTCCCTGGTTGTTCTTTAGTGGTTTTCTCATTTATTATTTAATTGTCTGTTACACCGATGTCAGAACGTAAACAATCGCACCGCAAAGTTAAACTTTGGGAGACTGAAAAGCTGCCCATTTATCAACATAAGGAAAAACTTGTCCAGGCAATCAAAAATACTTCTTGTTTGGTTGTTACTGGAGAGACTGGAAGCGGTAAAACCACTCAGCTTCCACAATACCTTCATCAAGCCGGTAAAACTCCCGTTGATTCATTCAGTATTTACTTTGCAAGCTGTCATGCTGGTAAGAGCCACTTAATTACTTATTCATAAAATTTACGTTCTCTATCAATGTTTCCCCTTTCATAAGGTTTTTGTAAACATGGTAAGATTGTCATCACTCAGCCACGGAGAGTGGCTGCCATCACTGTGGCTCAAAGGGTGTCCCAGGAATTGGGCTGTTCTCTTGGAAGTAAGGTGGGATATCAGGTGCGCTTTGATGACTGCACAACCAAGGTGAGACTCCCAAGGGACATTCAGTTGCTTGGAAATATAACATGGAAATAGATGCCTGGGTTGTTCTTGTGTCCTGAATTTTATTTATCCAGACTGGGTAAAACTTTAGTGCTCAAATGGGAGATGAGTCCTTCTCCTGTTTCATTTATTTATGGAATGCTATAGACAAAGTCAATAGAGTGGATACTGTTTATTAATTTTGTCTTACAAGTGAAGTTTGGATTTTTAAGTTTCGTTTCTGTTGCATTCCATAGGATACAGTCATTAAGTACATGACTGATGGCTGCTTGCTGAGAGAGATTCTGGCAGACCCTGAGCTGAAGCAGTACAGTGTGGTGATTCTTGATGAGGTCCATGAGAGAAGTTTGAACACGGTGAGAGTGGTATAACAGCTGGTATAATAGATTTTTTAAAAGTTGCACATTTTTTTTTCTCCTGGCTTATTTTTTCCACACTATTTTGTTTAACTCTGCCTGCCCGTCTTGCAGGACATCCTGTTGGGCCTGCTAAAAAAGAAATTTCTGCAAGCCAGTGGGGAGTCTTCAAGCCGCAAAGTCCCTGCAAAGATTGTGGTGATGTCGGCCACATTGGAGACAAATAAACTTTCTATCTTTCTGGGAGACTGTCCGGTCTTCACCATTCCTGGGCGCATGTTTCCTGTGGCGGAGATGTTTTGCAATTTTATTGGCCCCAAAGACACAGAGAGCTCTGTCTATGTGAAGGAGGTGAGGCATTAATAAAACGTGTTACAGGGCTGCTGGGTACAGGATATAAGGTTTTACTGGAAGTGGCTGCTAAGATGCAGTGTAAACTAAATCAGAACTCTAAAGGTAAAGATGCAAAGGGGAGATTTGGAGCAATGTTTCCAGGTAATGTTGCTGACCAACCTTGCATTGGGCAACTTTTCACAGTCATCTAGATGAAGATAAGTTGCCCTTTATGTCACCTGGTTGGCAATTCCTGGATATCATTGCTGAAAATGTTGTTCTGTGTAGCATCACCTTAAGAATATACTCAGTCTGATTGATCATTCAGATCAAATTTGTCAGTGCATAACTAAAAAGAACATTTCCCCACCATGGGAAAATACATACAAGCAATACCCATTAACTGATCTGAAGCTGATAAAGCTAAAGATCTACCCAAGAGGTAATGGAGCAACAAAGATGCAGTCTGGTTACAAGTGCAAATATGTGTTATTGTATTTAGAGATAAATGTAAAGAAACATGTTTGATACATGTGCTGTTTTAAGTGAAAATTTGTAAAGTACTTACTGGTGGTCAGCCACCACGGATCAAAGGAAGTCATGCCAATCTATTGCGTGGGTAGTAGGATTTGGGATAGCAGACAATGGATGAAGCCTCATGGAGGTAAGCCCCCTGCCCCCCCTCCCAGATTTACGCCTTTGGCCAGTCTCTGTTTGGGTTAAGGACCTTGCTCAGGGGGCCAGTGGTGATGTGATTCACTCTGTCAGCCACAGGATTTGAACTGGCAGCTGTCCAATCACAGGCACAGAATCCCGACCTGCTGAGCCGCCCTTATGCTGTCTGATGTATCCGTGTCTTTGTTTCCTCTTAGGTTGTAAAGATGGCACTAGACCTACACACAAGTGAGCCAGCTGGGGATATTCTTGTTTTTCTTACTGGTAAGTCACCACACCAGATTTTCTATTTGGTTGGAGACTGCAGAAATTTTATGTTTGAGAAATGTTTTGGGTGACATCAATAGTAGCTAAATATGAGGGATTCATTAGCATTTTGTGTACTGTAATTCTTCATAATTCATAAAATTATGGGGCAAACTGGTAGTTTTATTTGCTTATAAACTGGCAGTCATGAATATAGAAAGGGATATATAGTCACATAACTTTCCAGACTTTTGGGAATATGCAGCTTAGTACTGCATAGTGGAATAATCTAGTCAATATTTTTCAACATTAGCAGTAGTTTCCAATTTCAGTGGAATTCTGTTTTATTTATATTGACTAGCACATTTTTTGCTTCTTTTGAGCAGGACAGTCAGAGATTGAGAAAGCTTGTGACATGCTTTATGAGAAGGCTGAGTCCATACACTACCCCTATGATGTCCATGATCGCTCTGTGGAAGGTCTTCTAATTCTGCCTTTATATGGATCCATGCCGACAGGTGAGGGCATTGAGAATTACATTTTTGCAGTCTCCTTGTCCTCAGCAGGAATACTGGTCAAGTATTATATGAGTGACCTTTCATGAAAATATATATTTAAAATAAATATATTTGAAATATATATATGATATAAATGATGTTTTAAAACATGGACATTACAACATATACAAAGAAATACAGGTAACCAACTAATTGGTTGGGAAAGATTGTGCAAGATTGTGCATGCAAGTTAATTGTGCAATAAATGAATAGGTACTGTATAGTTTCAGAGTTATGTGTCACAATTACGATATATTTATGGGCTTTCATTTCCAGTTGATCCATTCAGTACTTCTAGAAATTGTATATCAGGGGTTTCCACCTCCGGTCCTAGAGAGCTACTGTCCAGTAGGTTTTCTATCAAACCAGACTTCTGATGAGCCACACATGTTCTCAGGTAAATACCAAGAACAGGTGTGGCTCATCAGAAGCCAAGTGGGACAGAAAACCTACTGGATAGTATTCCTCCAGGACCGGAGTTGGAGACCCCTGTTGTAGAGGGTGTGGAGTGTGTAAGAGTAAGGATTAGATGGGGGGTGCTGTCATTTCCAACTGTCCCATATTTAGATAAAATAATAGTGTAGTGGTTGGTGTCTGTAATGATTAGAGTGATATTTGTATGCCTGCCTACAGATCAGCAGCAGATGATCTTTCAGTCTTCTCCGGCTGGTGTCAGAAAGTGTGTTGTGGCTACCAACATCGCAGCTACGTCTTTGACCATACCTGGAATCCGGTGAGTGAAGCCACTGTTAGTGGAATAAGGTGAATCACATGAATGTTTGTGGAGTACAGTTAATAACTAGTCCTCTTTATACAATTGTCTGTAGGGGTGTAATCCCATGAGACGAGAGACAATATTGTATTCATGGGAATGACACAAGACGATATTTTAACAATATTTTGAGGAAAACTTCAAAGAGGAAATATAATAATGGAAAACAGCCATTTATTTGATTAATTTGAAAGACAAAAAATGCTAAATGATGCAGATGTATGGTGAAATGTTTTAAATAATCACCATAATCATGTGCAGTAAAGAATAGAACAAATATCTAGCACCATAAAATATTTCACTGCAGACTCAAATGACAGGCTTTTTTATATTTTCCGCCGGGAGCCCAAAATGCTGCCACACAAAAGCTTTAAAAGTGTCTGGGGCATCTGCTGCGGTCATTTGGTCAGACACCGACATGCTTACATCTGTTGCGGTCATTTGGTCAGACACCGACATGCTTACATCTGCTGCAGTCATTTGGTCAGACACCGACATGCTTACATCTACCGACATGCTTACATCTGCTGCAGTCATTTGGTCAGACACCGACATGCTTACATCTGCTGCAGTCATTTGGTCAGACACCGACATGCTTACATCTGCTGCGGTCATTTGGTCAGACACCGACATGCTTACATCTGCTGCGGTCATTTCGTCAGACACCGACATGCTTACATCAGCTGATTTGCAGCGCCTTTGTGAGACCGCTTTTCACTCTGACGAGAAATCTTGCCATGTAATATCGTGAGATCTCATGGCCTCATTACCCCCCTAATTGTCAGGGTATAACCTTTGTTCTGGCTGTTGGAGACAAACTACTTTTTAGGAGAAATAATTATAGATTTTTAAGATTATTTTATTTTTGTTGGGCAGGTATATTGTTGACAGTGGGTTTGTGAAGCAGCTGAACCATAACTCCAGAGTGGGCTTGGATGTTTTGGAAGTGGTACCCATCTCAAAGTAAGCTCCTAAAGAATTTGGGGTGTCTCCCATCAGACACTCACCACGTATTCTTTGTCAATGACACAGATATGTCCATCACTCAATTTAGGATTTAACCCTTTATCAACTGGGATATTACCTGTGACATGCTTACAGAGTCACAATCACCTCGAAGTGGACCCGAATCCTAACTTTTAAATAATAAAGATGATTCATTTAGGGGTCAATCCTCCCATGAAGCACTTAAGCCTCAAAAGTTATGTGTGTTTGAGTTAAGGGTATTCTCCCCTCATCAACTTGGTCATGCCCGCTGTGCTGAACTCAAGCAAGAAAAGGGTTATGCCTTCAATGATTTTTGCAGCAGGCAAAACATGGAACATGGGCTATTTTATTTACATTGTGAACCAAATGGAAAACCTCAGAAACCCTTTTATTTTTAAAATGAAAGAGGGTTGCAGATGTGTCCCTGTGCCTTCCACCTAAGTTTCGCAAGTACAATCCTCATTTTCTATTTACAAATCCTCCTAAATTAGGAGTTCATGATGTTCCGGTTGTGATTAGGACTTTCAGTTTGCACATTTACAACTTCAACACTAAATTTATGAATGGCTAGTGACGTGGGGAACGTTAGGTTCTAGTTCTCAAGTTCTCATTAACAAAAACCAAATGGAGAGCAGAGTGGCTGGGCTGAAAGCAGATGATGATTTATGTGTAAAGTAGTGCTGGGTGATAATATTATCTTGATTTTTTTTATCGATAAAAAAATGACAATTACGATGATACACACAGACTATAAAACTCGATGAACCAAGTTTGCTCTGTTTTAGAGAATGCGCTGAGACAGACAAATCAAATGTTTCTCTGTCATTAAGCAATGCATGACTATTGATTCTGATAAGTGAAACTGCACTGTATATACATTCATTCTACTTTATGGCAGTTTATTATCTTATTCCTGCTTTTGCTATATGTTAGTGTTATTTTAGGTTTTATGTGTTGATATGATTCAGTATGATTTGGTAGATTTTTTTTTTTCGGTGGGGAGATGTTCAAAAGAATTTTTCCATATAAAATAATGGTACTTTTTCTTTACTCATTTTAATTGAAATAATTGTTTTAAATGAGCAGTCATTTAGCCTGGTTGGTTTGCTTACTTGGCATTTTGGCAAAGTAGATGTCACTTGAATCCTGCCTAATATACTTGTACGTACCTATGTATTTTAATGACACTTTATTGATCCCTGTGGAGATTTCTCATTTTGCCTTCCCCATCTTGCTCTCCAGGACACACGACTGAGCCACACGCTGCCCAATTTACTATTGTGTTCCATAATTTTATGTAATTCTTTAATTGTAAAAATTATTCACATGAGTTTTAGAGTCATTTGTTTCTAAACCTATGATACATTAGAAAGTTTTGTTTTGTTATACATGTTTGACTCTCTGAAAACTGCAATATTGCGTTTGCCCATGTAGTGGTGCATTTTCTATATTCACATACTGAAAAATGCACTTAGGGCAATGTCAGAATGTGCTTAAGGGTCATTTACATGTTTCTCCACCCAAAGTATGTATCTAGCCTAAGTGCACTTAAACCCTGCACTGAAGTAGATGGTAGAATATTAAGTAAAAAAAAAAAAAAAAAGTGTGCTTTTTTGACTTAAGTGCATGGGAGAATAGACACCTTTATTTACAGCTTCATCATAGTGTAAAATGTTTGTTATGTTTTGTAAAGATTTATATCCCTTTGTTGAAATTTGCATCACATGTTAGGAGCCTTATGAGCAAGAATGCAAGTAATTTCAGATGGTTTACAAAATGTTTTCTGACGTCTCATCTCTTGTTATGACTTTACTGGTCTTGCACAATTGATAAGAGAGACTCTGCTTTGCAGGAGCGAGGCACGGCAGAGAGCTGGACGGGCTGGCAGAACCTCATGTGGAAAATGCTTTAGGATATATAGCAGGGAATTTTGGGAGAAATGCATGCCAGATTATACTGTTCCAGAGGTCCAGAGGACCAGCTTGACCATGGTCATCCTCACCCTAAAGTGCCTAGGAGTCCATGATGTCATCAGGTGTGTAAATCATTCACACTAGCTCTGAGATGGAATGACTTTTTAAAAATGAAAATGATCTGCTTTTCATATCTCTATTAGATGGATTTCAATTTTCTATTGTCAAGATCTTCAGAGCCCCAAAAACTACAGTTTTGGTCTTTTAGTTCTTATAATGTTATTCTGGAATTTCCCATTTGGAAACAGCTAAAAATGCAAATAATTTTTTGCATTTTTTTCAGAAAATGCTATAACAATGGATATATAAATGAACTATAAAATTTTAATGCCAAGATCTAAATTTTAATGTCATATAAAAATATTGACACTAAATGGCCTCTAGTTTTTTTTATCTATGTTGTATGTACAATATAATTTTTTCTTTATTATTTTTATTAATCTTTTTACTCTTAAGATTTCCATACTTGGACCACCCAGAGGAGAAATTTATCTTGGCTGCTTTGAAACGGCTGTACCAGTGTGATGCCATTGACAGGTGTGTATCAACCCTAGTCTTTTATTTGTGGATGAATGGTATGTTGATGGATCTTTGTCTAACTTTGCAATGCCATTGTATGGGTGGATGAATTGGAAGTGACTTATCATTCCAAAATTGAAATACATGGACACATACAATAAAAAAAACTGCCACTTCACAATAACTGTTCCAGGTGGTACTTCAGGATAGACAAAAAATAATTTCAAAAACATGGCAGCAGCATCACCAATTATCAGTCAACAATGGACTGCATGTATAACAATAGTCCTATAAAATTATAAAAGTGCTGAAAGATTCCTATTGCCTAGTGACATCATACCTGTCATAATGTCATAGCACAGCACATTACTCTCAAGTCGTAATAGTATAACACATACAGTTACGTACAGTACATAATACTTGATAATAATTGTCAATTTATGTATTTACTATACTGTACTTTGTATCATTATTTAGGCTACACCATATAGCCTAGGTGTGTAGTAGGCTATACCATATAGGTTTGTGTGATGTTTAACAACAAAATTGAACAATTATTATAAAAACTAATTTCTGAGAACCTATCCCTGTCATTAAGCAACACATGACTGAATTGATTCTGGTATTGTAAGTACTCTACTCTGTTTTGACTGTATTTATTAACTCATTGCCACATTTACTATATGTTAGTTTTGTTTGGTGACAAACTGGAAGCGATTTGATTTTGAGTTGAATTGAAACACATGATGTGAGGGACCAAGCTGCCAAGCTTCAGGACGCAGGGAGGTTTTTAAAGTAAAGATTTTTTTTTTTTATTACAAATATCTTCAAAAATCACACAACAAAAATATACTTTAGTTCAAAAACAAACTATCACAAATAAACTTAAGCTGGCAAAAGAACTCGGGCAACTGAAACTAACAAGCATCTAGCAATTCACAAAACAACACAGAGGTATGTATACACACAGACTTGCCCAAACCATCAAACAAGGGGAAAAGGCATTAAACAACCAAATATAAGTAAATCACGAGACAATAAGTAAACCAAATGTCAAAATGTATCACCACTACTCAACAAAATCAATATAATTATGAATCAAAATGCGAGCAGTCCAATTTCCTGTTACTTATTTGACAACAGATATAGAAAAGAATGTTTACTGTTTATTTTTACCTGACAATATGAATAAACATATAATCCATCTATCCATTTTCTGCCACTTCTCTGCGGTTGGATAAGCCCAGACCTCCCTCTCACCACCCACCTCCTTCAGTTCTACCAAGGGAATCCCAAAGCCATTTCAGGCCACCCAAGAGATATTATCTGTCTAGTGTGTCCTGGGTCTGCCCAGGGGCCTCCTCCTGGTTGAACATACCTGAAACACCTCCCCAACGAGCCGTTCAGGAGGCATCCTAGAACTGGTTCCTTTCGACGCAAAGGAGCTTCTCAATGTCTGAGCTCCTCATCTCTAAGGCTGAACCCAGACATCTTGTGGACTTTTTGGCCATTTGTATCCACAATCTCATTCTTTCAGTAGACCATAGGTGAGGGTAGGAATGTGGATAGACTGGTAAATTGAGAGCTTTGCTTCTGGCTTGCCATCTTCACCAAATCAGAGTGATACAGTATCCTCAGTGGTTATTTAACTACTTCAGTGACCTCAGCCCCAGAGATGGGCATGTCCCCCTTTTCCGAGTGGCTATATCCCCAGTCGAGGTCAGCAGTTCTCCATCACTGCTGTAAATTGCATTGGTTAAGCCCTGCTTCCCCCTGCTGAGTCCCCTGATGGTTTGCCGGAACCTTTCCGAGGCCGACCGAGCGTCTTTCTCTATAGCCACACCGAACTCCTCCTACACCAGAGTTTTTGATTTTTGATTCAACAACCGTCTGAGGCACTTTCTACTTAGCCTGCCACTACTTCTCAGCTGCTTCAGGAGTCCCACAAGCCAATCAAGCTCGGAAGGCCTCCTTTTTCGGGTCGACAGCTCCCATTATCGCTGGTGTCCACCACCGGATTCAGGGATTGCTGCTGCAACTAGCACCAACCACCTTATGACCACAGCTCCACAATGCCACCTCAGCAATGGAGTTCCAAAACATGACCCATTAGAAGTTCTGTTGGAGGTGTAAGTTGAAGGTGTTCCGGGGCCTCCGCCAGAATTTCCCAACCCACCCTCAATTTACATTTGTGTCAACCGGGTCTATCTGGCATCTTCTCCCAAGATCGGATCCATTTCCCCCCCAGGTGGTGATAAGTTGCCAGCTCTGCTCCTCTGTTCATCCAAGTGTCCAAAACATATGGACGCAGATCCACCAACATGTAGCATTGGGTGCTCTGGTGCCAGGTGCGCTTATGAACACCCTTATGCTCGCACATAGTGTTCATTATGGATAGGCTATGATTAGCACAGAAATCTAATAACAGATCATCGCTCATATAGTGATCAGGCAGGCCATTCCTCCTAATCACACACTTCCAGGTCTCACTGTCATCATCCATGTGAGCATTAAAGTCCCTCAGAAGAATAGTGGAGTCCCCAAACCGGAGTGCCTTCCAGCACTCCCTCCAAAGCTTTCAAAAACTGGGGTATGCACAGCCCACCAGCAGAGCCCTTCCCCCAACACGAAGTTGAACGTAGGCGACCCTTTCATCCACTGGAGTAAATTCCAATGCACTGGCACTGAAACGGGGGGGGCTATTAGTAGCCTCCACCCACCTGGCACCTTTCACCATAGGCAACTCCAGGGTGGAACAGAGTCTAGCCCCTCTCCAGGAGTTTTGTTCCAGAGTTTGAGCCATGTGTTGATGTGAGCCCAAATATATCTTCTCAGTATCTCTCTACCTCCTGCACCAGCTCAGGCTCCTTTCTCATGAGAGAGGCTACGTTCCAGAACTAGAGCTAGTTTTGGCCACTGACGATCGGTCCCCAATCTACATTGTACCTGACCCCCATCGGGGCCCACAGGAGGGCAGACCCATGTTATTTTTTCAGGGTATGTCCGGTCATTCGCAGTGGGTGGAGGCTCCGCCACCAGGCGCCTGCCTTTGAGCTCCTGTCCTTGAGCTCCTGTCCTAGGTCTGGCTTCAGGGCAAGGCCCCGGTCTCCCCAATCTAGATGGGACAACATTATCCACTATTTTATTTTTCTTCATGGGGTGCTCTGAATCATACTTAGCTTGGCCACTCACCTACGATTTGTCTTGAGAGACCCTACCAGGAGCTTCTCGGTGTAGCTACTAGGATCATGGAAACACACAACCCCCTTCATCATCTCCGTGATTCATGGAGGATCCCCCCCCCCACATATTTAAAGAAATAAAAATAAACCATACACTGCTTTGTCAAACTTTTATTGCAAGAAAATATTAGAAATACTTAAATCCTAGAGTCATATTAAGCAGCCTTGTAACCAACATAAACGGAAGCAACCAGAACAGCTGCAAACAGCATAGCATGTCCCTTGTCATCAGATAAGACAGGTTAATAGCAGTGTGTGGATCGATGATGTCTGAATGTTTTCATTTCGAGAATTGATGTAAACAAATGTATTAAAAATCGGAAGGTGAGCCCAAATTTCTAGCCTGTAGTATATATTTTATTATCGCATACAACTGATCCTTTCACATGATCACACTGTTTAATGAAAGATAGTCACTTGTTTATCAATATTCCATCTTTGGTGAGCAAGGATAAGTATACGGTCAGTGAAAGTCAAGAGTTACAAATACTTTGATTTGTAAATGCTTTGGAAAAGAACCAAAAGTTCAGTATTGCAAAATGGTGTAAAAACTGGTACCGGTGCTGAATGACATCACAACATGAGGTGGGTATTTTGTATTGGATTCTAAAAATTGCTATAGTATATTATAGGACTGGATGATGTATGATATTAATACCAGCATCGCATGTTTTGCACATTCAGTTGGGTGATGTACATGTCTGTGTGATTGTTTGTTTTTTTTCTGACAAATTAATATTTTAAAGCGGCACATATCTTAATTATCTGCCTTTTTCTGTGTTTATGAAGGAGGGGTCAAGTAACGAGGTTCGGGCAACTGATAGTGGAGTTTCCGCTCCCCCCTAACCTTACTCGAGTGCTGCTGAAGGCTGCTGCACATCAATGCGAGGAGCTGCTGCTTCCTGTGGCTGCCATGCTGTCTGTGGAGAACATCTTCATACGGCCAGGTGACTGTCACTGGCCACATGAAAATATCTGCTGATTCTCAAGCTGCAGACAAAAATATGTATTTATTTAGAATATGTAAATCAGTTTTTCAAGTCCTTTCTTTGCACTAGAGCAGTGTTTTCCCATCCTGGTCCTCAGGCTCCTGCAGACAGTCCACATGTGGACTTTTTATTTGGGAGCTGGGAGAGAATAAAAACATGGACCGCCTGTGGATGCCAGAGGACCGAGTTGGGAAACACACTAGATAGATACCTCGATCATTAAACAGTGAACATCATTATACTCGTACATCATTTTTTAATTGCATTTTTATACTAGTGAGACATTTTAATTGTCAGAAATTTAGTTAATTTAGTTATAGGTAATAAAATGGAAGTTTAGTACTTTACTAATTATCTACTCAACACAGACTGATCTTACATATGGTTTTTAAACAATATTTGGGATGTTATACTAAAATAGGATGTTAGGTTTACTGTTTTTAGGAGTGACTAGAGTTAACCACATTCATGACAGTTTTTATATCATCCATTTTATATTTTGATTTCGTCTTTATGGACCGTGTCTTGCGAACAGGATTACAGTCTTTGTTTTTGGATATACAGTACAGAGGAACGGAATCCCTGTGTGTGCTGCCTCCTTTAGGTCATCCAGAAAAGCAGCAGGAGGCAGAATTGAAACACAAGCAGTTGGCTACAGAGGCTGGCAGTAGTAATGACTTTGCTGTCCTGCTCAGTGTATTTGAGAAGTGCAGAGCCAGGTACTGGTAGCTTAAATATATTTTTCCTCATTTCACCACAAGTTAAGTACAAATTAAGTGGGATGTTTTTTGCAAACAGTAATTTCTGAGTAGTGCATTCCATTTAATGGCCACATTCAGTCTGGTATTTAAGTTCAATTTGTCAGCCTTATCCAGTTAGATTTGTGTTTTTTTTCTCTGGGAAGTGAATCGCCACCAGCATGGTGTCGCGAGAACTGGATTCATTGGAGAGCAATAAAGATGGCTTTCAGTGTTGAAAAGCAGCTGACAGAGATTCTCACCCGTCTCAAACAGGTGACCATCCAATCAAGCATTTTCAATCTGCATATGCTGTTCTATACCATTCACACATAGATGACTTGGAAATCAATTTTGTATTAATTTCTTTTGTTAATCTTATGCATTTGCAGAATCCAGATTTTCCAGTGGAGAAGTTTGATGGTCATCGGAGTGAACTTTTACGGAGATGTCTGTGCTCAGGATACTTTGCTAATGTAGCTAGGAGGTAAGAACATAAGTATTGAATATTAAAAATGACGGCTGTTTTCTTAATGTGGATATTTGTTGTAGATATGTATGTATTCTTTACTTGTATGTATCTAATTCCTGTGCTTCTAGTACATTCATTTTATTTATATGTCGTACATTCTGTGTGCTGCCTCACAACTTAAAAAGGCTGTTTAATGTATGTTTGAGCAACAAGCAATATTATACACATCGAAAAATGTTACTGAAGCACAAGTCTTTGTTGTTCCTCTCTAGGTCAGTAGGGAGGACATTCAGTACGATGGATGGACATGGGTCTGTTGTTCATATTCACCCTTCATCAACTGTAAGGACCACTCCCTCAGTGCTATAAGGAATATGAATTCCATTGTTCTAATAGGATTATTGGTGTTCTTTAAGTTGTTTGAACAGGAGGCCAAACTGGAGTGGATCCTCTTCCACGATGTCCTAGTCACCTCTCGAATATATGTAAGGACGGTGTGTCCAATCCGTTACGAGTGGGTGAAGGACTTGCTGCCTAAACTGCATGAGGTAGAAGCCCACGAGCTGAGCAGTGTTGCTCGGGAAGAAGTAACAGATAAAGAAATAACCAAATGGGAGACTAAGGAAGCTTTCAAAAGACCTCCAGGTGAGAAACCTACAATGACTATAACATTTTAAATAGCACTTTATATTTTGATGAGTGGATTGCTTAGGAACCAATTGCAGGCTGGCAAGATCAAGCACTTCTGAGTGAAATGCTGAAATAGCCTAAAGTTTCCCCCAGGAGTGAATAACTTGCAACTTGACCAAAGAACATTGCACAATCAGTGTAAAATACAATATAATAATCTCTCAAATAACAAAAGGTCTGCATTTATTTATTGGTGATATGTGTTGGGGGGGCATTATAAGAACAAGGCAGTTACTGGTTGTGAACTGCCAGGAAATTAGACAAATGCAAATGTAAACCAATAGAACAAAACAGAAATATTACTGTAGGTTAACTATTGTTGGCAGTATACTCTTGCAAATCTATACTGTATGACAAGTTCAAATAGGAACCCACTCGACAGGCGTAGTCCTGATTGGCCATTGTTAATAGCTGCTGAAACCCCATTGGCTGATGGCAACATGTGTTTTTAGACATCAGTACTGTAGATTTCACCTTCAGCTAAGGTGAAGATCAAATATGCAGAATTTCACCTGGATTCAGAAAACATTTAGACAGATACATGTTTACATTTTTGTATCACCCCCTATTTATGAAATAGTGCCGATCTTATACTGGCTTCTTACAATCACCCTTTGCTACTTGCCCCTCAGATTTTATGAATACTAGCCGGAGAATTTATGAATTACAGCTGTTTGTTTAAAATGAGTGTAACTTGGACATGGCTGGTGCTGTATTGTTAGCAAAATTTTAACAAAAATAATAATCATGAATAATTATTAATAATTATTGATAAGCTTGAATCCCTGATTCTCTCATGATTACATTAGTCCACATTGGTCAAACTCCTGGGACTAAATAAAAAAGATGGAACCGCAGATTAGCAAAAGTAAACAGGTGTGTATTGCAGTTTTGTTCCACGCAAGCCAAGCAATTCGTGGAAATTATTTTGAACTATACCACTTATGGTATAGTTAATGGTTGTGCTATTGCACCACCTTCAGGCCATATGGCACACTGCACCTACTCCACTTAATTTGTTCTCTCTGTGCCTTAGGATCTTTGCTCCTTGTTTAGTTTTAGGGCGAACTGCAAATAATAAACTGTAGGATTTAAGCATGTTTTTGGAGCTTAAATTTTTTTTTTTTTGTTAAATTGATCCATCCATCCTCTAATTACTTATTCTGGTCATGGGGCTGGAGTTCATCCCAGGGGACAAGGCTGGGGTGCACTGTGGATGGGATGCATCTTTATTGAATTGATGAGCTGTTCAAATCTATTTATGTACATGCTGGTGGCTGTGCAGCACTTTCAGATATTCAGAAGGTCTGTGGTTAATTGATCTCCGCAGGAGCAGCTACTGAAGATCCGCTGAAGAAGCTGGAACGCAGGAACAGTGAAGACTCTGTGTCAGCAGCCCGATCACGGTACCTACAGCGGAAGCAGGAGCGTCAGATGAGCAAAGCATCTTAAGGGAGGTGCCAATGCCATTACTGAGCCTTAGAACATATAAAGAGACAAAGCATCACTGCAGCTGTGAAGTCTAGGATTGTCCTCCATCAGTCTGGTAGTGACAGAAGGGGGAGCAGTTATAAATGTAAAATACAATGACAGACCGAGAAGCTCACTGTTTCATTACCCTCTTATGCCATAAGGTATTGCTGGGTGTATCAAACACAGAACTGAAGCCTTCAAATTAAGTTTCCAGAAATGTTCAGTCCTGGTTCGATAGGGGCACGAGTATATTCAGGTTTCCTAGATATCTTTTCATAATTATTAGCCATGCTAATTTGAAAGTAGAATGACAACAATATCAAGATTGAAGATTTTTATTGGCCATGTGAAACAGGGGCATTGAAATTCCAAGTGTTTTGGCCTCACTGAGCTGCAGATTCAAAACCTGTACACAGTAAAACCCTCCAGAACCAGAATTTAAGATTGTTAGAATGAAGTTTATATATGTACATAATTTATTATTTTTTGTCTTTTAAGCTACAGTTTTAAATACCAATTCCATTAAAATTACTTTGTTAGAAGTTAAATGTTGTTTGTTGTGTACTTGCTCAAACTATATACACTATATGGAAAAAAGTATTGAGACCTGGCAAATATACCTACTGGAACTTTTATGAATCCCGTTCTAAATCCATAGGCATCAATGTGGAGATGGTCCCCCCTTTGCAGCTACAGTACCTAAAAAAGTATTCACCCCCTTGGATGTTTTACCCTTTGATAAATCAATAATGATCAATATAATTTGGCCTTTTTGACAAAACAAAAAAACATTTTAATGTCAAAATAAACATAAGAACATTACTATACAAACGAGAGGAGGCCATTCGGCCCATTTAGCTCACTTGGGGAGAACTCAACTAATAGCTCAGAGTTGTTAAAATCTTATCCAGCTCTGATTTAAAGGAACCCAAGGATTCAGCTTGCACTACGTTATCAGAAAGACTATTCCATACTCTGACTACGCGCTGTGTAAAGAAGTGCTTTTTTAAAACCAGTTTGAAATGTTCTCCCGCTAATTTCCACCTATGGCCACAAGTTCTTGTATTTGAACTAATGCTGAAGTAACTA
>JAABNY020000035.1:17187605-17210030 GCA_015164015.2 Brevimyrus niger
ACCATGTCACAAAGCTCGAATCATTTCAAATTGGTTTCTTGAACATGACAATGAGTTCACTGTACTAAAATGGCCCCTACAGTCACCAGATCTCAACCCAATAGAACATCTTTGGGATGTGATGGAACGGGTGCTTCGTGCCCTGGATGTGCATCCCACAAATCTCCATCAACTGCAAGATGCTATCCTATCAATATGAACATTTCTAAAGAATACTTTCAGCACCTTGTTGAATCAATGCCATGTAGAATTAAGGCAGTTCTAAAGGCAAAAGGGAGTCAAACACCGTATTAGTATGGTGTTCCTAATAATCCTTTAGGTGAGTGTCCATACAGCTGTGCTAATATATGGTTACATGTCCCTTAGCCATTTTCACTTCGATTAGGTGCTTTTGGTAGCCATCCACAAGCTTTTGGTTGAATCTTTGACCACTCTTCTTGACAGAATTGGTGCAGTTCCGTTAAATTTGATGGCTTTCTGACATGGACTTGTTTCTTCAGCATTGTCCACATGTTTTCAATGGGGTTTAAGTCAGGACATTGGGAAGGCCATTCTAAAGCCCTAATTCTAGCCTGATTTAGCCATTCCTTTACCATTTTTGATGTGTGTTTGGGGTCATTGGGTGTGACCCAATACTGGTATGTATATACAGTGGTACCTCATAACTGGAATGTAATACATTCAGAACTCCAGATCGAATCCTAAATAGTTCGAGTTGTGATCAAATTTTCCCCTTAAGAAATAATGGAAAACCAATTAATTGGTTATCCAGCCCCCAAAAAATTACACCTAAATATGTTTTTTAGCATTTAAACACAAAATGAACAGAATAAAACAAGAAGAGCATATACTGTAGTAAACGCATCTAAGCACATTTATTAAAACAGCAATTTTTAAAGTGAGAAATGAAATTAATCCAAACAATGTGTAAAAAAACAACAATGTGTCCTGTCCTAATCATCTGCTCCTTCCATGTGCTGCACCCCCATTTTTACCCAGTGTGGAATCCCTGTGTGGAATCCCTGTGTAATCAGCGGTTATTGGTTGTTGTCATTAGTCCTTTGTATTTAGTCCGCATTTCAGTTTGTTTCCCCTGTCCAGTCATTGTATTGTCCGTCTGCATTTTGCCTGCCTTACCTGTAATTAAACGTATTCCCTGATACCCTGATGTCTGCGCCCTTTGTCTCCATTTCTTCCCCGCTTGGCACGATAATATTATTATAATTAAATGTATTAATGATTATTTATAATCTTTATTTTTACATGTATTTTACACAATAATTACTGTTACTGTCTATCATTGTCTAAATGTATTTTTACTGTTTAAATATATGTATTCAGCTAGTGTAAACATGCAAGATGCTATCACAGCACATGCAAGGCTTAGACTGAAGCATTACCTTGTTTCAGCTGAGTGACATGCTGCGTGACTCATTTCCCTGCGCGTATAAGTTATCTTAGGTCGACGTTCACGATTTGACTTCTGAGATTCAGATCAAGTTCTAGGTAATTTGTTTTCGAACTGTTTGGTTCGACTTTTAAGAAATTTGAGTTCTAATGAGTTCGAGAACTGAGGTACCACTGTATATATAGTGTATGTGCGAAAAGGCATACCTCTCACACCTCTCGTATATAAAAATGTTCTACATTGTAGTTTCCTAGTATTGAACTCACAGATGAGTTACATGTTGATGGAATGAAACTGCTTTCTGTTCACAAAAGCAGCTTTATTCAATGACCAATCTTTTATTGCAATGTGTATGCAGTCAATAGCACTGATATTAGCAAAGCCAGATATTGCTGCAAATTGCATTGTGATATTTCCCTGTAAATTTGCACTAAGGAAGCTTCATATTCTGTCTTGATTGTTAAATAATACCTGCCATAACTAAAGAATAATGGGCTGGGATCAATGGCATAGAGAGTTTCAGACTGGGGGGCACAGCTTAAATAATTTAAATACAAAGGTCTGTTTATTGGGGTAGTGAATGGCTAGGAAATTCCTGATTGTTCAGCCAGTTCTCTTTGGTATGTGGTATGTTCTTGTTGCTAAAAGTCCAAGTGTTGTCAGTACTTAAGGTTGGAAAGGAACAGCATGATGGTCCAAGGACCAGGGCCAAATCAACACACTTCAGAATTGCTCTTGCTGTTATAAAATGACCGATAAGCCACAAATCATTTGGAAAACTAATCATTGTGATCTCTAAATACTTGCTCCTTAGTATTTGGCTGCACATATATAAATATGCCATGATGATACTGTCTGTGAAAAACTGACAGGCCCTTTTGTACCTATTATATGTGGGTGTACACACTTGTAATTTAGATTCTACACAACAAATACTGTATATTGGAATTTAAAAAAAAATCATCAATTAAAAAAATGCTGAATTTTAGTTGTATTTAAGATACAATAAAATGTTCTGTATTTATAAACATACACTTCACCGTGCACTAAAACTAACTGATGTAATTAATGGCTAACTACTACAACAGCAACAATTATTCTTACTTTATTCTTTGTTGGTTGACCTCTACTCTGTGAAAGTCAGTAGTGCCACCTACTGGAAACACATAATTAATTTCCTTGCATATGTGCAGTCTACATGCACTGAGGCTCATAATGTCAACTGGATGTAAAAATCTGGGTTACACAAAATTCACCCTCTGCACCAGACTGAAGTGCACATGGAAAAATGACATAAAAGCCAATTACTACTTCACTTTTGGTTGTGCACAGGGTAGGGGGTGTATTTCAAAATTCTGAGATATGCTGTAATACCTCAATACGACCCAAGTCTAGTAGCAAGTTTCAAACACTTAAAAGATGCCATAAAAATCCACCTATTTCACTATACATTTTGCACTTGTGTTTGTTGCAATTCACCAATGATTGCACCCCCACCTATTCGTCTAATGCTGTAGTGAAGTTCACTAGTGACTCAACTATAATGGGACTCATGCCTGTGGTATAGGGAGGAAGTCCAACATCTGGTTGAGTGGTGCATCTACAACAATCTGGTCCTGAACACCATTAAAACCAAAGAGATCATTTTGGATGTCAGAGACCCAGGAAGACCTCCCATCCCTCTCTCCATATAAATGGTGAAAAGGTGGAGAGGGTGAACACATAACTGACGACCTGGGGACTCTTGGGAGACTCTTGGCATAACAGATGACTTTTTGTGGTTCTGTAAAACCTCTCACCTTGTGAAGGAAGCTCAACAGAGGCTCTTCTTAAAGAAACTCAAACAAACTGGACTCCCCTCACAGCTCCTGGTCAGCTTTTACGGCAGCACCATAGAAAGCTGAAGAATAGACTTAGCTGAAGAATAGCTTCTTTCCCTGAACTGAACACTTTCATTCATTCATATTACTTACAGTAATATACAGACAACACACCACATTGTATTAATGTAGCAACAACAATCCAGTTTCACTTTGTGCAATATCTTTTTACCTTATTGTTTTCACTTATGTGATTTTAAGTGTTTTTGTTAGGGTCCCCCAATTTCGGTTTTGGAGGGCCAGTCTGCAACACAATTTGGCTACCTTATTCAGTTCATTAGCCAATTGTCGGGGTACGTAGGTGTATTTGAGCAGGGAAATACAGACTGGTAACTGGAGAATACGGAAGTCTGTAGAGTACATTCATAAACTTTTTTTTTCCCTTTTCGTTATCTCGAGATCACGACTTATTTTTCTTGTGATCTCGACATAACCAAACGACATCACGCCTTATGTTTTTCTTATTTTTTTAAGCCGACATATTTCAAACATCACCCGGTAACCATGGAGACGTCCCAGAATCTCCAATTGGTTGGTAATGAGACTGACTACTCGTTCAGTTTTAATATAACTTCGCCGACGGCACAGCAGCAAATTTCTGAGGCTCCTTCTCAAATGACGAACACTAATATGACAACTTTCTAGCACCAACACAGTGTTATTTCATCGTATCCTTTGTTCGGTGCAATATATCTCGACTTTTCCCCACAGTTTGAAGTCTACAGTAACTTGGTTTTACAAACAAGTGCAATATAACCACTATGATATTGGTGGAATATATTTTTTACTTTACTGTACACGTTTACTTTTCCTGTAACTTTTGGGCAAATTAGGTATTTTAGATTCCTGTAAAAAGATCTTATTTTAATTTTATTTATTAGAATATTTAACCGTGTCGTAATTTGTTTTACACTTATTTCCCGTTATACGTGTATATGTCTTGTCATCGTGTCTATATGTGATTGTGCAGTCGCAATTTAAGCAATTTCTCCCTGGATTAATAAAGTATTTTGATTGTGATTCTGATTGAGACAGTCCACGATCAAATTAAGTAAAATCTGATGCATTTGACCATGAGGAATAATACAAAACCTGTCGCGAGATCATGGGAAAGTGACATGGGTTATGTCGAGATCACAAGAAAAAGTGTCGTGATCTCGAGAAAACGACTTTGTTTACGCCAAGATCACGAGAAAAAAAGGTCGTGATCTAGAGATAACGAAGATAAAAAAAGTTCATGCATGTCCTCTACATACTTCCGTACGAGAACCCTGCTGTATATTGTCAGGGATGTTATTACGCACAAGACTCCGTGCGCGCAATCTTGCGCGGACCGTAAGCGCACACGGACAAGTGTAGATGAACTAGGCTTAAGTGTTTAAGTTGAGAGAGAAACCTGTTTGCAAAGGGCGAAGAAGGAGTATATCCACAAAAACAACATGGAATTTGTTATAACATCAGGAGGCAAACAAAATGTATATATAGCTAGTAATATTTAACTTATGATTGCAAACGCTTATAAAATTTGAAGCTGTCTTCAACCAAATCCCAATAACGATGCCCTAAGCAGCGTCTCCGCGGCAAATCCCGCATCATGCCTCAAACTGTCAAACAAGCACTGACGTCAATATACCACCACGAATACAAAGAAATAGTCCCAGGCATATCGTGTCCCGTATAGGGACGGACCAGTCGAATTTCAAATTAGGGTTAAATCCAGCCTAAAAGTTATACTAAATTATAAATCGCAAAAAAATTAACCAAAAGAAATGTTTCTTTGTATAGGACTGGCTAAAGCTTTAGTCTCCCTTGGGGTCAGCATACGTTATTTCTGATTAATTCACTATTATTCAATATTTTCAAAGATCTTGCAAAATCCCTTGGTCGTGACAGAAGGGCATTACTAAAATGCACCTATATGCGTCCTCTAATTTGGTGCAGGCGCCGTTAAGGGAGCTGTATCCCTCCGCCTCCTCTGAGGGCCGGAGCTCTTTCCGCATTGTACCCTTCTACGGTGTCTCCGCCGCCATTGCGGGCTTTGGGAGTTCAGTGGTGGGGCCGCTGATCTTCATTCAGGGGAAACATCAACCTGCGGGGAGTTTAGCGCGCCAGTTACAAGATATTTTTTCCACTACCTTAACCAGATTTGAACCCCCCATCTTCCATTCTTCAGACTCTTTTGCTTCTTTAGCTTCTTGGATCCCATCTGACGAAAAACGAAGCAGTAGCGGTTATCTAGGAGAACTGGGACAAGGAGGAGAGAGGAACCATCATGGCTCAGATCCTGCCTATCCGATTCCAGGAGCACCTGCAGGTATTATGGGGAGGAAAACGGACATACTGGGGAGGGTTTCTGGTAGAAAGCCCATCGGTACGAGGAAGTTGGTTCATTGCTTTAAATGAATGACCTCTCTCCCGGCCTTATTTGTTAACGGCAGCCGGCGGGTCATCTGGCAACTCGGATCGCTCGCCCAGCATCACCGTTGCTATGATGCTGGAACAGATCAGCTCGACAGATGAACTATAAACTATAATTTCTATTGTTTTATGTTGGTGTCATGTCTCATGTGTTAGGGACTAAAAGATAGGAACTGGATTTTGCATTTTTTTAATTTATTTTAGGCTTAACTAGGTATTAAATACCTAGGACTGTGTATTTCGAATTAGTGAGGTGCTAATAAAATAGCCAGTGGCTTATTTAATCTTTTAAATGCTACTTTAATTGAACGTAATGCGAGGTCTCAGGTAAATACGAAGATAAGCGGATACTCAGCTGGCTAAGGGGGGAGATGCTTTCGCTGTCAAAGTCACCGTCAGCAAGGCCGCTTTATTATATTTTTATAATGCTGCGCTTAAGGCTTAAGTATGGTTATTTTTAGAAATCCGGCTTGATTGCATTAGATTTTGTCTGTGTCTACCGCCATGCAGTATCCTCGTAGTTTATTAATTCGAAACCCAAACGCTGTTTGATGGACGATGTTTATTAGCCCGGAAAGTTATTCTTGCTGGCGTATATTCTTTAAGAAATGCCCAAGTGTACAGCGTTGTTATTACTCTGAGATAGTAAACGCATGGAATCAATGAATAAAAGTCAAATTTCTAACACGTAAAATGTTAGCATCGTATGAGCAGGTTTACTTAACCGAAAGTTTTGTCGCATATACAGCCATACACTCTGCGTAGTTGCCCCCTGGATTGTGCTCCAAAGGGAATACGTAATACAAAGAAAAGTACAATTTATAAAGTTGCCATATTATCGATAGGTGTGAAGTGTGTGTGTTAATGGGACTTTCTGTGTGTGTGTGTGTGTGTGTGTGTGTGTGCGCGTGCGTGCGTGTGCGCTCCCTTGATGGGTTGGTACCCCATCCTGGGTTATTCCCTGCCTTGCCTCGGCAGCTTCTGTACTAGGAGCCTCTGCGACCTTGCATAGGGCAAGCAGGTATAGAAGATTGATGGAAGAAACAGTACCATTACTGTCATTTGTTGAAGTACATTATTTGAGCATTATTTGAATTGTGGCTGGGATGTATAAAATCAGGTAAATGCCCCTAGAATTGTAAACAAATTTGAGTTACCCTTAGCAATGCTTGTGGAGGTTGTAAGATTGTACGGGTCTGATTGCTGGCCCTCTGTATTTCATTTACTCTGTCACTGCACTCAGCACAGTAACCATAAAGTTGAATGTGATTCCTGTAGTCCTCTAGGACCATAGGTCACAGCTGATGGACAGGTGTTCCTAATTATTTTTTCTGGGTCACTGAAAGCTACTTATTTATAATGCATGTATTAGTCTGACTTCTTCATCATAGATGTCATCCAAGCTTTTTTCTGGTTAAATATATTTGCTATGCTGAGCAGTGATGCATACTTAAATATTTCACATTTTAAATATAGTGTGTGACAGACTTGAAAACATATAAAGAACCTAATATAAAAGACTCAAAAAGGTATATACTTTAAAGAAGTTATGGGGGAAGCAACTTGTATAGTGTTCAGGGGCATGACTGAACTTTTGTTGGATAAAAGTATCAGATAAATGATGTATGTGTTTACTTAATTACTGTTAACCCTTAATGCTCATGGCCAACAACAAATAAAGCAAATTTATACTCTAATTTCTTTTTAGCTATTTGGCAGAACATTCTTCTACATGATGCACGTCATTCCTGACGCGCTGGAATATGTCCAAAGTTCTTCCCATTGGCTCCTTTTCTTTTCATAAACCTTCGGCTGGGAAGATACTGGCAGTATGTCCTAATTGTTGTTGGTTTTAGCTTTGGATGCTTCCCCCGTCTAGGTGTAATCTCTCTGTTTTTATCGGGGTTCCTCTGGGTTCCCTGCCTTCCAGTTTCAAAAGTTTAGCCACATGGCCCTTTCAATTTAGACGGCACACATTTGTAATGCACAGCATTAGCACTTTATCATTCCTAAAAATGCAAAAATTGTAAAAAGTCGGCTACGCAGTATGCAGTACCGGTGTGAACTGTTGGCAGTGGTACAGTATGCAGCATGATAAGCATGTTTGGGGTACAGCTGTATGATCTATTCTATTCTATCTATTTTGTAGTTGTATTATACACTGTATTTTAATTCCATGCATTATATGGCTATGTGTCTTGCTTCTGAAACATTTTAAATAAGATATTAGGGGCAAGTGTGTTTTAATATTACATTAGTAAGGATTTGCATAAGTATAGGAACAGAAAAGGCAGTGTAGGTTTTACATTTTAAGTAAATTCTCGCTAGTATATTTTGAGTTAATTTACTTGAGGTCACAGTTGCAGCAAAATTGTTTGCTTCTTGGTGGAGTGTGCACCCAGACTTCCCCAGTTTACAATATTGTTAAGATTACCTCTGTGCGAATGGTTGCACTGCTGTTGGTTATGATTCTTTAATTTGAATGTTTCTTCATTAACTGATCAACCTCTGTATGTTTCCTTCAGGAGTTAACAGTAGCACCTATTTTTGCATGCTGGGTTTCAGCGGTTATATTGTCATTTATGATATCGCTGAAATTTAAATGTTTTAGGAAGCAGCTTTCCACTCACTTATAAGCTCTGCAAATTATTTTACAATATTTATTATTTTCCTTGCAGCTCCAAAATCTGGGTATAAATCCAGCCAACATTGGATTCAGCACTCTGACCATGGAGTCGGACAAGTTCATCTGCATCCGGGAGAAGGTTGGCGAACAAGCACAGGTGGTGATTATTGACATGAACGACCCAAACAACCCTATTCGCAGACCAATTTCTGCAGATAGCGCCATTATGAACCCGGCCAGCAAAGTCATCGCCCTCAAAGGTAGGAGAGGCAGCACTGAAGAAAGGGAAAGTTACATTCCTCTCCTTATGTAACCCCTGATCTTATCAGTTTTGCATAGTTTAAGTGATTTTTGTTCTTTTAAAATTTCCAAAATAAAACAACATTCAGTAGTTAACAGTCATGCTATAGATGGATGTCAGCATTTGTTAAATTATTACACAGTGTTTTATTTTATGTAATTGATATTTATCTTATTTTTTTATATTGGTCTGTCTTCTAAGTTGTTGTGTGTTGGGCTATCACATTTCTGTGTTTTTTAATGTTAGGAATATTATAAATATATGTTTTAAAATTGTACCATGACAATTTTTTTTTTTTTTTTTATGGCTTTCTTATGTATGCAGACGGTGAGTTAACATTTACTTTTCACAAATTGTGGAAGTTACAATCTTGTCCTGAATGGTCTTTGAGAACACTTTTTGGATAATGTGTTTGTGTGTGGTGTGTGTGTGTGTGCGCACGCGCATGTGAGTAAGTTATATATTACATTGTGGGGAAAAAAACCTGTTATTTTGATGTGTAGGGACCATTTTTTTGGTCTCCACAAGGGAAATTTCAATTTTATAAAAATCTGGGACTGCAATCAAAAAACTTAAAATGCTACATGTGTGTGAGTGTGAGAGAGAGAGTGTGTGTGAGAGAGAGAGGTTTATTAGAGAGTTATTGAAGGTTTTAATTCCAGGAGGGCCCCTGGTTTTGATTTTGACTGTGATACCTAACATGAAGAGTTAATAAAACTACCTTGACAGCTTTATATATACTTTTATAGCTACAAATATATTTAGTGCCATCTTTGGATATTAATATCATGCAAACTGGGATTGTCCATCATAGTCCTGGCATTCTTTCCATCTATTCAGACTTTTTCTTGCCACTGTGATGTTGACTGATAAGTCTTGATTGGATGAATGTGTGTGTATGTTGTGCTTATTGTGTCAGTTAAGGACTCACTCATTATAAAGTACCTGTTATTATGAAAAATCTTTGAAAAAATAAACTGTTTAAACAGAAAAAACTTTGGTAGACTACCTAATTTAGATTGACTGACTATTTTAATTATAGTTATAGTATTTCGTTTTTTTTTTAATTTATGGTGCATGATTCTATCAAGGGCTCAATGAAGGCTAATTTAATTAGAAGGCAGTCTAATATAGGGCTGCCTATGTTATATCTTGTCAGAGTTGGTAAATATATTCCTCCAGCAGCTATGAAAATCTTGACTGTATGAATGTTAGCTGTTTCGATAACCTGTTTCCCCTTGAACCAGTGTGATCTTCTATTATGTTCTTGGCACTTCAGTGCATGACTCAATTCATGTGAGGCCATTCTATTGTTTTCAAAACAGTAGCCTCAACAGCACAAACACACAGGCCAGTATTCTGGCTAATCTCTAATGGTCGTTTTCAGATAAAATATTTTTTTCTTTTTTTACTGTAAGGTACTTGTAATGATTCAGTTTTAATCAAAT
This sequence comes from Brevimyrus niger, assembly GCA_015164015.2. Classification (NCBI taxonomy): domain Eukaryota; kingdom Metazoa; phylum Chordata; class Actinopteri; order Osteoglossiformes; family Mormyridae; genus Brevimyrus; species Brevimyrus niger. The sequence continues at coordinate 17,197,687 of JAABNY020000035.1, forward strand.
GTTTGATTAAATAGTTGAAAGATTAGAATACAGCTGGACATCCTGCTTAAGCATTTGATGTAACCATATGTGGCCCAAACCATCATTCTCCTACAGTTGCAAAAAAAAAAATTTTTTGCAACTGTAGCAGAGTTTAGGGCCATTTAAATATGGTAACTCAGCAGGAAATAACTTTGGTATTTAACTTGAACAAAGTGATTTGGCATATTTTTCAATAGGAATGGAATGAGTTTAAGTTGGTTTTGTTTTTTTAGTTTTGGTGTTTCTGTTGCCCTTCCCTTTTATTGTACTAATATTGCGTGAATAATTTAGCAATTGAAACAAGGTGTCACTTTTCACTAGATAAAGGAAGCCGGTCATGTGTTATGATGTGGCTGGCGACTGAAGGCATTCAGGCCTGTGGAAGCAGTTTAAATTCACCTGTATGCTTTAACTTATCATATATTTAGTCCTGTGTTCTGTACTTATTTAGCCATAAAGCAAAACAGTTGTGTTCATATTTACTGCTTTTCTGAATGACATGCAGGTGTTTCTCAAGGAAAAAACACCAGTTAACTTTTTGGATTCCCAGTAACTAAAAAATGTAGCTGGTATATATACCAGTTTTTAAATTTTGCCCCTTTTTTGTTCTTTTCTACTTGGCATGTCTGCTGTTTGAGTGCCATCTAAGCTGTCTAAATCCTTGTTCTGTAGTTGTCTGTTTGTCCTCAGTGGGTAATGAGTGATCCCAGTATTATTACAGTAGCTCTCTTGTGGTGGAATTTGTAGCCTGCTTTTGGTTATGTTGTTTATATATAATTGCAAGCTTAATTTCTTGGGTCCTGTCAATTTTCTCTTTTTCTCACTCTTCTTCCATGTGTGGTCACCAAGCTTCATACAACAAACCTTTTTTCCCCTCCCATTGTAAATTGTGGCAAATATAGTTCTTTTTCCTGACTTCCAGTTGTGTACCTGTGTGTGCCTGGATATCTTGCTTTCATTATGTGTGTTGCTATAATTTAATTCCCTGTGGTCAACCAGTAGTGCCTTACCCTACCACTGATGCATCTCTCTGTCCGTTCATTCAGCTTGTCATCTGCAGACCGCCAACCTTCAAGCCTGAGATTTTCTGCCAAGTTTAAATTTACTGACTTACCCGTGATTATTATCATCTCTTTGTCAAGACATTGAAAATATTTATTAGTGTTTTTTATTATTTTGATATGAATCTCTCTAGATTTTGAAACACTGGTGTGTGTTTTACCCTTATCGGCGTGGGCGTTGCATGTTTTTGCCTGTGTGTGGGGGTTTAAGCTCTTGATTTAATCTGTGAGCTTTGTGTAATTCCACGTTTGGGCTTTCCTGCTGGTTCTGGATGAGTTTATTTCATTGCAATTTGCTGTAGTTGTGCATTAAGGTTACATTTGCATTGGAAATGGTAGCGCAAATTTCTCATCTTCATAATTGATAAATTGGGTAGATTTGTCCTAAGATCAAACTTATATAATTAATTAATTGTACTTTAATTCATTCTCTCTAATGAGATAATGTGAAACAGCCAATTCTTTTACAAGATCCCGGAGAAGCTCACAGAAGTCACTTATGATTATTACTGTATCGGTTTTTATACTTAATTAATGTGTAATGTTTATATGGTGATGTTATGGTTTATATCCTCTATAGCGATTGACCATAGCAAAAAATCCCCCCTGTCCAATAGCAGGGATTTTCTGATTCTGTGCTGGTGTTTTCTGCATTTTTCTTCTTACCTCTAAGGTCTTTGTCTTTATCTTGCCTAATGCACTGTGGAAAAAAGTTAATGACTGTTTTTCCAATCTGTCTTTTTTAACTCTTGCTTTCGTGTTATTCACAGCGGCAAAAACCCTTCAGATCTTCAACATCGAGATGAAGAGCAAGATGAAGGCCCACACCATGACTGAAGATGTCACTTTCTGGAAGTGGATCTCCCTCAACACAGTGGCGCTGGTCACAGACAACGCGGTCTACCACTGGGGCATGGAGGGCGAGTCACAGCCACTCAAAGTTTTTGACCGACATTCCAGCCTGGCAGGCTGTCAGATCATCAACTATCGCACCGATGCCAAGCAGAAATGGCTGCTTTTGATTGGCATTTCTGCACAGGTATAGTGGGCTGTCATCTCCGTTTAGAGTGTGGAAAAGTATTTTTGTGGCAAGTATGCATTCAGTCAAAATGGAAGATTTATCAATCAACACATTATAAAATTATTCAGTGTATGAAACACATGCACCAAGCACAAGAATGTTATTTTGCTGTTCTTTTGTATAGTAGTGATAAATTGTGAAAACAGCATCTCATAATGTTGCCTTATATACAGGTCTGTCTCCTTTGGTTTGTTATTTAATGAATTTAATGAGTTACTTTTGCTTTTTAGCAAAACCGTGTCGTCGGTGCCATGCAGTTGTACTCTGTGGACAGGAAGGTCTCCCAACCAATTGAGGGCCACGCTGCTAGCTTTGCTCAGTTTAAAATGGAGGGCAATGCAGAGGAGTCCACTCTCTTCTGCTTTGCTGTTCGAGGTCAAGCTGGGGGGAAGGTATGAATATGAGGGGAATGGCACAGTGGGGGGCCTCTGGGGGAAACGACCCTGGAAATGATCTTGATTTTCTTTATTAGTTATATTAAAGCTGTAATATATGTGATGATCCACGAATAAGGAAGAAAAGCCAAGATTTTTGTGTGTCTGTGCGATCTAGATGCTGATACCTGTTGAAAATAATTAACTAATAGTGAACGTTTCTGTATACGTGTTGTTCTGCAGAATTAGATGGTCAGTCGTTTTGTACTTTTATTTTGGCTTAGTTACATATCATTGAGGTGGGAACGCCACCGACAGGGAACCAGCCTTTTCCGAAGAAAGCCGTGGATGTGTTTTTCCCTCCTGAGGCCCAGAACGACTTCCCTGTTGCCATGCAGGTATTGCTGGTCTCCTTGTATCTAACCAAAGCTCTTTTGTGATGCATGCTGGGCACTCTGGTTTTGCACCTGGTCTGTCTCTCATGTGCATCACATCTCTATCTCACAGATCTGTATATTTCTTTCTGCTACAGATAAACTCTAAACTGCTTTAGTTGCTGACGTGATTTGCGAGATATCCTGAATCCCAGTGACTGTTAACATTCGAGGAAAATATGCTGAACGAGGATTACAAATTCTTTTTCCTCTCCTTTCCCATTTAAGACCTCACAATGTACTGTCCATGTTTTTGGGGTAATTTGAGACTCGGTGGCTCAAATTCCGAGGTCACAGAGTGATTTCACCCTGGAGCAAGACACTTAACCCCAAATCTTCCAGGGACCAGCTGACCTCGCTCCCCCAGTTCTATATCACTTTGCATAAAAACTTCTGCTAAATAAATGAATGTAATGTAACGTTTCTCCCACTCCACACTCTCACACACTTTCTCCCCTGCATCTCTCTAGATAAGTTCCAAGCAGGATGTTGTCTTTCTCATCACCAAATATGGTTACATCCATCTATATGACCTGGAGACGGGTACCTGTATCTACATGAACAGGATCAGTGGGGAGACCATCTTCGTCACGGCTCCCCATGAAGCCACTGCTGGCATCATTGGGGTCAACAGGAAGGGACAGGTATCATTTTCCGCTCCTTGTGTTGTGTCTCACAGACCACCCATGCTGTGCAGGATGCAGTATCTCTAAGGCGGCGGTGTGGCTGTAAGCCTAGGATTAGTCACAGGTTGCACAGCTGCTGGGTTATGAATAGTAGCTGAAATACATTTCCTATACAGTTCTTTTAATGGCAAATCAAACCTTTCTGCTACATTACTTTTCATTTTATTGCGACTGTGTGATTGTCCGTCACAGCATCCATTGTGCAACGCCGTTTGTTTACGGCACTCTAGGTATGGAAACTCTTTTGCATTATGCAGAAGGTTGGCTGTTGACTTGGCTACTGGCTGATGTTGGTAGACAAGCTCCAGAATGTGCTCTCCAGTACTATTTTGGGGGCTACCTTGTTGCACTTTTAACACCTTACATCTTTGGTGATCACTATCATGCTTCTAGCTGGATGCTAACTAGGCATTATGGTGTCCTCGTAATTTTTATATATTTAGCAGTTCATTGTTTGCAAAATTGCATGGCAACACATTTATAGCTGCATATTTTGTTTTTAATTCATGTTTTGGTATCTTTAGATCAGGTAAACTGGGAGAAATTGAGAACAAGCCTATTTTAAATTATTTATGGGTTTTTCAAGGATAAAACTGTAAACACGGTGGTAATTTTCCATTGAAAAGTATGATTAGCTAAGTAAACAAGCAGGAAGGCTCTTGCAGTCTCTCCTCTAATTTATGGACACCTGATCTTGACCAGTAATAAATAATTCTTTTGTAAACCACTGATGTCCATCAAATATTTAGTGGAGCTGAAATGGGATATAGACCTATTTGATGGGCTCTACATGTTACTCCAAGCAGGAGATCACCCTTAATACTTCCATCTTCTCAATGACTCCTGTTGGCTGAGTCAGTGTAGTTAGTGATAGTCTGGCTCTAGAATATTTCTCAGTGTTTCCATAACCTTCACCCCGGTATTTGTGCTCACTTTGCTATTTTGGTTAGTAACATTTTCACCTCTGGCTTCCCCTCTGGTTGAATAATGGTGCAAAATGGGAAAAGATAAAAATGTGTAAAATCTCCTCAGTGCCACATCCTTAACATATCCATAGTGGAAACACCCCCTGCTGGGCCTGCTTGTGGTAGATCTGGGGAAACACAATTAAGCCTAATCCTCCGAGACCCTGAGATAATCTCCACCAATCTCTCCATTTATCAGATATGCCAGTGTCCTTGTGTGTAAAATCTCCTCAGTGCCACATCCTTAGCATATCCATAGTGGAAACACCCCCTGCTGGGTCTGCTTGTGGTAGATCTGGGGAAGCACAATTAAGCCTAATCATCCGAGACCCTGAGATAATCTCCACCAATCTCTCCATTTCTTTCCATAACTGCTGATGCTTTACAGGGTCACGGTGAGTCTGGAACCTATTCCAGGTAGCATAGGGCACAAGGCAGGCGGCACTTTGGACGGGATGCTAGGCTGCCGCAGGACACAGACTTGCATGCAAGGAGACATTTGCATCGCTACCCCTGTTATTGTTCATATACAATATATCTGTTTCTTAAGGCATTATTGGGACTGTGTAGCTTGTTGTACTGTCAGCCTATTCGAAGTTTTGTTTTATTTTTATTTTTTTCCTTCTGTCAACCATTGGTTAATGTCTCTATTTGCCGAGTGAAGCTATCCCTTTTGGGGCCTGTGTGTATTTGTCGCTGTTATTTGCACTTGCAGGTGCTTTCAGTATGTGTGGAGGAGGAGAATATCATTCCCTACATCACCAACGTCCTGCAGAACTCCGACTTGGCCCTGCGCATGGCCGTCCGCAACAACCTGGCCGGGGCCGAGGAGCTCTTTGCACGCAAATTCAACAATCTCTTTGCAGGAGGAAGCTACTCGGAGGCTGCAAAAGTGGCAGCTAATGCACCAAAGGTAACTCAAATGTTGCATGCAGTTGTAATCCATTAGACAGTATTTAATTTAGTGTTCTATGACATGCCAGAGGCTAATTCAGGCTAACAGTGGTGTTTCCCAGGGAAGGAAGGCTGACAGTCTTTTTTTCAGGGTATCCTGCGGACCCCTGACACCATCCGTCGCTTCCAGAGTGTCCCAGCCCAGCCTGGCCAGACATCCCCCTTGCTGCAGTATTTCGGCATCTTACTGGACCAGGGCCAGCTCAACAAATTCGAGTCTCTGGAGCTTTGTAGGCCTGTTCTGCAGCAAGGCCGCAAGCAGCTTCTAGAGAAATGGCTGAAAGAGGACAAGGTATCGGTGATGTGAGGGAGTTTTTGTGTTCGTGTTTAGTTCACATGTAGTTTGTTTCATTATTTTATTTTAGAGCCAAAGGGGCCATCCAGATTTTTCTAGACTGGCATGTGGTAAGGAATTCACTTTTCCTGGTAATTAGTGGTCCAAGCCACAAGGTGGCGATATAATATAGTTTTTTCATTAAATTCCTCACACCATCTGGAAGAGTCATTCAAACGCAGTCTATTGGCATTAAAAACCACATCCAGATGATCTTCGATCCTCTGTGATTTTGAAAAAAAAAAAATTCTAAAACAAACTCTTCCTAGACACTCAATTTACCAAAACTTTAAAGGGATCTTCAGATTTTGTTAATGAAATTGCAGTACGTCCAAAGGTTTTCCCATAGTAATCTTATGAATAAAAAAATTATTAGTCTGCATAATCATGTGCATCTCCTGATTTGCATGAACCTTGACAAATTATGGTAAATTTGAAAGCTGCATTTAGAACGACATTGAAAGTAAGATACAGTTTACAAGACGATACTCCACTGCACTACTTCAGAATAAAAAAAAAATTCTTTATTTCACAAACACATTGACATTAAAGATTTTTTTTTTTAATTTTTAAGAGGAAATCCAAGATCTCCAACGACCTGGTTTATAATCCCAGATTGCTAACCTGTAAAGGTTGTACCTTTTTAAGGAATTTTTTTTTTTTACATTTTTAAGGAGAGTGTAAAAGAAAAAAATCACGAATTTGAATGGGAAAAAAAATAATTTTTAGAAGAAAATACAAAAGTTGTCCAGATTGCATATATCTGGCACAAAAGCTTTCAGATGATAAAATCCAATGAAACTGCCACCAAGTAGCCAACCTTGAGAAAGCCAAGGCATTTCACATTTATAATCATGACTCAGAAGTTGACTTAAATATTTTTTTTAAATGCATAATTCCTTGGGTCAGTATGAATCAATTGATGTTAATTAAGGCCTTTTCATTAAATGACCAATAATGTTACAAGTTCTCACAGAATTCAGTGTGGATCACCTACAGACCATGCTGATCAGGCTTACAAAGTTTTTAGAAAATTACTATTTTTTTTATATAATTCTCTAGACCTCTTTTTCCCTCAGGAATCAGGAGTCTTGATTTCATAACTGCTTGTTCCCACATTTCAAGGTTTCAAATTTTGGTGCACTTTAGATTATCTCTTATTTTTACAATAATTCTTTAAAAAAATCATCAAAGTTGGTTTATCCCTGGTTTTACAAAAAAATGTATCACCCTAATAAATGCATCTGGTTATAACAAATGGAGAGCAATTTATGCCAAGATCACACATCTAAGAGAGCTTGGGTCACTTGTGGCTATATTTCTGCATCTGATTATATAAAATGGCTAAATGCCAGCAGTATTCATGAGTTACAGGAATTTTTAATTGCATCTGACTTTAAAGTGAATGAAAAACTGTCGTTTTTGGTCACAATTGCTTAAGTAATTGTACCCTTTAGATGAAACTTTAGTGGACTTAAATCTTTTTTTTGTCTCTGTGTGTGCCCCTGTAGCTGGAGTGTTCAGAAGAGCTCGGAGATCTGGTGAAATCTGTGGATCCTACTCTGGCCCTCAGTGTCTACCTGAGAGCAAATGTTCCAAACAAAGTGATCCAGTGCTTTGCAGAGACAGGACAGTTCCAGAAGATAGTATTGTATGCTAAAAAGGTGAAATATACTTGTAGTATACTTTGACATTTTAGACAGTAGTTCAGCTGTGGTCTTGGATAAAATGGGAGCTGTAATACACAATTGTGGATTTATTGAGCCAAGAACCAATTCAGGCATTTTAGCTGCTCTTAGGTGAGTAAGTTGTTGGTCCCAAGTTGTTCAGATTCAATTACAGTTTTTGAGAGAATGATTAGATGCATTCGACGCATTCGATGATCATTATTTTGCTATCACTATTCTCTTTGATTAATTAATTATTTTGACAACCTAAATTCAAACTTCAGTGAAAATATTTCACATATATTACTCTGGGAACTTAATTACACACTATTATTAGAATAAAAGAGAAAAACAGTTACTTTTTGAGCTTGCTGGAAAATGAAAGATTGATTTGTGGGTCACATTTATTAATGAAAAATATAAATAAATATAAGACAACAAAATCTTTTGTCCTCCCCTAAGGAAAGCAGCTGATCGTCTAATACATCATCTCCGGTATTTTAGTAGTTGCGTTTCTAGTTCAAGTGCTGCTAGCTGTCAGTATTGATAGTGTGATAAATGATAAATATCAGCCAAACATTTTTAACCAGCATTTCTTTTTACTTAGCTAGCTAGTTAGCTACCTCAAAGTCATCATCATTGCTACCATAGCTAGCTAAAACAATGACTATTTTGTGCTACAAAAGAGAGGCATTTCTCAGAAGCATAATAGAACAGAGATTATCTTAGCCATTAGAGAGACCATTCTACAAAATGGGCAAGTTTCATAAACACATTTTAGTGCAAAGATCATCCCCATAGCACAAAAATAATTAAAGAATGCTTCCTTTATGAAGAGAAATGTGCCATTGCCTGCCATACTGTATTTTGGAAATGCCAACGCTGGTGTTTTGTGCATCTACCTGCAACACAACGTGAGAGCGCACAACTCAGAAGTATGAGTATTTTGCCCGCCCCCCCCCCAAAAAAAATGAGAGAGAACTAATTTCTCTCCCTGTGGCATTATTAAAGCCAATGTTCCATTTTGGGGATTTGCGGAAAAGGGATGCTGGAGTTCATACATCATCACTGTCTGTTTGCTGATGCAGGTGGGGTACACTCCTGACTGGATCTTTCTGCTGCGTAACGTGATGCGTATCAGCCCAGAGCAAGGTCTGCAGTTCTCACAGATGCTGGTTCAAGATGAGGAGCCTCTGGCTGACATCACGCAGGTCAGGTCTTTCAGGCTCTTTCCACCATAACATTAATAAAATCTTAAGCCCAGAACGAAGAAACAGAGTGATGCTCTTCATATTTGTTACTTACCCACACATATGCTATAAGAAAACTGTTCAACCCTCATGCTTGCAGATAGTGGACGTGTTTATGGAATACAACCTGATCCAGCAGTGTACCTCCTTCCTGCTGGATGCTCTGAAGAATAACCGTCCCACTGAGGGACCCCTGCAAACGCGCCTTCTGGAGATGAACCTGATGCATGCTCCACAGGTATCTAGTCATTATACTGACATATCTGAGACCCGTCTAAAGGTTTCCTAGTGTGAACTTCTGTAGGACTTTGTGTTTCTTGAAGCTGCCTTTGATGTAGTCTTGTTGATTGAGGAAGTGTGTGTTTGCGTCATTCAGGTTGCTGATGCCATCCTCGGGAACCAGATGTTCACGCACTATGACCGTGCCCATGTTGCTCAGCTGTGTGAGAAGTCAGGGCTCCTGCAGCGGGCCTTGGAGCACTACACCGACCTGTATGACATCAAGCGGGCCGTCGTCCACACCCATCTGCTCAACCCTGAGGTGGGCACCGAGTCACCATCATGCCCATGTTGATGTCAGCCAGCCCCACCCTGCTCATGACCCCCCACTTCTTCTTATAGTGGCTGGTGAACTACTTTGGCTCCTTGTCTGTCGAGGATTCCCTCGAGTGTTTGAAGGCCATGCTCTCAGCCAATATCCGGCAGAACCTGCAGATTTGCGTCCAGGTGGCCTCCAAGTACCATGAGCAGCTGGGCACGCAGGCACTCACTGATCTTTTTGAGTCCTTTAAGAGCTTTGAGGGTATGGTCGTCCACCCTGGTTGAATTTCATATATATAAATTATGTATGAACTATAGATTGATAGATCATAAAGGATATATTAAAAAATATAGAAATGTATAGGAAATTCATATTTTAGCAGATCTACTGCCAGTCCTTTATATATTACTTGTGTGTTTCAATTCACATTTCATTACATATGTAGACAAACACACACACACACAGTCTATATATATGTATATATAAAGTGTGGGAGAGAGAGAGAGAATGTGCATGGCAATGTGAATAAAAACACTGCACTTTTATGCAGCTATGTCAGTATAATAGGAAGATTCTGTTGCCACATTGACATACAACAAATGAGACCTTTTGTGCGACTTGTCTCTAAACTTGAGCCCATTGGTTGTGTTCCAGGGCTATTCTATTTCTTGGGGTCTATTGTGAATTTCAGCCAAGACCCAGAAGTTCATTTCAAGTACATACAAGCTGCATGCAAAACTGGCCAAATCAAGGAGGTGGAACGGATCTGTCGGGAGAGCAATTGTTATGATGCTGAGCGTGTGAAGAACTTCCTAAAGGTTATAGGCATTAATTTTCTTCTCTTTCATCTCTTTTGCAAGACCATTAGCATAATAGCAAAGTTGACTGGTGTTTCCATACTTTGCCACAGGGTGGCGGTGCTGTTCTAAAATGAATAAAGATCCTTGTTTACACGAAGAAATGTGTAAATCGATAGTAATTATGTTTGTTTATCAGATGCATATTGCTTAGCCCTAGAAATCATTTGTTAACTAGACTTACTATTATTTTAATTTCTGCTGTAAATGTACATTAAAAACTCACAGTATTTAATTACATTTGCTGTTTTACACAACATTGATATACCAGTTGGTTCTAAACTAAGGACACTATAATGTTCAAATAAATGATTTGCTCAAAATAATTCTAGTTCATTTTACTCTACTTTGTTTTTTTTGTTCTTCAGGAGGCAAAGCTTACTGACCAGCTGCCCTTGATAATCGTGTGTGACCGCTTTGACTTTGTTCATGACCTGGTCCTTTACCTTTACCGCAACAGCCTACAGAAATACATTGAGATATACGTGCAGAAGGTGTGTGCTAATTCCTGTTGTAGTTATTCCTTGTGTTTCTATGCATTCTAACAAAATGCAATAAACTGCGCATAGAGATGGAAAATGATTTAACTATTTTGGTATATAAGTAGGTTGATATTTTATTCGTTTGACTGGTTCCAGGTAAATCCAAGTCGCCTGCCTGTGGTGATCGGAGGCCTGCTGGATGTGGATTGCTCTGAGGATGTCATCAAGAACCTCATTATGGTGGTGAGGGGCCAGTTCTCCACCGACGAGCTGGTAGCTGAGGTTGAAAAGAGAAACCGGTATGTGCAGTTACCTCTACTGAGGATTCTGCAGTATTTGCATCTTGGTGCAATACATCTCATTCTTGTTAGATGTATCCAGACTGGATATGCTGCATATTCCCAATTTATATTTTGACACTGCCCCCTTGTGGTTGTTGCGGGAAATAAATAACACTTCATATGTTTGCTATAATGTACTTTCCAGGCTAAAACTGCTGCTGCCCTGGCTGGAAGCTCGCATCCATGAGGGCTGCGAAGAGCCTGCAACACACAATGCTCTAGCTAAAATTTACATTGACAGCAACAACAATCCCGAACGCTTTCTGAAGGAGAATCCCTACTATGACAGCCGAGTGGTGGGCAAGTACTGTGAGAAAAGGGACCCCCACCTGGCCTGTGTTGCCTATGAGAGGGGACAGTGTGACCAGGAGCTCATTCATGTGAGTCAATTAAGCACAATGCAGTCAGCTACACTACGAACATAGCCTTAAATAAAGCCTGTTTCTCTGCACTGTCTGAACACATGTGTAGTTTGTCTGCTCAATTATGGTGAAAATTGTGACCACGATTGTTTTGGTTGATATTGACATCACAATTATTTAAAGTGATTACTCATTCATTTTGGAAATATGCATTTTTTGAAATTTGTGAAGCTTTTGAAGTTTTGTTCAGCCTATCTTCCGATGTAAAAGATTCTCTTATCTAAGCATTTCGTTCTAGCCTAAAGATTTTGGTAGTACTTTCCTTCAATCTACTATTTACTCAGTCAAAATTGATTTGATATGCAGTGTTGCACTGGCACTTTAATAACAACCCAATCACAGCAAGCGTGCATACTTGTGGGAGTGAGGTTAGCCCCGTCACAGCATGCGTGCACACTAGTGGGAGTGAGGTTAGCCCCGTCACAGCAAGCGTGCACACTAGTGGGAGTGGGGTCAGCCCCGTCACAGCAAGCGTGCACACTAGTGGGAGTTGGGTTAGCCCCGTCACAGCAAGCGTGCACACTAGTGGGAGTGGGGTTAGCCTCGTCACACTATACGTGCACACTAGTGGGAGTGGGGTTAGCCCCGTCACAGCAAGCGTGCACACTAGTGGGAGTGGGGTTAGCCTCGTCACAGCAAGCGTGCACACTAGTGGGAGTGGGGTTAGCCTCGTCACAGCAAGCATGCACACTAGTGGGAGTGGGGTTAACCCCGTCACAGCAAGCGTGCACACTAGTGGGAGTGGGGTTAGCCTCGTCACACTATACATGCACATTAGTGGGAGTGGGGTTAGCCCCATCACAGCAAGCATGCACACTAGTGGGAGTGGGGTTAGCCCCGTCACAGCATGCGTGCACATTAGTGGGAGTGGGGT
>JAABNY020000035.1:17216357-17230987 GCA_015164015.2 Brevimyrus niger
AACTGCCATGTGATTGGTTGATTAGATAATTGCATTAATGAGAAATTAAACAGGTGTTCCTAATAATCCTTTAGGTGGAGCGTATATTTTTGTCCTCTGTATCATTTGTGAATAATTTGACATCTAAACCATCATTAAATTATAAGTTTATTCATGTTAATGTTGGCACAGAAATAACTTAGTGCCTTTGCAATAAACTGTTCATTTGGAAAACTATCCTTTGTAATTGACTAAAATGGTGGTAACTGAATAATTTTATAAGGCACTGTATACTTGATCGCAATGGGTTTTATTACTCTCCGGCTATATTAATACACCTATCAAAAATTAGTCAATCAACACAAACAAGCATTAGATTGATATTCGATTGACCATGTGACCGTTGAGACTATGAATGAAGCACCGCCATGCGCAGCATAGCGACGTTTCGGACCGCATACATGACGATGCTCCTATACGATTATATAAAAAAAAAATCATAATTTGTAATAATACTGTAATTGATAATAAACAGCTATGCTACTCGTTTATGTGTTTACCATACTGTAGTTTTTTTTTTTTTTATAGAGTGTACTCTTTCCACTTAATAAAAAGAAAAAAAAGTTTACTTTAAAACAAACTGCTGGGTTAAAGCGTAAACCAAGCACCGTAAGACGCTTCTTCAGAATATCAGCGTGATTTGCGTGAACAAAGGACTAATAAATTGATTGACAGGCTCGTGGGGTGATGTAGGGTTGGACGTGGGCGGGGTTTAGATGTCCAACCCTGCCCTCCCGCATGCTGCATTCTGAGGCTTCTCCCTGAATGGGAGACACAGGAAACAGAAATACTGCATAAAAATAATGATGCAATTAAACGAGAGGAAATAACGTCTCGTCTCGTTTTCGTCAGCGAAAATTAAGAGACATTTTAGTATAGTTTTTATTTTGTAAACCAAGTTTAGTCTCGTTTTTATTCGTCAACAATATTATACGGTATATTTCGTTATAGTTATCATCACATGACCAGCATCTACGTTGCGTCTCATCTCGTCTCCCTCACGTCAAAAAGGTTCGTTGACGAAGATATTTCGTCAAAAATTTTGTTGACAAAAACAACACTACTGCGCTCTGAGCAAATTCTGCCCTCTGCTCCTTGCTAACACTCCGCTCCACTGACATGCTCTGATCACGACACAGACACCTTTTTACATTGTTTATCCACAGTATCTTCTTCTTAAATAGATGTTGTGGTTGTTGGGCTGTCGCCTTTTTCACTGACCCTTGATGTTTCTTGTGGGGGATTGCATATTTCTCCCATGATATTACCAAAACTTTTCATATGTGCTCCGCTAACTCAACCATCCTTGCTGTGTGTAGGTTGTCCATTCTTAATTGACTGCCATATGATTGGTTGGAATTGTGTTTATTTTTGTGATGTGATAGGCTGATGTGTGCTATCAAGTATTGTTCCTTATTGACAGGCCCAGTCAGGGATTAGGTTTGCATTCGTGCAGTGACCCATTATGGCCCGAACTGCCTTTCCCTGCTTCCATAGCCCACTGCTTGAGAAACCCTGCAATAGCATACCAGTAGGGCAAGGTGCTGAGGACTGCTACTTCTTTATAAAAGTTGTAACTGTTATGTTATGATCTTCTACCTTTTTTTCTTTCTTTTTTTCTGCTGCCATTTGTAGGTTGCCAATGTGGAGTTGTATTACAAAGCCATCCAGTTCTATTTGGATTTCAAACCCCTGTTACTAAATGACTTGCTCATTGTTCTGTCACCCCGGCTGGACCACACACGGGCTGTGAACTTCTTCACAAAGGTTGCTGATTCTTATACTTTATGCATTTGTAACTTTGTCTACCTCTAGTTAACATTTGCTTTACTATCATCAGCATAACTGTAATTTGTTCACTTCCCACTGCTTAGATGAAGCAGATTCCACTTGTTAAGCCTTATTTGAGATCTGTACAAAACCACAACAACAAGTCTGTAAATGAAGCCCTGAACAACCTTCTCATCATAGAAGAAGACTTTCAGGTAAGGAGGTTCTGCAATATATCTTTTGAATGAAATGAACTCCCCAGAACGTTTCCATGGATACCTAATGTATTCATGTTTTGTTCTGAATTTTATAATACACTAAGTATGAATTCTGGGCTTTGCCCTTTTCAAAGCACCTGAGCTGCCTGACTTGGGTTTATGTTCCAGCAAAAGCAGTATTTTCTCTTTGCAGGCTCTGCGCGCATCCATAGATGCCTACGACAACTTTGATAACATCTCACTAGCTCAGAGCCTAGAAAAGCACGAGCTTATCGAGTTCCGAAGAATTGCAGCATACCTCTTTAAAGGCAACAATCGTTGGAAGCAGAGTATTGAGCTCTGCAAAAAGGATCAGTTGTACAAGGTCACAAACTCCTTGAGAACCCAGTCAGTTATTAATGCAGATAAATTGAAATATATCTCATAGGCTCCTGCTCTGCATTGAAAGGTTTTCTCAGCAATGTATCTGGACTCATGCGCAATCTCTGTGCTTTTCTGGTCAACTCAGGATGCAATGCAATACGCTGCAGAGTCCAAGGACATAGAGGTGGCAGAGGAGCTTCTCCAGTGGTTCCTGCAGGAGGATAAGAAGGAGTGCTTTGCTGCCTGCCTCTTCACCTGCTATGATCTGTTACGGCCCGACGTGGTCCTGGAGACCGCCTGGAGGCATAACATCATGGACTTCTCCATGCCTTATTTCATTCAGGTCATGAGAGAGTATCTGACCAAGGTAAGGATCAGCAGGCTTGCATGAGCTAGTGTGCGGGTCACCTTCTGATTTGGGGAAATCTAACCAAAACAGGCTCATGCCCCTGGTTAGAGCTGCAGGGATTTAAAGATTTTCCTAAATCAGACTGAAATGGAATGACACCATCATCAGTGCTCTACACCTGCTCCTTCTCCTGGACCTTATTGGGAACTTGCCGCTGAGCTAATATGGAGAGCTAGTGCTGTTTTACAGCTTGAAGCGGGGCTGGTCGTCTGGGAAACAGCTTTTGCTGCTGCACTGCTGCTATCTGACCATGCAGAGTTTACTGCAGCCTGTCCGTCCATCATCATAGCCCCCATGCCTGCACTTCGCACTCTCCCCTACTCATATAGCCTGTGGAACACAGCTAAGCTACCTGCTTGCAGTGTTTAATCATGCTGTTTGTGACTTATCAATACTTTCCCATGCAATAGTAGTCGAAGCTCATCTCAGTTATGGATCATTACAAAAGCCACTCGATACAAACTGGTTCATCATTCTGCATTTGGAACTGAAATTTATAGGTACAGTTGGGTTATGGAATCAGTGATAGTTTCATAATTTCCTTCTTTGGTCAAAATGTGCAAAAAAGAAAAAGAAAAACACAAAAAAAATTAAAAACTACAGACGTTCTTTGAAGCCTCGATACCAAACAGTGTCAGACTTTATTAAACAATTTGATCAGTTTATCAACTTTGAGCTGCCAAATTTTCTACCTGGAGTCTCTAACATACAGTAATAAGTACCAGCTGACAAAGAACCGAGCTTGAGGCTGCTCATTATGGACAAACACTAGTGCATGCTGGGTGTATTTTTCATGATATTGAAGAGTGAGTAAGGCACAGTCTCGGTCTCATGTAATATGCATTTGTGTCTTGAGCTCAAGTAAGGGGGTGGGGGGGGTTTATTCTTAAAAAAGTTATAGCCAAATAGTGATTGCCACTTTGCTATTAGCATGCATACTTTCACCATATTGAAAGGCCTGGCTGCTTTATTGGAACAAGCCACTGTCTTGACTGCCCCGGCATTTTATGTGTTGTTTCTTGTAAAGTTTTCTTTTCCATCTGTTTACTGTCTGTGTCTGCTTTTTATTTTATTTTTTATTTTTTTGGATTTTTTTTTCTAAGCTGCAACTCTTGAATTCCTTTTCAGGTCGATGCAATTAAGGAAAAGGTGAAAGCTGATTTTTTTTTTCAGTTCTAGTTCCTTTAGTGCAGATGAGTGACACCTTGGGAATCTGCATGTTGTCCCTCCCATGCCACATTGCTGCTTCCAAACAAGCCTGTCACTGACCAGACAGTATTGACAGTACTCTCCTGTAGTCCACAGGCCTCCCGCTTTGCACCCAGAGAGCTCCCATCCAGGTTGTCATAGAGATGATCACCCATTTCTCAGAGGAAAATCACGTCATGACATGATGATCAATGACAACCTAAGTCAGTCACTTACTCAATGGCGAAGATGATACTTGGGATCTGAATAACATCTTTAAATGTCCTCTTCCTCATTGCTGCATTATTGGCAGTAGATTCCTGTAAGTGACTGAGCAACAGGTGGTTCCCCTTAAGTCAGTTCAGGGCAGTGTTTTTAACTACCTGGGAGAAGGCTCTTCGGGAGATGGGTTTGAGACGCCTGTAGTATATTCTGCCAGTCTTTAGCATGAGAGATGGAAAACTGCAGGTCAGCCTGCTAGTGGTTTATAGTTTGTTATACTTCACTCCTCCACCCAAACACTGTTTTCAGTTCTGATCCGTTTCCGATACAAAACTGCTGATACCGATATAAGAATTTTTTCTTTTAATATAGTAAATTATTAATATAATAACAAGTTATATAGTAAAACTAGTAAATACAAATGTAAAATAAAATTAAAAATAAAACTGTATTTCAAAGAGTCTTTAATTAAGCTACTAAGAACATACATAACATACTGTATCACCTTGTTTGTACATCTTGTTTTAAGCTTTTTTGAGCCGTTTTGAAGTTTAATATTAATATCTTCCAAGCAAGGATACACAAGTGGCGAATACTTAAAATGTCCCCCAATTTTTCTCCCATTGGCAAGAGCGTCACATTTCATTGTGATAGCAGTTCCTCATGTATAACTCCAGTGAGTGGGCAAACAGCCCAAGAAAGTGACTCCCAAGTCATCCACTGCTTTTTTTATATTTCTCACATTGTCTAACACAATTGTGTGTGCTTTGTTTAATGGGATTTTCCACAAAAAGCTACTCCCACCTTTCAAAACTTTGCAAAGATTGCAATTCGCTGTGCTACTAGTTGCTGTTAGAAGCTTAAATGTTACAAAAAACACATCTAAAATGGGAAAGGGCTGTCATACGATTGATTGTACAAATAGATTTAACACAAAATAGGAGCTATTGCTTTAGACACTGCCAAAAAACTAAACAAGTATCAGACGTGGATCGCTCACATATGTACCCAGGTACATAAGTCTTCCTTGATTATGTAAATAACTAAAGTATACATGTGAAATGGATGAACATGCAAAACTTAGTTCATGTGCACAGGCTATTTCAGATCTTTTGTAGTTGAACAGTAAATTCCTCTTGTAGTTTCACAGATGACCTATTCATTCATTCTTTGGACCAAAAAGAGCTGAGAAACTGAAATCTGTTTTTTGTTAGGCTGAATGTGCACATGTTAAAAGCAAGTAGCACACCTATAGTATGTACATGTTCATTTGGTGTTGAAGTAGCATGTGTTAACCTCTTTGTAGCAGTAGTGCCTGTTTAGACAATAGGTGACATTGCTCCTGGCTGTACATGCTTCTCGTAGGGCCTGACTGCTTGTATAACCTCCCTGTGGCCTTGCTGTCCCTGCCTTGGTACTCCCACCTTTTACGTATGCACTGATTTTGTACTCTTAAAACTAGCATGACTTTCCCCTCAAGTAAACTGTCACTTTGTTCAAGTACTTGCAATAGACCCTTTTTTTAACAACACAGTAATTTAACAAAATATGGAGGGAACTAAACCCAGTTTCTAGGATTCAGTGTGAAGTCCTTAATGCACTGATCTCAGATTGCAGGCATCTGATTTAGGTTTGAAATTGCCGCTGATGCCCTTTAAATGGCCTCGCTTTGACTAACTTGGCATCTCTTTCAAACTTGGAAAATCTCTTGCTCAGCTTACACATTTTTTAGAACATCAAATGATAAATGTTTTAATTGGGCAGATTGAGGAGGTTCTTAGATAATATTGTTATATTTTGAGATTTGGGTATGAAAGCATCCCATTTTTAAATCATTTACATGAATCTTAAATTTTTTTCAATTTAGCTGCCTTTTGGAAGTTAATAAGAGTTACTTATTTGGAAAACGTGAAAATATGATATAGGAATCACTTGAAGTGTGTATGTTTTCCTCCTTGATATTGCATTAGTACATTCAAATTATTAACAAATGGGTTTGGTTCCTTCCTTATTTATCTTACTACAGTAGCAAGCTAAATCCAAGTTTTGGCTTGAAGGTGGGACCATTGCCAGGCATCAACTTTATTTCACCCCCATTTTCACCCTCCCAAAAATAAATTTTCTGTTTCTCAAACTAATGCAAGCTTTTGGCTTTTCCTTATGCATCATGAGTTCCTAGATTAAGGTGTGAAGTGAAGAAGCTCCTCTCTCTCCAGTATCTCTACTTACATTGTCTTTTGCCTACATTGGTCCTGCCTATCAGCCGCCATCTTAAAGTAAAAGTGGGTTGGCTGTGCCTCCCATTGGAGGTTTATGTTAGTATTAGCTGTGGTGGTTTTGCCTGTTCATTTCTCTGGCTGCTAATTTTAGGTGGACCAGCTGGATGCCTCAGAATCATTAAGGAAAGAAGAGGAGCAAGCTACGGATAACCAGCCCATCGTTTATGGTAGGAACTCCCTCTTTTGTTATAGATTTCTTGTGTTTTTATAAGAACAGTGAAATGTGGGAAGTTAGGTTTTTATTTGTATAAGATTCTGAGGAGAAGTAGTCAAGATGTTGTGCATTCTTGAATGAATATGAATGGAGCTAGGGCTGAACGATTTATCGATTTCAGATCAAAATCAAGATTTGACGCAGTGAGATTGGCAATTCGCTAAGGCTGCTATTTAGGATATGCACTATACTGCACGTCTGATCCAGGGTTTAAAATTTTCATGAGAATACAGAAGTTTTAGAAATTCACACTGTCCTCTTTGTGTGACAGTCATTCTAACCAATCAGAAGTGCCGTGCTCCTTGCATGCCAGTCATGCTCACCAATCAGAAGTTGTCCAAGGCAACTGTGTATATGCCCACAAACAGCAAATGCGTGAAACCTAAACAAAACATTACATTTGTGGTGTGAAAAAATATTGATTCTGCTGATGAAGTGAATTATCCACTTAATTCGTGGTCAGAGGTTGTTTACAGAGCGGTCCTATTATTACAGGCCCAAGCAGCGTTAACTGCAAGACCCCTGTTGTTTTTTTCTTACTGGAATTGTTTTATTTCTTTATTTAAATAACACAGTCACAGCGTTTGATATTTTTTTTATTTTTGATTGTTCTCTGCTAATGTAACCTTTTGTGTACATTGCCGTTTCACAAAACACTAATACTTCACTATGGGTAAAAATGTGGGCAAGTGCTGTTTCCAAACTCAGCACTTACAGTATAATGCTCATGTAAAAAATACACTTCACTATGTTTGGGTTGCTGTCAAGCAGACACTTTTTTGGCAAGTTAATGACCATAAAACAGTGATTTAAAGCAGTTTTGTCTTGAATTTATATTAAATTGTTACGTATAAACAGTACATGGTGTAACCTGGGAGCAGTGTCCACACCGAGTTATATGGCCATCGTCCTCAAATGACGATGTAAAAAGGTCAGTTTGTTTAGAAACTGTCCGTAGTTTTTAGGAATGTGGTATTCAATGAAAGTTTACACAGTTATATTTAAGTTCTCATCCTTGCATTAGAATATAGACCAGCTAATATTATGATGGCATCTCATGTAGTGGTGCTGCATTACATATTTAAATCTTTAACACACTGAAGATTAAACTGAAGCCTGACTTTTAACAAATGATAAAGCACTTGATTATATATTTTCCCCGAATCGTTCAGCCCTAAATAGAGCCATCCCCAAAAAACCTTCAGTAGCATTAAACAAAAAAGTTGTATCGGATAGTAAGGTATGAACCACGACGAGGTGTGCAGTTATACGAAAATAATCACCAACTCCATGGTGTGATGTGGCCTGACATTAAGTGGAAGGTCACTGACCAAGTTGCAGTTGATTGTTATCATATAACCACACATCCTGTTGTGATTTATCCCACTTATACCACGGCTAATGAACAAAAAATAGAATACACTAGTCAGTTAAATTTTTCAGAAGAATTTTTTAGTTAGTATTTTAGTTACCAGGAAGTTGCCATAGAAACCATCAACGGACAGCTGCTTGTGTTTTGCAAACCACGGAAAATTATGCTGAATGCCTGCTTATTTATGAGCAAAACGTAACACATGTCTTCATATTAAAACATATTAATATTTAACTCTTATTAGGCAGACCTATGTCATTACATGAATAAAATCAATACCCATATGACATCTCTGAACCAATAGGAAAATTAGTATTTTCCAAAGCCGTGCTATAATTGCTAATAATCGGTTAAAGGCATTGTCAGTATGAAGCAGTGTGTAAGTAAATGTGAATGTGATGTGACATTACAGGGACAGCTCAGCTGATGCTCACTTCAGGAAGCAGCATGCCCGTCCCACAGCAGGCTTACAGCTATGGATACTCTGCACCTGCAGGCTACGGCCACCCCACACAGCCCCAACCTGGCTTTGGCTATGGCATGTAGGCCTCTCTGCTTCAGAGCCATCAGTCCGTCTCCTTAAGTTATTCACCAGCCGATTCTGTTCTTCTGTTTGCAGTGGGGAATGCACACCAAGCATTTTTTTTTTTTTTTTTTGTTGAACTTGATTTTATTTCTTTTTCCTGAAGGAAAACAAACCGGCCAGCCTGTTGTTTTAACACTTTCATCCTTTTCCAGTGTATTACTAGAATTGTCTTGACTTTAAGGAAGAATGGAGGTTTATGTCCACAAGGGGCTTGCAGGTTCTTGTTCTCTTGATTTAAAGTCTGTTGTAAGGCGTCTGATTTGCACTCAGAAATTAATGTAGAATCTCTTGTGTGTATGTGTTTGTATGCAACCAGCTTTCTTCAGTCTGTAAAATGCAGTAAAAAGCTACAGTATCCTTAGCATATGAGTTGGTTTATTGCTTCTATGACTTTAAGTACAAACACTAATATCAGTATGTACTACATGGGTCTGTAGCACTAGAGTCCTTGTAAATTCAAACCAATGTTGAAAAGTGCATTTTGAGTTCTGTTTTTGTTTTTATAGCCCCATATGTTTCACATATGGCTCATGATTCCAGTATTCAGTGTACATCTGTGGCACCATTTCTGTCCTCCTGGAGGGAAGAGTCTGTTCTCCTGAAATGTGTGTATTTACTCCTCCCTAACCTGTGCTGAGGTTTACACGTGTTGGGTGTTGTGATGTTTAAGGTCACTGTTGACTGTACAGAACAGGAAATTTCAAGGCCTAATAACCTTGCTTGTCCTGCCAGTTTGGTTTGTGCAGTTTTCATTCTGATCTAACTGAAAATAAACATACATAACAGCAGCAATTCGATCAGTCGTGTGCTTGTCTAGCCATTTTCACACGTGAACTCCAAGCATTGTCCTGAGACTCTGGTCCAGATTTTTGCCAGAGTTGCCCTTTTACACATGGCACACAACCACAGATTGTCTCATATGTATTCTCACCTACTAGAAATACTGTGGAGTGGCGCTTGAGTAGAGCAGACAGGAGGCAGGGCATAATTCAGAAAATACACTGCAGGAGTCACAGCGTTTCCTTTACAGCACTATTGAGAAGTTCCTGATTCTCATCGTCATTCACCTAGGAGGGTCGTCATCGTCATGTTCATTTGGGTCTTCTTTGTACTGTATAAATTACACTTTGCTCCTGTTGTTCTCCAGACAGTTTCTTGCTCCATTCATACATGGGGGTCACTCAGAACTTATCTGAAATTTGTACTATGGAGCTACCAGGGTAGAGTCCAATATGATTGATTTGGATATTTACCTTCACACATACAACCCCTCTGGGTAATGTTTAAAAAGTTCTGGGTAGCAGTGCATGTCTGAAAGGGGCTTAAATTGCCTAATCAGTGTGACAATGTATCTACTCATAAATGGGCTGATATTCTGGTCAGAGCCAGACTTGAGCCTTGTTCATAGCTACTGTGGCCAGGATTAACCAAGTCAAAAGAGAAAAATGCAGATGCATATATTTAAATTATTCTTCAAATGTTACTTGAATGTAATTTCAAAATAAATATTGAAATGGGTGCCTGTACATTTGGGGTATGGGATGTAATATTAACATTAATAATATTAATATTAACAGAATGTGGCTAGGAGTTCACTATATATCTTGTAAATTTAGTGTTGATACATGTAATAGTGTACATTCTATAACTGGCATGTTAATCTAAATGCATATTACTTAGTATTAAAAGTGTGTGCCAGGAAACTACAACACAGTTACAGGGCAGACAATACACTAGATGGCAGTAATGCACCTAAACACACAAACATTCAGCAGGGTATGCTTTTTGTATCAATTTTGTCTTTAGTTCAGTCATTGTACTTGGCGCTTACTAAAATTAATCTTCATGCATCTCATCTAATCATCATTCTTTCAAAATTATGTGACAATCCACACAGTGCTGGCATCAAAACAAACCTGAACAATTTAAGTGGTGCTGGGTTAAACAAATTTATCAAAAAATTAGATGTATCCTTGGCTGGTGGCTTTTGGGGTGGGCATGACTCATGAATGCCCCCCATGACATTAACCCTGAGCCCTCATGTATGTCGATGCTATATAAAGCCTAGAGAGAAGGAAAATCAGAAATAAAAGACCAAATCCATTGATTAGGTCTAACTGGTAGCCCGATGGGTACAAGACATGCTTTTGAAACCCTCCTAGGTGAGGGAGGCAAAGTGATTGATAGGGGTTGCATTAACTATCCTAATCATGTCAATATATAATTTCAGCACCAGCACAGGCTCAAAATTCTTTAGGCATGATCATACAGTTGACTGCTTAGACTTCCAACTTTGTTGAGGTTTAAATTGAAATTTGTGGCTTTAGGTAGGTTGGAAAAGATGAGATATGCTTCCATTTAGGTGTTCAGTATTGTGTGAGTATTTTAAATAGCTTGTTCCAAAACCCAATTAAACCACATTATCACACTTTTTTATAATAAAATGCTTGAATTTTGGTTTAACACTGCTCCAAAACTACATTTCTATCCAACACTGTGGCAGGCATCTGGCCCAAAACCAATAAAAACTGATTTCTGCTTTTGTTTAATAGTTCATGATTCAGAATATAAAGACCTCCCCCTAACAAATAACCAATATCGGGCGTGATTTTTTTGTTACCACGATAAGTGAATAAAATATATAGTAGTCCTTTCTGGTAAAAGAATATGAAGTATTCAGTATTTGTGGGTTCATGCAAAAATGATACAGTACCTCAGCTGAATTCCATCAGCTCAGTGTACTGGGGCTTGGTGTTACAGTGATCATTGATTCTGTGTCCATTCAGTCTCCTTTGTCAACAATGGCATATTTGGGAATTATGCCCATAGAAATTAATAAAGTGTTCCCGTAAAGACATGAATACAAAACATAAGATTTGACAAATACCAGCTAAACAGAGTGGATAATGTAATCACGAAGTATTGTTTTTAGCAAGGCCTCATTGGAGAAGCTGGGTCATTTAAAGAGGAAATTAGGTTTAACTAGTGGTTAGAAACAGGTTTCGGTCATATACATTTGTGTGCAGTTGATTCATCAGTTAACTAGTTACAGTTATTTAATGTTATGTATAAGTGATTATGATTTTATTATTATTATCATTATTATTATTATAACCATGACTAAAGAAACATATTCATTTGTCGAGAAAACACTGGGTACTGGTTGCTTGAATCCTGCCCATTGTGGCTGAGATTCTTAGATTATTGCGATTAAGCCAGGCTGCTCACGTGACTTCTTTGAAACAAACTGTCCTCTCAAAGCACTTAAGGTAGTTCCAGTAAACCCTTTGTGATGTCTGAAGTGATGACTGGAATCAGCTATAATCATTGTTACATAATCGGCAAATAAATGTTTTAGAAATCTTGAAATCCTGCATTAGTCATATGCAGTTTGTGTCTAAAGTCATGCTTAGAAGATCATTTGAAGGTGTGTGTGTGTGTGTGTGTCTGTGCGTGTGCGTGTATATATATATATATATATATATATATATATATAAAGAGACTATGTATGTGTGGATGAATATATAATAATTAGGGGTTGATTTAAAAGGGTTGATTTATCCGAGATCGGGTCGCGGGGGCAGTAGTCTCTGGAGGAAAACCCAGACTTCCCTCTTCCCGGCCACTTCATCCAGCTTCTCTGGGCATTCCCAGGCCAGCCGAGAGACATAGTCCCTCCAACGCGTCCTGGGTCTTCCTCCCAGTGGGATATGTCCGGAACACCTCATCAGGGAGGCGTCCTAATCCGATGCCCAAGCCACCTTATCTGACTCCTCTCAATGCCATATCTGAGCCCCTCCCAAATGACTGAGCTTCTCACCCTATCTCTAATAAAGAGCCCAGCCACCCTGCAGTTGCACTCGCGATCTCGTTCTTTCGGTCATTACCCACAGCTCATGACCATAGGTGAGGGTAGGAACGTAGATCGACTGGTAAATCGAGAGCTTTGCTTTTTGGCTCAGCTCCTTCTTCACCGTGACAGACAGGCGCAGCACCCGCATCACTCCGGACGCGGCACCGATCCGCCTATCAATCTCCCGCTCCATCGTCCCCCCACTCGTGAACAAGACCTCGAGATACTTAAACTCCTCCAACTTGAGGAAGGACCCCATCCCCGACCCGGAGAGAGCATTCTACCCTTTTCCGGCTGAGGACAATGGTCTTGGATTTGGAGGTGCTGATTCTCATCCCAGCCGCTTCACACTCGGCTGCAAACTGTCCCAGCGAGTGCTGAAGGTCATGGTCCGATGAGGCCTACAGGACCACATTATCTGCAAAAAGCAGAGACCTAATCCTGAGGTGACCAAACCAGACACCCTCAACACCCTGACTGCACCTAGAAATTCTGTCCATAAAAGTTATGAACAGAATCGATGAGAAAGGGCAGCCCTGACGGAGTCCAACCCTCACCGGAAACAAGTCCGACTTATTGCCGCCCATGCGGACCACACACCGGTTATACAGGGACCAAACAGCCCTTAAAAGGAAGCCCGGCACCCCATACTCCCGGAGCACCCCCCACAGGACTCCCCGAGGGACACGGTCAAATGCCTTTTCCAAGTCCACAAAACACATGTAGACTGGTTGGGAAAACGCCCATGAACCCTCCAGAACCCTGCAGAGAGTATAGAGTTGGTCCACTGTTCCACGGCCGGGGCGAAAACCACACTGCTCCTCCTGAATCCAAGGTTCGACATACCGGTGGACCCTCCTCTCCAGAACCCCCGAATAGACCTTACCAGGGAGGTGTAGGAGTGTCATCCCCCTATAGTTGGAGCACACCCTCTGGTCCCCCTTCTTAAAGAGGGGTACCACTACCCCGGTCTGCCAATCCAGAGACACTGCCCACGAGGTCCATGCGATGCTGCAGATGCGTGTTAACCAGGACAGCCCCACAGCATCCAGAGCCTTGAGGAACTCCGGGCAGATCTCATCCACCCCCAGGGCCCAGCTACCGAGGAGCTTTTTAATCACCTCAGCGACCTCCACCCCTGAGATAGGAGAGTCCACACCCAAGTCCCCATACTCTGCTTCCAAATTGGAAGGCGTGTCGGTGGGATTAAGGAAGTACTCCCTCCACCGACCCAAAACGTCCCGGGTTGAGGTCAGCAGCACCCCATCCCCACCATAAATAGTATTGATGTTGCACTGCTTTTTTGCCCAGAGCCGCCGGATGGCTGACCCGAATTGCCTCAAAGCCGTCTGAAAGTCGTTTTCCATGATCTCGCCAAACTCCTCCCAAGTCTGAGTTTTTGGCTCAGCAACCGCCGAAGCTGCATCCTACTTGGCCTGCCAGTACCTGTCAGCTGCCTCTGGAGTCCCACAGGCTAAGTAGGCCCAATAGAATTCCTTCTTCAGCTTGACAGCATCCCTCACCACTGGTGTCCAGCAGCGAGTTTGCGGATTGCCGCCGAGACAGACACCGACCACCTTACGGCCACAGCTCCAGTCAGCCGCCTCCACAATGGAGGCGCGGAACATGGTCCATTCAAACTCAATGTCCCCCGCCTGCCCCGGGACATGGTAGTTCTGTCGGAGGTAGGAGTTGAAACTCCTCCTGACAGGGGTTTCTGCCAGACATTCCCAGCAGACCCTCACTATACGCTTGGGCCTGCCAGGCCTGTCCGGCTTCCTCCCCCACCAGCGGAGCCAACCCAGCACCAGGTAGTGATCAATTGACAGCTCCACTCTCCTCCTCACCCGAGTCCTCACAAGTCCGACGACACGACTACAAAGTCAATCATCGAACTACGGCCTAGGGTGTCCTGGTGCCAGGTGCAAATATGAACACCCTTATGCCTGAACATAGTGTTCATGATGGACAAACTGTGACGAGCACAGAAGTCCAACAACAAAACACTACTCGGGTTCAGATCGGGGGGGGGCGTTCCTTCCAATCACACCACTCCAGGTCTCACTGTCATTGCCCACATGAGCATTGAAGTCCCCCAGCAGAACAAGAGAGTCCCC
>JAABNY020000035.1:17255607-17273630 GCA_015164015.2 Brevimyrus niger
TTTTTTTTATAAATTATCCGGCAGCGTCAGCGATAACAACCTTTAAATGTAACTTTTAAAATAACCAAATTAACAATTACTTACCCGAGACTTAACCTCCTGCTGGACCACGTTTAATTAAACTAAAGCTAAGTTGCTCTAGGGAGGCCGAAAAACCACAAAAAAAACCCCCATCATGTGTATCTTTACTCATGTACTTTAACCACAGGCTGAAATTAAATTGCTTGTGTTTTATGTGTTTTGTAACAACCGTTTGTTTAGTTAATCCTTTTAAAATTTTTTTTTTTTAAATGTCGCATTCTGTCAAAACCCAAGCGAACGCGTTAATTCACACCAGGAGCTGCATCATTTTGCTTTTTCACAATTTACTGGATATAATAATTGAATAACCAAGGTGTGCATGTGATTTCACAAACACCCACAAATTTGTGAATGTGCAATTTACTTTATTTTGTAATGTTTTAATAGAGTAAATTCAAAGATGATCGGTGAATATCGAACCCACTGCTAACTTTACTCCGGTCAATTTGTCAGGCATCTAGATAAAAAAAGTGCACGATTTTGCGCAGTTAATTTCCTCATTAAACATGTCTATCCTTTATACAGGCGTATACATCAACAATGTCACAATCACTAGGGGCTTATGTTGTCCTTGCATACAAGACTGTGTAATACGACAAAGATTCTGATTGTGAATTTGGCTTGTAAGCTGTCTGCTGTCTAACAACATAAACAACATGTTAGTGAAGGGTTTTGGGCCTTGTACACTACTCATCATACCGTGATGTAGTTAGTAAATAGTGTTTTTCTTTCTTTCAAAATGTATTACAGTGTAATTGTTTTAATGTGCATGGAATACTGCAATTGTAAAACGAATTGAAGGGCACTATAATAAAAATGCAAACCTTGCATTTTTTTCTTCTGTTTTAGTAATATCTGTCTGATGGCTGAACAAAAATCTAAACCTGTATGGCAGCATTTCACCAGTCCAACACCACGAAAAGCCAGGCGCAATATCTGCAGCAGGCTGGTGAACTTGGGAGCTGAAGAAGAAGTTTGCTGCTAAAGAGATTGTGATGCTGCTATTTATATTGTTTATAAGTTTAAGTTGTTTAAAAGTTGTGTTTTTGTTATTTAAATTTATATTTAAATTTACACAAGTCAGTATTCAATAAATACTAAGTTGAGAAATTTTGTGTATCGTTTGTTATTATTAGTTTGATATTTTATCATGCAAATAGAGGGGGAAACATCCAATTTTCAGCCAAAAAATATCAGCGGCATATATTGGCCATCAGCTATTAAAAAACCCAAATCAGTCGACCTCTACTCCTTACCTCACCAGTACTATAGGGCCAGGTCAGGTGACTGAGGATAAAGGAATGTGGGTACATGTCTCGGAGACACTGGGTGATATAAGTGCCCATGCCAGAGCCAGTGCCTCCAGCTACGCTCATCATGGTCAGAATGCCTCCCAACCTGTCACAGCGCTCCACCTCTCTCTGGACCAGCTCAACCACAGCCTCCTCATGCTGGGGCCCATGAACACAGAACCTGAAAGAAACAGTGCCAATGCGCAGTATAAAAATACAATGCCGATGTTTACTGCTCTTTTATGGTGGAAATGTACACTTCAAAGTTCTTAAGACTATAGGCTATAGAAGAAAATATTTAACTGGCCAACAGTAGTAAGATGAAGTATACTGTGACCACAGCAGGTCAGTAGATTACAGAACACCATCGGAAACAGTACATGTGATACTCTCCTATGTAACTGAAATACCTGTTGATTCAGAATATAAATAAGGAAGCCAAGATGTCACGGTAGCTCACTGGTTTGACTATGGCCTCATACCTTAAAGGCTGTGGCAATTATGCCCATTACCAGCTGTGTCCTCTGAATTTGCATGTTCTTACCATGTTTATGTAGATTTCTGGAAACTCTGGGTTCTTCCCACAGTCTAAAAACATGCCTTTAGGTGAAATGGTGTCTCTAAATTGCCCTTAATATGTAATTTTGTGAGTTTGTCATCCAGTCTTGAGTGCATCATCTAAGATCCTGTGCTTCCTGAGATTGGCTCAGCACAATACTTTCCTTGATAACAGGTATGAATGATCAATGGATGAATAACTACCTGATGACATCCTTACCCTTTGGACCAGTTGTTTCCCGAGCCTTGTTTTTCACAGAAGTAAGACTCATCACCATATTTCCACATGTCAGATTTTGCTGCTGTTGCAATGGTATGATTAATAACTTTAGGTTCCATGTCAATAAGGACTGCCCGTGCAGCAAGTTCTGTGTCAAAAAATAAAACACACATTAATTTTGTTACTGAGTATGAACCAGCAGAATGGAATAATCAGTTTATATGCACTCATTGACATATATCACCTAGATCACCAGTCTGAGCTGTGTTGTCCATGTGGCCTTGAGTCATCCAAGTTCTTTTTGCTAATATCACAGCACCTGAACTCTACCTTTCATTTTGGTAGCAGTGAGCCTACATAATTACTCTATGTTGCCATTTCGGATTTACTCCAGCCAGGTTACATGGATGGCCCTCTAAGTGTTCACCAGGAAACACTACCCTCAGACTTAGTTGGAGGGGTGAATCAAAGTAATTCTCTTCTGGGCAGGGCACACAAAGTCATTTAGGGTGAGTGCTGATCTCCAGTTATGTTGTGTCTTGTCCCCACACCTGTTAGTGACTTGCATGGACAGGGTATTACATAGATCGAAGAGCATCTCCCATGGAAGGCTAGAGGTGACACCACTGTTAGACTAAGCCTTGAGAGACTAAGACTAACAAATGGATCAGATTGGGCTCTACAGTCTTAAAGACAATTAACAACCCCATTATGATGAGGCTTAAGCTACACTGGATGAAACTGACAATTCACTGGTCAATCTGTTCTAGGGCTGCATGATATCACATCATAATTACATGGTGCACACAATCATCACCAGGGCATTAGGTGAAGGGCATAAACATTTATCTGGGTGCCAGCTTTTCAGTACAATACAGGCTTTTACTAAAGATCACAATTTGGTAAGCAGATTAATAACATGCCTATAATATTAATAAGAGGCATATTGTGATGTCAAAAGTAAATAATCTGTACATACATGTGGCATATCATTATGTTAAATAAACGTGTTGGAACTGTAAACTGAAAAAAGAACCACCATATCACCAATGTCTTTTTACCTTGCTTATCCACAATATATCCTCTTTTAAAAGATGTTGTGGCTGTTAAGCTGAGCCCAGTTTCCCAAAACCTTCTTAACGCTACATCATTCGTAAGTTCTACCTTAAGTTGTCTCTTAAGACTCCAATTTGTTTCCCAAAACATTCATAGTTAAGTATATCTTCCTTAAGATTTTCCTTCTTAAGGTTGGTCTAAGCCTCTATTAGCTGTCTCTTATTGTTGTTGTCGGCTTATACTGCTCATTTAAAATAAGTAACATTGTTAAGGGGTACAGTTTCATAACCAAACATCAATTAACTACAAATAACTGAGCCATATGATAAGATGATTTTGCCTGATACGCGACTACAATCATCATTAGGTTTCGGCCTTGCACTCTGAATGTGCTATTGTCCTCTGTAATGCACACATTCATAATGAAAGATAAGGAATACGCTGTTGATTATGTATTTATTTATTAATTTGGAAGAGGAGGGGTTCTGTCAATATTGGGGTTGACATGTTCCCCATATTTCCTATGCCCCTTTAATGTACACACCTTTCTAAATGTCTCAAAGTCACAGTATATTAAAACTTAACACTGTAGGTTCATTTATATATTTATCTAATACATTTTACCAAAAAAAAGCACCCTAGACTAGTCTCTAGAACATTCTCTTAATTAAAGGCAGTAAAGAAACTTTTCATTTGGCTGTTGTGCCACTGCTTGTCCCACTTTGAATGACAAGCACACATATTGGTGCATGCATGTTTTTTACAAAATAAATACAAATAAATTGGTGATACTACAATCTGGGGAGATAAAAAAAATACATTTATGGTTAAATGATTCAATTTGTTCATTCTTTATTTTATTTTTTAGCTTCTCCCCAGTTTTCATTAATGAGATTATTTTGAAGACTTCCTGCAGTGTTATACTTATAAAGAACAGCACTTTCTCTCATATAGCAGTCAAGCATGCTGCATGGAAAGAACAATCAATTCTTAAGTCATCAATGTCAACCAATCAGGTGTTCTGGCGCCTATTAAGGCCACATTTGAGAAGCTCTCCCTTAAGCAATCTCTTACGACAGGGGTCCCCAACTCCAGTCCTGGAGGGCCAGAGCTCTGCACATTTTTGAATTTCCCCTCGTTTAACACACTTGATTCAACTTCGTGTGCTAATTACCACATAGTTGTTGAGCTGAATCATTTGTGGTGTAACAGGGAAAGAACTAAGCTACACAGCACTCCGGCCCCCCAGGACTGGAGTTGGGGACCCCTGTCTTAAGAGATTGTTTGGGAAAGACACGTAGGAAAGCAAATACCTTTCCAAAGACATATCTTTAGAGTCTTGATAAGACGGTAAGAGTCACCATTATCGAGAAACTGGGCCCTGTTCATTTCTTTTCATTGCTGCTTCAGTTTCTGATGATGCCACCTACTCAGCTGCCAAGGAAGCCATTCCGGTGTTATGCAGAAAAAGGCACCACTGCCATAGAATGCATGCCTGTCTCTAATTGACTAATTGGTCACTGATCTAAAACGAGTTGAGCTACTTTGTTGAGTTAGGCTACCGTAGTGCTAATCAACAGCCCCAAAAAACCCGTAAAACAGTAACCCCCCCAATAACACCCTAACCCCCCCCCCAAAAACCCTTAAAAGCTCAACTCGTCAGAACACCGGCATGTATTCTAAGGCAGGGATGCGGGCATGTCCCACTTACAGACGCAGGGTATGCTAGAGAGACTACACCTCCCACTTGGCTTAGAAATGTGTCGGGTTTCATCAGAATGAGCTACTTTATGGCCCCTGTAAGGAAGATGGGGTCAGATGTGTTCAGATGTGTTTTGCATGCTGCCCCTATATAACCCTTTCCGGGTAAAAAGGGTATTAAAAATATTAAAACATTTGGCTTCGATTGATTGGATAGTTGTTTATACTTTTATTATTAATTTTCTTTTCCGTGCCTGTTAAAAAAATACCTCCGGTCTGTTCCTCCCGGAAGAATCTGTCCAGGGCGCAAGTATAATAGGTCTTCCCCTGTGCTCCCGGGCAGTTTTTCTGAGCATTAAAGGCATCGTTGCTTACGACGTTCAGCAGCTCCTGGCCAACCTGGTTTCCACACTGCCCGATATTTAATGTCACAATAGACATCTTCACGGCTGAATTCTATAAATATAACAGAGAGGTTCCTTTTTCATATAAAAATTATGCTATCGTTTCCATTCGGTAAGGTACAACAGTTACAAACCTGTCCCGAATATAATTCCTCCAGATTTTCGAAACCAATAATTAAAAAAAACCTTCTGACGTTTAAATTAATATGTTTTTTTACAATGTATGGCATCGTGAAGCATTATTATCCAACAAGTTTAATTCAAGAAAGCAGTGTTAAGCTGCTATCTGATGACGTTCAGTAATACAACAAAATTTTAAGATTACGTTAATGAAGATAAATTTCGATTTTACCGCTGAAAATAAAAACTTAATTGGACTGGCCTGTTTTCATGTATTCGATGTGTTTTCATACGGTTACGACACGTGCTGTAATACATTAAGGATAAACAATAGCCACCAGTGCGTAACTACTTTTAAAATGTCTAAAACAAAACACGCTTCAAAGATACGCATGCTCGCGCGTAAAGGTGCGCATGCGCACATGGAGATCGCCAGACCCGCATGCGCATATGTATACTATACATGAACCGGAACCAGAAGACGGACAGGCGGCACAGATCATGCGGCGTGTTTCCGCACTCGAAAGCATAACAACGTATTCATTGTTTTGTTCTTATTTATTGCAATGTAAAAATAGTATGACGAAAACGCCAATGACAAATGACAACAAATAAAGAAAAGAGAACAGCTACAACAGGGAAAGAGGCACTGTTGCAAATTTTATAGTTTATCGATCTTCACAATTTTAACTTTAGCTTTACAGTTTGGTGACAGTTTAATAGTTGAAAATACAGTCCATGTTTATTTAAAAAAACTAAACTGCAAAAAAAGAGCTTTTCTGTTGTGACGTTAAAATGAAATTTGACAAGTAACTGATAAAAATAACAACGTATTCCTGCTGGATTTTCGGTGCGGGGGGGTATGCACATGACACCACAGTAGGCGGAAGTTACTGGTAATACCTGCTGAGTGGCAGCATTGGTGTTCAGCTTTAATGCTACGAAAACGCGCTTGAAATGGTGAAGAGCTGTTGTGCGATTGATTGTACAAATCGATATAGCAAGAAATCGGAGCTATCTTTTTACAGACTGCCGAAAAATAAAGAAAGGAGAATCAAATGGATCGCTGCTATGCGCAGAAACAACTGGAATCCAGGCTCCGAAACGTGGATTTGCGGTTTTCATTTCGTGTCAGGTATGCTGATTTTTTTGGGTAAATCATACCTTAAGTTATATTCTGTATTGACTACTCGTCAATTAAATGTTTATCATCATTCATTTTTATTTTGTGTAACTGTAAATATTTTATGAACATTTATTTAAAAAAAAAACATCCACGATGATTTGCCGCGTGTTATGCAAACAAAGTGAGGGGTGGTTAGTGTTAGCTTCATTTGTAATCCTACTTCGTGGAATACTTGAGCCAAATGTTGTAAGTAATGATGAAACCATGTAAGTAAATTTATATTATATGACTAGAAACTTTTTGTTTCAGGAAAAAAGAGTGATGATCCTCTACATCCTGACTATGTGCCAAGTATATTTAATTTCACCTCCACCGCTGATCAAAATCTGGCTGTCAACAACCTGGAAAAATATCTACGATCTCAAGAAGTTTGTAAAAAAAGACATTTCAGCAGAAGTAGAGAACTAGCTGCCACAGCTCTTCTGAACCTGCATCAAAGTCCTGCATCACAAGCAGTGGCACGGGCCGTAGAAGTCCAAGACACTGAGGTCCAGACAGAGGAGACGCACAATGACATCAGCTACTTACATGAACAGATTAAATCTTTAAATACTGAATGCCAATCACTGAGGGAGAAGGTTCACAAATTAGAAAGTGAGTTGAAGCGTCATACTCTTGACCCTTCACAATTTGATGACAGAAAGATGAAATTGTTCACAGGATTACCCAATTTACAGGCTTTCATGTTATTGTTCAGCAATGTGTCATCAGTTCTTTCTGCTACTGCAGAACAGTCCCTCAAGCCTACTCAGGAACTTCTCCTTACACTGATGAAATTGCGCCTTAATCTGTCTGAGGAATTTTTAGGCCACCTCTTTGGGATTAATCAGTCAACAGTTTCAAGAATCTTTTGCCATTGGATACATGTCACAGTTGACAAACTTCAATTGACGACTGCCACTGAGTAGAAATGGCAAAATGTATGTGATTTTACCTCTAAATATTTTGGATGATTTTACTTTCTTGTGGAGACACATCTGTGCTTATTGAAAATCAAATGTTTTGATGTCATATATATATATATATATATATATATATATATATAATATGAGAATGATAAATCAATTCATATGCTAAATTTCTCCATAGTACAGCTTGTTTTCATTCAAGAAGGAAATGGAACATTTATATATTTCACTTAGGCCCTCTGTGAATAAAAAAGCTATTAAAACTTTAAAAACATATATTATCTTCAAAATATTTCTTTCTGTATTTTGTACACCCTAACACATGTGTTGGTTTGTTATAAACATGTTTTTGTTTAATAAAAAAGCGAGAGTCTGTTTAAGGACGTATTAATGATTGTTATTGACAATTTGAAACCACTTGGATAATGTCTACACATTACCCCTTCATTTTTGTAACGTGGCTGATGGCCAACATAAAAAGCACAGATAAGGTAGCACAACTGCTCTTGTTTTAATTACAATGATTGTGAAAAGATGTTTTACTGATGCAGTGATCAATACATAAAGGAATGTGATGTCAAGGCCACTGAAAACATTTTTTTTGTTTGTCCATGTCATATCACACACTGCCATTCAGGCTACCTGCCCTTACCTGTGGTGAACGTACTATGGTGGCTGTAGTCTGAGTCTCTCCACAGCACAGACCTTCTGGTATCACAGTCTCCAAGGGCCTTCCACCTGGCGCACCGACTTCCTTCGGGCTGGACTTTACTGTTATGGGCCCCACTACTTACTCCAGCACTACTGTTAACAGCACTAAAATTTAAGATAGTTACTCTTGAATACTGATAATAGTGTCCCCCTTATCAGAACACTGAAATAACATGGTCATTTTTTTCTGACGTAGCTCAGTGTTTTTGCGCATGTGTAGAACGGATCGTGCTTCCGGGTATGGATCAGGCACCGACCAGCGAATCTCCGAAGGAGGAAACAGGAAGTAAGTGAAAATGACGGGAAAATCGTCTTCGAAATGTTTACACCGTACGTATATCAAGCGAAAAGCCCTCACCATGCGAAGTATACTCTATGAAAACCCGTTCGCCAATGAAGGAAATGGTTAAATATTTAAGTATACGTTTCATTACAATTGAACGTCATTAAACGGCGTTTTACCTGAATCGTCAGTTTGTTGCTTAGTTAAATGAATAGGCTGTGTCGTACAATTAAACGAACATGAGTGCATATTAGGTACTCCGTTGCATTCTTCTAGATTGCTTAAACCGTGTAAATTTCTAGTTTTATGTTGTAAATTGCTCATTCTAAGCGATGGAACCATATACTTTAATAATATATTTAAAATGCTTATGCCTTTGAAGTCTTGGATGCATTCGTGTTTAAGTTTTATTGTATGTTTTTTTGTGTTTCATAGTCCAAAAACTAAACATGCCGAAAGCAGTCTATGACTAATGGCCCTTGTGGTTTGAATCACCATGGCAAAGAAAAGAAACCTATCCGATCTGGTGGTGGCATGTGAATGGGCCGCTTGCACCTTCAAAGGTCGAACCATGGAGGAGCTTTGTGACCACATGTCACTTCATTTAAAGGAGCACCTGGGAGATGGGGATGCCATGGAAGAGCTAGGTGGGTGGAAAATTTTTTGCATGTCTGTATATGTATGTGTGTTCTCAGTGTTTCGGTGTTGACCATAAGGCTCTGGAGGCATTTCCCTGAGCGCAGCCACAGGAACAGTTTACACCATGGGTATTGAGTGTCTCTGATTATATTTAATGCTCTGGAGCTACATCACTGAATGTATATGTCCTGCAGGGCAGGCATTTTTGTCCTGGTGATTCACTTTGTGTCACAGTGTCAGCCTCTGCAGGGCTCTGTGGTCCTCAGAGCTCCAGCTGCCATATCAGGCAGAGATTCTCCCACAAAACGCAGATCCAACAGTAGCAATGTACAAGTTTTTTTGTAGTGCAGAGATATTGAATTTCCTTAGCTGCCTCAGGTGATAGTAACTCCTTAGTTTGCTACATTAGGGTGCGTATGTGGGTTGTCCATGTTAGGTCCTCAGAGAAGTGTACTATGAAGTACCTATAGCTGCTAACTCTCTCCACCGAGTTCCAAAAATCTTGAGGTGTACTTCCTCTGCTGCTCCCGTTTGAAGTCTATGGCCAACTTCTTGGTAGAGATGTTCAGGTTCAAATTGTTAGCGTCATACCAGAGAGACAGCTCTTCTGTCTCATCCATCTTGTCCTGGCTGGAGATCAGCTATACCATTTCATGATGGTGTTGGAACTGTACGGCTATACGGTCATATGTGTACAGGGAGTAAAGCAGAGGGCTCAGGACACAATCTTGTGGGACTGTGGTGTTGAGCATGAAGTAGAGGGAGAAACTCAGTCCCAGGTCTATTATGTAGTGCAAGTTTTAGCAGCTGATGCACTCGCATGGCTTCCCCTCACTGTTTGACTGGCAGAATATGCTTTTGGGCATTTTCTTTTATGGTAGTGAAAATGGTTTGTCATGTTGTCATCCAGTGTGCATATTTTTCAAATAACTGTTGTTTGCTCCATGCTGGTTCTGGAAAATCCAAATAAGTTCCAAAATACCAACGTCAAACTCTTTTTTTTTTTTGGGACCAGTTCCTTCATGACATCCATACTGCTACATTGTCAAATATTAAATGTGCCGCATGTTGGGACATGTGAGCAAAAAGGAGAGAGGAAATCCAAGACTCTACCTACTCTTTGCTGTTACTGGTTTATTGGTTTGTGAAAATGGATATGGCTGACAAAACGACATATGATGAGTGTATAAGCCAAAGAACTGCAACTGCTAGAATGTGCACTGTAAAATGATATTAATGATCTCTTTGTAAATGCAGATTGTGGAGGCATTTTAATCGCTCATGATCCAATATTGTCAAATCACATACCTGTGTGTGTGTGAGAGAGTACATAAAACAATTCTCACACTGAAAACTTCTCGCATACGTAAAACGTGCTTCACATGTAAAACAGATTTATAAGAATCTTTTTTTTTTTGGAAACATCGAATACATATATTGTTATCCAAGTAGAAGTCGCTTCGGAGTTGTTTTATGTCATAGCCTTCAGTTCTCTGAGTATTATGGTTTATATGGTAATTTGTGTGTCCCCGTTTTCACACTTGCAGCATCTCACTGCTGTCTTCTAATGCTTCCTTTAGATGACTTTGCATGTCTGTGGGATGGCTGTCAGTTTCTAGCCATGGGGAGTCCTAGTGAACTGGTTGTGCACGCACACTTCCATATCTTCCATGCAAAGCTGAAGTTTATTGGAGCACAGCTGCTACAGTCCCACCCGGAGTTACCCAGCTGCACGCAGGATCTGCACAACAACAACCTGATCCCCGAACTTTCAGAAAGATTTCTGTGCCAGTGGGAACACTGTGATGTGAGTATGTCGGTTTCATTTAATATTGCAGCCTGCATGCTAAGTGCACAGATGGTATGGGGTCTTCCACATATGGAATACAATGTATATGATAATCCCAGCCGGTTTTCAGCCTAAAAGATATTGTCTTTCACAGAGCACTTTCAACAATCCAGAGTGGTTCTACCGCCATGTGGACATGCATGCACACTGCACTGAGATGCAGCCTCTTGCAGACCAGCAACAGGCACTGTTCTGCAGTTGGAAAGGTAAATGATCAGTAACGGCAGAACAAATAGTGCTGTTTGTTTTAAAAACATACTTTCTGTTTCATCAGGATTTGAATACCTTTCTTAACTGGTGCTTTGAAAAGTATTGAGATCCATTGATAATTTTATATTCCATAAGGAATGTTAAGGGTCATGACACTTAAAATCAAGAACACAGAATTAAATAATGCAGAAGGATTGTATGACTAAGCTTTTCTAAAGTGAATAAGCACAAGACAGTTAATGGCCTTAAATCGTTTTGATAATCACACTTTTTAAATATATTACATTTATTTGTTTAACTGCATTATTTTTTGATTTAATAAAACGGGTAACAAAAACAGGATTTGATACTTTTTCAAGGCACAAATGTTTTTTTTCCCAATGGCTTCTTTAAGATTAAGGACTGCATGCGGGAGCACCTGTGCAGTCATGTGCTGGACACGCTTAGGGTAACCCGAAAACTTTTCTCTTTTTTTCCATAGGTTGTGATGCCTTCTTCAAGATCAAGTACCGTCTGCGGGAGCACCTGCGCAGTCACACGCAGGAGAGGCTGGTTGCGTGCCCCACGTGCGGCTGCATGTTTTCCAGTAACACCAAGTTTTTTGACCACATCCACCGGCAAGCAGAGCCAGAAGGTAATGGGCCCTCTGTTCCACTTGTTTAGTTTTGCCTGTGTTTAAAGCTGGGACTGTGGGTGATGATATTACAATAGCAGCAAAGGAAGAAATGCCACGGACCGTGACACAGAGACCCATTTCTCTTTATTCAGTCTTCAAAATTGGAAACATGCCATTTAATGTATGAATTAAAGTATCAATTATTATTATTATTAAGTAAGGCAGATGTGCGCTGATCTTCGTATGTCAGGAAATGGCTACAAGAAAATAGCTACTTACCTAAATTTGCCTATATCTACAGTCAGAGCAATAATTAAAAAGTTTTTATTTATTTATTTAAATATTTATAACAATTAAAAAGTTTAAAACAGCTGGAACTCTGACAAAGGTTGGACAAGGACCCAAGTTTACCTTGTCACCACACACAGTGACGAGGACGGTAAGGGTACTGGGAGATAAAATGGTACTGGGACTTAAACTGGAACCGTTTACTTTGGTCAGATGAGACTAAGAGTAAGTTTTTTGTAATTCTGGCACCAATGATTTTGTTAAAAATAATATTTCCTTAATGATGGATTTTTGGAAAAAAATACTTAAGTTAAAGGTTAGATTTTTCTAATTCTTTTAAAGTGAGATTATGCTACTTCAGTAAAAAAAATGAATTTATTATACTTGCTATTTTTGTGTTTGATTGCATTTATTTTAAAGCATCCTTGATGGTGAGAAAGGTGTTCAATAAATAAAACTTATTATTATTATGTTATTGTTGTTGTTGTTGACCCAAGCTTTAATTACTTAGAAACTGTAATCTAATTAGAAGAACAAATTCAGTGAGATCAGGGTACAAAGCAGAATTATTCAGTTAGCTGGGTTAATTTAATTTAGCTGGAAGTCATGATTATCCAGTAGAAATGTTCCTTACCCAAACTCTTATTGGGTAATCTTGATTTCTAGCTAAGTTAAACCCAACTAACTGAGAAATTCTGCTTTGTGGAACACCCCCCTGGATGGCGTCACAAGAAATAAAATATTTGCTAGGGCTGCATGATATTGGAAAAATAAAAAATATTAAAATGTTTGTTTTTATTGCAATAAATTGTAGCATATAATTTTGTTGCGGTAAATTTTGGGATATTTATAAAGTTCAAAATAAATTTCTCACAACAGGAAGGAAAAATATATATTTTTTAAAATATACTACAAACCCTTGAAAACAAACATTGCCATTAGAATTGTAAATCATTTTTGTCTCTTATGACAGAGTGAAATTGTTTTAGCAAAACTTAAACCCACCATGCTATAATCTCCACACAGTATGAAGGTATGAACCTGATCTTAGCCCAACTATTGTGGTCATTTCAGTGTGAGAATTGCATGTCTGTAACATATAGTGATGATATTAATATCGCCCAGCCCTATAGTTGGTTTTGAATTCATTACAAGAAACCCTGCCTTGCATTGGGATTATCGTTCTCTTGCCAGTGGAAAACAAGACGTACCATTGACCTTTCTACTGTTTTGAAATACGAAAAGTTCAGTACCTGGTGCAGTAGAAAACTGCCTCTAAATGGGCTGAGTAGGTGGTGGGGTTGTCCGGTGAATACGTTGTCTTCTCTCTGACAGCCCCCTTTCTAATTTAGTAATACAGTATTATTATATTATTAATGTGTACTCCTACCTCTAAAATTTCTAGTGGATGGATCAACTGGAAATGTAGGTAATACGTATGTGTGTAATGGTTTGTAATGCACTGTGGGGGTGCTGTAGCTGAAGAACTTAAGTTGTTGAATGGGCATCAGACTATCGTTTTTCGGAAGTTGGAATCTTAAGTCACAGGTTAATGAGAGAACAGCATATTCTTAATAGGTTTACCAGGCTTTAATGAGACTTGATTTTCAGCGGTAAAAGACATATATATTTTATGTATATTATATTTTTTAACTATATTTAGTTGAATCTTCTGGCCTTTGCAGAATCCTTTGTGTGTGAGCACTGTGGAAAACGCTTTGCCAATGAGAGGCTTCTGAGAGACCATGTTCGTCAGCATGGTGAGAGAAACACAGCACTATTCTCTTATACCACAATAAACATAATGAATAATATCTCAAGTAAGAGATATTAAATCAGTCAAGAAGAGTTGCATTTAGCTTTCTTGCCTGTAAGCCTTTTGGCATGTGTTGTAGGCGGCTGGGGGTTGTGAAACACACATAGAAATGAAACTAAATTTGTAAAACATATTGTGTCAGTTTTGTTGTGATTGGGACATGGGATAGAACTGTAGTGCTTCACAGTGGCTATTACTATGTTGAGGGAAAATGCTAAGAAATTGTGACTTTTTTTCCTATTGTTGTATAGTGAACCACATTAAGTGTCCTCTGTGTGACATGACCTGTACTTCTCTGGCATCCTTGAAGACTCACATCAAGTTTCGGCACTGTGATGAGCGTCCATTTTCCTGTGACTTCTGTGAGAGCAGGTGATTGAGTTCAGGTCATCTACCAGTACTTATATCTGTGTGTTCAGCTACCCAGTATTATTTTTCAGCTTTGCTGCAATTGAAGATATGTATAAATCAGTGCCACTACCTTCTTCTGTGTGAATAATATTTTTTGCCATTCCTCTCCAGCTTCAAGAATCAGCATGACCTGAGGAAGCACATGGAGACTCACAATGAGGGAGCTGCTTTTCACTGCAGCGTAGCAGGGTGTGGCTACTCCTCTCGTATGGCCCATACTATGAACCAACACTACAAGAGGGTGCACGAGGTTAGCCTGCATGGTGCTCCGCAAAACCCACATACATGAATTATGGCTGTCACCATTGATTCATCAAGAATTTGCCGATTTTAATCTGACAATACATCAAGCAATCATCCATCCATCCATCCATCCATCAGGGTTTCGGGGAGGGTCCAGACTCTAGGCAAGGCAGGGAACAACCCAGGGTTGGGTGTCAGTCTCCAACCCATCGCGGGGCCCACTCACACCCCATTCACACCTAGGGGGAATTTGGTAACTCCAATTAATCTCAGTATGTTTTTGTACTGTGGTGGGGGGGGGGACTGGAGTTCCCAGAGGAAAACGTGGACAAAAGGCAAACTTCACGCACGGAGCCATGGCAGAGAATCAAACCCTGGTCCCAGAGGTGTGAGGCAGTAGTAATAACCAGTGCACCACCGTGTTGCCCCATCATGTAAATGTTTATAATAAAAATATATGTATGTTGCACATTACAATTGCATGAGGTAGAAACCAGCCACTGCAGGGTGCACAATCAGTTACACATACAGTCAGTTTAGGCACTCCGGGTCACATAAGTTGCATATATTTGGACAGTGTTTTAATATGTATTTACATGGCAGTTGTGCTGTGGTTATATCTTTCTGCGTTGCAAAACTTCAGACAACTGCATTTTCCTGCACTTTTAATATGAAGTACTTCCACACAACTGAGGCTTCCTTCCTTCCGCCTTATTGGCAAGTAATTGTGAAGGAAAATTTTTAAATGAAGTTAAATGAGTAATCATGATAGCTCTAATACAAATATTACAACAGTATTAAATGACTAATTCCTAAAATCCTGTATTTTTATAGTGCCTGTGGACAATAACTCTTCAGATTAATGTTGGACTAATTTAGTAGTGTGGATGCCAGTGTTTCCATTTGAAAACTCCATTTACAATAGAAATGAGCCTTAGCATTCTAGGCTGATAATTTAAAGAGTTGTGGTATTCTCCACAGGGTGACATGGTGTCTAAGTACAAATGCCATCTGTGTGACAAGAGCTTTTCCTGGTGCTATACACTGACCCTTCACCTGCGGAAGAAGCATGACCTCAAATGGCCCTCTGGACACTCTCGCTTCAGGTGGGTGATCTGTGAGTGACATTTGACTTTGTTATAATTAAGGATGCACTTTTGCACTGACTGATTTTTGCCTCGATCAGTGCTTATTAGCAATCAGGCAAATAAATATGGCCAATTTTAAGAGCTGGATTTTTGTTTAAAGTGGTGTACATGTAAGCCAATTAGCACATTATAATAGTGACCATATGCCCTTTCTCCATGGACTTTTCTTCTTTTTTTAGGACCTAAAAATGACTGAAATGTCTGTGGTTTCACTTGGCTTCATGTTGACATTTGCGTTCTGCAGTCTGAATACTTTCTGTGTGCATATTTACGGGGCTTTGATGCCTCTTCGCATCCTGCCCTCACTGTCTTCTTTTTTCCATAGCAAAACATGGTCAGTCTACATTACAAATGTACATGACTAGGCAGAACCACTACAACAAAAACAGACCAATGGGAAATAAACCAGTTTCAGCCTGCATAACATCTCAGCGCTGTCTGTATATCTCACTTCTTTGTCAATTATCTATTTCAATCAAGCTTAATTTAGTGGCTAGATCTGGAACTAACACTTACATGATCTTTTTTAACTAATTGGGTAACTTGGTGAAAAAAGAGACTTTGGCCCAATCCCATTTCTCCTCCCTTAGCCCTACTACTTGATTTCAAGGGCCCTTCCTTCCGAAGTTGACTTCACAGATCGTAGCCACAAGGGGTAGGGCTTGAGATCTTTACCTAGGAATCGAGACACCACTTGATTATGTCATCAGCAGTATGAGCTGCCTGGTTTGCTCGGGAGTCCCTGGAATAGTACAACATGCTTATAACATGGACAAGTCACTTAAACATTACAACATGATTATACCACTGACGTGTCCCCTAGAATATTACAACATGATTATGGCACTGTCGACTTGTGGATTATGGTAATGGCAAGCAGATATAAAATGAAGCATATTTCATGCAATACAGTGGTACCTCAGAACTCGAATTTAATTAGTTCAGAACTCCGGATCGAATCCTAAAATGTTTGAGTTTCCTCATAAGAAATAATAGAAAACCAATGAATTGGTTTCCGCCCCCCAAAAATTACACCTAAATATGTTTTTTTTTAGCATTTAGACACAAATTGAACTGGATAAAACAAGAAGAGCCTAGTACTAAACACAAGTACTAAACACATCTAAGCACATTATCAAAACAGTAATTTGTAAAGTAAGAAAATGTATCCAAACAATGTGTAAAGTTAAAAGAAACAATGTGTCTTGTCCCGATCAGCCGCTCCTTCCTCATGCAACGCCCTCTCGTTAACCCCGTATAGAATCAGCTGTTTCTGGCTGTTGTCACTAGTCCTCTGTATTTAGTCCGCGTTTCAGTTTATTTTCCCAGTTCGGTCATTGTAGTGCCCATCTGCATTTTGCCTGCCTTACCTGTAATTAAACCCCATATTCCCTGATACCCTGATGTCTGCGCATTTGTCTCTGTTCTGTCCCCGCTTGGTACAACAATATTATAACAATAATAATTACTGTTACTGTTGAACATTGTCTAAATGTATTTTTACTGTCTATATATATATATATATATATATATTCAGCTAGTGTAAACATGCTCTCACAGCAAATGCGAGGCTGAGACTGAAGCATTACCCTTTGTTTTTGCTGAGAGACGTGCAGCGTGACTCATTTATCTGCGCATACAAGTTATCTTAGGTCGGTGCTCATGGTTCGACTTCAAAGATTGAGTGAGTTCTAGGTAATTTTTTTGAACTGGTTGGTTCGACTTTTAAGAAATTTGAGTTCTAATGAGTTTTAGAACTGAGGTACCGCTGTATATTATAACAGTAATAATTACTGTTACTGTCTATCATTGTCTAAATGTATTTTTACTGTTTAAATATTTGTATTCAGCTAGTATAAACATGCATGATGCTATCACAGCTAATGCGAGGCTGAGACTGAAGTGTTATCCTTTGTTTCTGTTGAGAGACATGCTGCATGACTCATTTTCCCCTGGGATTGGG
Organism: Brevimyrus niger; assembly: GCA_015164015.2. NCBI lineage: Eukaryota > Metazoa > Chordata > Actinopteri > Osteoglossiformes > Mormyridae > Brevimyrus > Brevimyrus niger. The sequence goes on from JAABNY020000035.1 coordinate 17,273,311, forward strand.
CCTTTATATACCATTGGACTGTTAAAAATGTTGTATTTGTGTCATACGGTACACAGTAAATGGTCCATAGTAATGCTGTTGAATGTGTGTGTGCCATCATTTGTTTGTATTTGTTATAAAGGAAGTGTCCAGTCAGTTTCTTTTTATATGTATATCATTTTACATCCCATAAAAAATAAGATTATTATTATTATTGTTATTATTATTATCAGAGTCAGAGAGTCAGCTTTATTGTCGATTCTTCCACATGCACAGAACACATGGAGAATTGAAATTACGGTTCCCACAAACCCTCAAACAGAGAACATAAATACATATAC
>JAABNY020000035.1:17284902-17297551 GCA_015164015.2 Brevimyrus niger
TATCGCCCCACCCCCCCCCCCCCCCCAAGCCCCCATCGCCCCCCAACCCTCCCGCCCCCAAGTCCCCTCACTGCCGCCCCCACACCGCTCAATCATCCACGTGCTACATAAATCATTTAAAGATATATCATATTTTTCTTAAACTAATCAGGATAATTCAACAAACAAACAAAATAAACAAAAATCCTTTATTTATATTGTCCACATGCTTGACTCAGCATTGCACATCTCCTGTAAAAATAAAAACTTTTTGTACTTCCCTGTACTTGGCGAATAAAGATGATTCTGATTTCCGTGACCCATGGCAACCCTGCACACGTGTAGTCTGTGGTGGAGTGGCATCTTTTCCAAGCTGTTCCCCTGCTTTACACCCTGTGTGTTTAGCCTCGGCAGAAATCATTTGAATTGATAGGGCACGCACACCGGTTTCAGTCCGAAGCACTTTATTTCACGTAATTAATAAACAAGGCACAAATAACAAAAACATCAAATACCACTTTAACTGCATTTCAGAAATGTTACATTAGTGAATGAATTATTTAAGGGAAACAAGTGCAAACGCAATGGACATTTTAAATGTTTTAAATATCAAAGTGCAGTAATTGCATATTCAGAATTCAGAAAGGGCTCTACTGTACCACAAATTATGAACATTTTTGCGAACAACTCATTGAACGACTGCATTAAATCAGTATGGCCCGTTTCATGGTAAATCTGTTTTATGTTAAATCTCAAAATTCAAATACTACACACAATGTAAAGAAACACATAAGAGTTTACTTTGGTCAGAGTCCAAAAATAAGGTTGAAACCAAGCACTACAAAATGAGAATGATTTCCATCTCACTGACAACACTGGATTCCAAAATGTTTTACTGTATTCAACAGCACTGGAAAAAAATAAATAAAACATTTGGTAGTCCGTTGTTATACCCAGGATGTATCAAAAAGGAATGCACTACATTCAATGACTGGAATGACTTTGCTCATGGCTCCAAAGACTAAAAGCAGTCTTGAAATTTCGACGACAGAGTTTACAAATGTGCTGCCTCTTAGAGGATGAGGGGGCTGGAGAATGGTTACTCACTTGATCAGACTGCTTAGAAGGGCTCAGAGTGTCACACAAGATGCCACCGTGTAGGAGTTCACCTGCTGCGTTTTCATCCGTCTTTCTGCCCATAGCAGCAGACACACTTTCTGTGATTTCTGATGGGAGGGGCAGAGATGGGGAATGGGAGGAAAAATCTTTCCTTCTCTTTTTGGATGCCGACTCAGAATTGGGTGTGTGCGACTGAATGTGGCTCCAGAGACGGAAATTGGTTCTGAAAGATTTCTGGCATATATGACAAATGAAAGGTTTGATGTAGCACAGCAGCTCCTGGTGCCGCTCCAGTTGCTTACAGCCACTGAAATGCCTACCGCATTTTTCACATGACCACTGGCTAGTCTCAAGAGTCTTTGGTCCATGGCTGCAGCTGTTGTCAATGTTTTCCTTAGATGGCTCCTCCTCCACCTTTATTTCTTCCTGCAGTGGGAGCAAACTCTCAGATTTTGGGATGGAACTGCTCTCAGGATGAAATACCACTGGCTTTGATTCTTCTAAGTCAACATTTTCTCCAGAACCAGAACCTTTCATGCCACTGGCTACGTCATTGTTGTGCTCCTGACGATAAACACACACTGGTTCCTTTCCGGTCTCAAGGTTTTGACTGTGAACCTCTACTTGGTGCTGCCATAAGCTGAAAGTGGACTGGAAGGTTTGCTTACATTCATGGCAAGCCAAGTTCTTGTACTCACAGTGGGTCTCAGTTTGCTTCTTTTTGAAGGAGTCATTTGCCTGGGGTAACTCTTCCTTCACATCATTCAGGATTTCAGATTTCACACAATGGTGCAACATTAAATGTCGCTTGAACTGAGACAATAACCTGTATGTATTTCCACACTGAGGGCAGGTGTTGATTATAGACCTTGACCTAAGATGATATTTATGATTTATTTGAGACTGCAGACTTCCAGACTTAAGGCCCCATGGCCTTTTCTTTAATTCTCTTTCTTGCACCAAACTAGCAGACTTCCTGTACAATCTGTCATCCATGCCTGTGCAGGAACTAGTAGTAGGAGCTGGATCTTGCAATACTCCATGCTGCGTCTGGCAATGTGTCCATACTTTGAAGTTGGTGTGAAATCGTTTATTACAGATGTCACACACATATGGCTTTTCTAGGTTGTGAAACATGTTAATGTGCCGGCATAGTCCAGTGCTGGACCGGAACACCTTTAAACAATTCCGACATTTAAAAATTCTGTTTCGTTTTAGCTCCCTCTGCATGTCACTGTTTGCTTTGTCAGCTGTAAGGCTAGGCCTAGGGTCTTCTAATGAAAAGCTGTGTTCATTAACACCATTTGGTTTTTTTAATGAACTACTTTCACTGCATAATCTTACCTTTCTTTGTTCGTCTTCCTCATTCATAGGAATTACTTTTGGCTCTTCAAAGCTCACTCTTAAGTTTCTAACATCAACAGGCAAATCATCCCCAACAGTGACTTGTATTACATCAGAAAGATCTCCCAGTTGATCGGTTACTTCTATATTAGGGGATTTCACTGGTGATTCTCTTTTTTTTCTTTTATCAAGATGAAATACAGTAGTACATAGAGGGTTATCTATTGATAATGATTTGGCCAAAGGAGTTTTGAAAAGAAAACAAACTCCGTCAGTCTGCCTAAACTTTTGGTTTATGTTGCATTGATATGCTTCTTTGCAGTCAGTCAGCTCTGGATTGTCACTCAGGCTCGTAGTATCTGAGGGTAACTGTCTATGCTGTGTTTGCAAATCAACTAGAGATACGGAAGAGGTTACAGATAACTGTTTGGATTCTCCAATAGGTAGAACAGTCTGCTTTCCTATTGTGTGTTCTGATGGAGTTTTCCCATGTAGATGTATAGCTTCAATATGAGAAAAAATATTTCCAGGATTATCACTATGATTTTGGCCAGCAATGACATTCCTTGAAGTAAAGTTACACTCATTGCCCTCGGAAAACATCTTCTTCTTAGACACAATGTAAGAAACCTGAGGCTTCTTTTCCATTATATTATTCAAGAATTGGATTCCCAAACTACAGCCCAGCTCTTGAACTGCAGCCAGATACCCTTTGTTCACAAACAGTGAAGAGGAATAGATGTAATTTAACACATTCTCAAAGACTTCTGGGTCACAAAAATCAAGCTGGACAACTGACTGTCCTTGAGTGTTTCCACTGTTAAAGATGGTCTGAAAGTACTTACTGCTTGCAGCAAGAACACTCCTGTGAGCCTGAAATTTGTGGTCACCCACAATTATTAGCACATCACAGAGCTGACCATTCAATCGCTGTTCATTGAGCAGACTTAATAAGGAGGAGATATGCACTGGATTGATGTAGTGAACCAGACTGTCCATTTTGCCTGTTGGGAAATGAAGAGAGACACTTTCAGATTTCAGACTAAGACAACAACAAGCCATAAGCAAGCATCAATTTAGACTCCTCTCCAAAGTTTTTAGTGCATTGAGCCACAAAATGTTATTAAATAATGTAAGAACAATATAATCATTTTAAAATAAATAAATTTGTTATTCATATTGAACTAGCACTGTTTATTACATTTTCATAATTACACAACTATTGATCCATATGATAAAATTATTTTGGAGACATATGACTACTTCACTTATTAGGTTCATATGTCATTCATGCAATCTGTTTGTGTTCCATTAAGGATGCTCGTGTGGACAGCTGTAGAGATGTAGTGATTCATGGCTTGATGGTACACTTCTCTATAAATGTTGAGCACCTCATTACACATCACCAGGTTAGTATAGTACAGTGTACATCTGCCACACCTTTTCCCTGTCGTGTGTAGAACAGCTGTTACCACTACAGATGTGATTTTATCTGGCCTCAACAAATTTCACAAGTCCGTAGTTCAAGAACTAAACTACAAAGCAGGCTCAGACTTTGCAAACTGGTACATTACTGTATGTAATTAACACATTTGGTCCTAATGCAATGTAATGCAATGCAATTTTTTTAATATAGCGCATTATCACAACATTACATTGTCTCAATGCGCTTTACATTTCTGCTACATTAAGACCCCCCAGTGAGTAAGCCAAAGGCGAAGGTGGCAAGGAAAAACTCCCTAGGAGGAAGAAACCTTGGGGGGAACCAGACCCAAAGGGGGAGCCCATCCTTCAGGGACCGGCAGAAGAGTCAAACAAAACAAGATGATATAACTAAGCTAATACATGGGTTGATATTTCAGTCTCTATGCAGGGGCAGACTGGTGCTGGCACGGGGTGCTTGATGCATGATGGCAAGATCAACAGTGGCACAGCAGCAGGGAAGGATGGAGAGGCATCGCATGCTCCAAAGTATACCCTGCGTGCTCCAAAGTATACCCTGCATGCTCCAAAGTATACCCTTAAAATTGCCAAAATTTAATTAGATTTTTGGCTTATCAATGTTTAGCCCTCAGAAACACATATTTGACCTTTCAATAGGTAAGTTTTGACAGAAAGAAAGAAATCACAAAGCACTTTGTTTTGAAGCTGGAAAAACCAAAGATGGAATTGTTTTTTTTCAATTTTAAGGTCAGTTTTCACCAAGTGGTCATCTCTATAAAACATTTTTTGTTAAATAGAATAACTATAAAGGTACCAGTATGCAAAATTGGAGCCTGCTACGTGGTTTAGTTATTAATAAATGATTTTGAGAAGTTTATCAAAAACTCACCCTGACACCCCCACTCCCATCACAGAATTGGCTGCATGGATGCACATTGAACTTATCCTGAATTTGTGAAACCAAAGTATGTGGGATTTCAGGAAAATTGCTTGATTTAATATGGAATAACCCTTAGTTACTGCTATCACAATACTTTTCCACTCAGTTTTTTGTAACATGACTTTCACTTCAAATCCTGTAGTGTTCTGTAGTGTCGGCAAACTGAACCCCGATGACACCACATACACTGAAAATTGTAATCAAAGGGGGCTCTGCAGATGGCAGTCTGTTAGAGGGGGGGAAGACACAGGTGACTGCAGGATTACAAAGTGTCCCAAATGCATGCGTCATCCTTCTTGGCTTGATACATGTGATATGTAGTTCTCTTCCAAAAACTTCTACTGAAACTCAACAGTGGGAAATAATAGTTTATGGCAGCGAGGATGTTTATTAACAGATAATGTAGCATACTGTTATGCGTTTCAGTTAAAACTTAAGAGGTTTTCAGTGGGCAGTGGTTAAGTGGATTTATTATTTGAATTCTGACTTTAATGTCAGGATTTTGAGGAAAAAAAAGTCAGAATTCAAATTATATTTTCATGGTGGCCCTAATCCTCTTCCGTATGTATGCCATTTTGTATTTTCAGAAAATAAATATTACAAATTTGAAATTGAAGACTTATTTTATTATTTTATTATAACACTATTATTTGTGTTGTGATGTTTAAAAATATTTTACATGCCAACATCCACCTGCTACTTTTAGTAGTAATTATGTAGTGGTCATGATGATGATAGTAACTTAGAATATTACTCAAATTTGTCTTTGAATATTAAGAAAATGCTTAATTTCATTGCCTGGAGAAATATATATTTTTAAGTAAAGATATTAAATTGAACTCATATTCTTTGGTAATGTCAGTTTAAGTTTTTTAATTAACAGTTCCCTAAAGTGGAATATACTTAAAAACAAGGGTGCAAAAATGGTGCACTATATTTTGGAGTAAAATCAGCTAATTATTTTTTTCAGATGGCTACTGCCATCTGTGTGCTTTGTCAATAATGAATGGCATCTAAAACACTTAGAATATGTGAATTACACGGAAATATGTAAATCTACTGCAGCTGCGGTTTTTACTGGACCTGGACAGTAATTCACTGGACCTGGACTTCATCTTAATTTCAGTATATGAGAAATAACCAACAATTTAGGTTGAAAGAATTACCTAATACGCAATACACTAATACATTTGTTTGTTCAAAAAACAATCCGTTTAAGTCGGTGTACTCGTTTTCTCTATAAAACACACACACACACACACACACACACACACACACACACACACACACACACACACACACACACACACAAACCAACACGCTTACTGTAGGTTATTTGTTTTTTTTTGCCACAATTATTGCTCATACGTTTTCAGATATAAAATCAACGTAATAATTGTAAATAATTAAATATAACACGTAACTAAAAAAATTGTTTACAGACATGTTAATGTGTGGAAAAATAAAATAAAATCATTCATGCCTGAGTACTGCATTCTACTACACAGAAGCTTCACGAAACGAAGTACTCTCATGCAAGTTGTGCTCAAACCACGAATCTTCTCATTAAATACCAGATCCAATTGAGGTCGACACATTTTGAAGGAAAAGCACATCTCGAAAAACCTCCAAAAAGCGACGCAATAGTCGGCAGCAACTAGCCCCCGTCAAGTCAAACGCTTACTTTTAGTAATATAAATACAGTACTTGTGTGGAAACATGTAGGCAGCGCGCATGCGTACGATCATCATACAGTTCATTCTGTGCGCATACTCAGCCCCGACATAAATAAAGAAAAGCGGGCAGTTACGTCAAGACAGGATGCCTGTCATCAACAGCAACGATTAGGACAAAGACAGCTGCTAACGAACAAAGTTATTTAACTCACCTTGACACTGCAGGGATTTTCCTGCTAGTTTCAACAGCAGTTCAGATTTCCACCGAATGTGTAGTGGCGGAGATTTCATCCATCTTGAATTTGACGTCATCAGATACCAAAGGTGAAGTAATGAGGAAAAACGCTTGTCACGTGCACCATGTCCTCGTAGGTTCATACATGTTGAGGTGTAACTTAAGCTTAGTTCATATGCTACTTTTTTGCTCGCGGTTAAGCCCACTTTTTAGTGCTTGCGAACTCTTATGTGCATATTACATTTGTCCGTGAATTCAGATGGTCGGGGTTGGCGCATGCCGACAGTAATGATTTTCTAGCAGACCAGGGGGTATTCCACAAAGCAGAATTTCCCAAATTTCCCTGGCTAACGTAAACCAAACGTCAACAGTCAAAAAGCAAGAGAGGTACATGACATTCCTGTTGGACAATCCTTTGAAAATTGGTAAATGACAGTCCTTTCATTTTGCCTAAATTATATGGCTAAACAACACATGTGTGGAATGCCCACTGGAGAGGGCGTATGTATTGCAACAAGCAGAATACAAGCAGTGTAGTGAAATGGGTAAAGTTTTAAAAGAAAGTTTAAAATAACTCATGGCCATAGGTGGAAATTAGCAGGATAACAGTTTAAGCTGGATTTGAGAAAGCACTTCTTCCTATTAGTGTAGTGCAAACTAAAACCTTGGCTTCCTTTAAATCGGAGCTAGATAAGATTTCAACAATCTGAGCTATCAATTGAATTCTTCCCAAACAAGCTTGATAGACCGAATGGCCTCCTCTCATTTGTAATTTTTTATGTTTTTATAAAATAATATTGTAAATGGTATTTTGGCATTGATGCAGCTTCCATGAATACATGCATGAAAATTAGCTGGAACAAATAGTTCTTTGCTGCAGAACATGAATTGCATCAATCAATGGGTATGCAAATATAAATGGAAAAATAATGTAATACAAACATTTGCCCAAGCAAACAAATGTAAAGAATCACAAACTGATGGCAAACAACTGGTAAGTCTCTTGTCCAACCAACTCAGATCATCCACTGTATGTAGCAGATACATTGTAACAACTTCACAGATATTTTTTTTATTTACTTATTTAAAAAATGCCTGAAAGTTATATTGTTAAAATTCAAGATAAGTAATCAAATTTATTTTAGGTTAACTCAATAATTTTTAAAAGCAACTATAAGCATGAGCTGCAGACAACCTCAATTAAGGTGAATGTGTAACATTGTGGCCTAGCATTTTGTTTCCTCCTGATTAAACCTCTTGATTATAGACCATGGCTGAAAACAGGATATCCAATTTCTCCCTGGAAAATTAAAGAATAGTTATGCACTGCAAGCATACCATCTATCTGCAATGCTATGTCAATGAGTAGGTCAGCATTGTACAAATATACAGCAGTACCTCAGTTCTCAAATTCATTTAAACTCAAATTTCTTAAAAGTCGAACCAACCAGTTTGAAAAAAATTACCTAGAACTCACTCTGAATCTTTGAAGTCGTACCGTGAGCACCGACCTAAGATAACATGTACGCGAGGGTAAATGAGTCACGCTGCACGTCTCTCAGTGGAAACAAAGGGTAAAGCTTCAGTCTCAGCCTCGCATTCGCTGTGATAGCATCGTGCATGTTTACACTAGCTGAATATATATATTTTGACAGTAAAAATACATTTAGACAATGTTCAACAGTAACAGTAATTATTATTGTTATAATATTGTTGTGCCGAGCAGGGACAGAACAGACACAAATGCGCAGACCTCATGGTATCAGGGAATATGGGGTTTAATTACAGGTAAGGCAGGCAAAATGCAGACGGGCACTACAATGACCGAACTGGGAAAATAAACTGAAACATGGACAAAATACAGAGGACTAATGACAACAACCAGAAACAGCTAAATACACAGGGATTCCACACGGGGTTAACAAGGGGGTGTGGCACACAGAAGAAGCAGATGGTCGGGGCAGGACACATTGTTTGGATACATTTATTTTCTTACTTTACAAATTATTTGATAAGTGTCCTTATATGTGTTTAGTACAGTATATGCTCTTTTTTTCTGGTTCATTTTGTGTTTAAATGCTAAAAAAAAAAAAAAACATATTTAGGTGTAATTTTTTTGGGCCAGGAACCAACTAATTGGTTTTGAATTATTTCTTATGGGGAAATTTTGACCAGAATTTGAACTTTTTAGGATTCGATCTGGAGTTCTGAACAGATTAAATTCAAGTTCTGAGGTACCACTGTAATGAGTTCATGACTTTTGAGTACAACACTTTTGCACTTTTTTAAAATAGTGGTTCTCCCTGCCATATTTCTATGTGATTCGTACCACAATAGATGCTCAACTTGGCTGAGCAACTGGTGTTTAGGTCCTTCAGCAAAGGCATTGAGTATTATGATGGCACCTGTATGACACCTAATGATAGATACATCATCAGTCACAATGCAAAGTACTATCTACACTGTACAGAAATAATTATCAGTGCATTGCAGTTTATGCAGTATCCTTTACACACTCTCTTGACCCGCACAACACTTTGTAATACTACCTTAAAAAGAACTCTGCCCTTTTTTAGGCCTGGTCCTCTCAACTCTCCAGGCTACCTGTGAGCCTTGCAGCACTCCTGCACGTACTGCCTGACAGGCTGATTTTGTCCTGGAAACCAGCCAGGTCTTCGGTCTGCTTTTTTTTGTAATTGCAGATGTGACACCCATAACCAGTTGGGAGGACACCTTGTACCACCAATCAAATGCAGTCTTAGGTGGGTAGCAAATTGATACTAAAGTTACATATACACCAGGGTGCAGATGGCAGGAGGGACTTGTGGTCCAGAAAAATTAATTTCATGACACCTCCACAAGTCAAGTTTTGTTCTGGTCACTGTTATTTGTGCCAAATTGTAAGCCTTTTGTTGAACATTTAGAGGTCGCTCCAATATTGCTAATTTAATATATGAAATGAAAATACAGAATTAAAATCAATTTATCAACAAACTTTGAACTGTGAACAAATGCACATGAAAAGAAGTTGAAATACATTCAAGAACCACTGTATTTTATATTCTGAAAATAGTCTGGTTGCCTTTGCATATGCATCATAAAGCTTTATTAATATGCAAATCCCAGAGTCTGTTTGCTGATGTGGTATTCTTGCACACTGTCAAATTTCCTGCACCAACACAGTCAGTTGAGGTGCCTCTTTCAAAGTTTCCTTTTTGTCAATGTGGAAATTCATCATAAGTTGAAGAACATCACCATTGGTTGGAAGATGTGAACTGGAAGATTCATCAGTCACCTTGTCTAACATCCCCCCTGTTATATTGGGATCCTTATTTGCCCCTCCCCAAAATTCCATGCATGCATGCATGCATCCATTCATTTTCTGTACCTGCTTGTCTGGGAATCCAGAGCCTATCATGGAAGCTATGAGCAGTGCCAACCCATTACAGGGCTCACGCACACACCTACAGAGAATTTAATTCCAATTCACCTCAGCATCTTTTTGGACTGTTGGGGGTAAACCGGTGCACCCAGAGGAAACTGCTTGATGATACAGGGTGAATATACTGACAACTGAATATACACCACACTTGGGGCCAGGGTGGAGACTCCAGCCTCAGTCCCAGATGTATGAGCGACAGTACTATCCACTGTAGCATGACACTCCCTCACCCCACATTTGAGGAAAAAAAAAAGTAGCATCCCTAAATGGGATTGAATATCTGAATATCTGAACTCATCAAATTGTCAGTCGTTAAGAATTACTCACAGCAGGTGTTTGCTTCAGGTTGATGCCCACTCACATACATGCCCATCGTGTGCACACATATTCCCACTGTGTCCCTTTCTCTCTGTTCATAGGTAGACATAGTAAAGTGTACGCATTTCTATTAGCCAACATATATGGTATATAACAAAACTGAGTACACCCCTTGTCAATTCACTAATATATTAAGTATTGACAAATTATCTCCATTTATTATTTTTTTTCTTGTAGCCATATTCCAAGAAGAATGAAGCCAATTAGTTAGAAAACCAGATGTCAGAATAATTAAACAATAATGAGGAGTCCATATCTAAGCTCAAACTGCAATATAAGTCTATACACCCTTCATTAATGACAATCCATTTATTTTACATATATTTTATTTGAATCTCCTGGGCCCAGTTGTTCAAACAATTTAATCCAGATCAAAGTAGTCCATAAGATTTTTAAATCCCTTGTTTTGCTATCCAGAATTTGGTAACCCATTTTACCTTTATGCCGTTTTTTCAAAGCAACATTGAATTGGATCACTGTTATCCAAATACAGAATTTTCAGGATTACCAAATCAGTTTACTAGTGCATTAAATGGAACCAACAGTGTAGCCTACTGGCTATGTCAAGAACAACAGATAGACCTAAAATACCAGTGGCCACAACTAGCCATTATGTGTTTTAATTTGAAGAAACAAAAAACACCACAATAAACCAGAGCAACCTCCAATGTTCTTTCAGAATGACGGACAGACTGGACATGTGGTCAGGGATGCAATTGTAAAACATTACTTCTGACTAGTGAATTTAATAATAGTAATTACAGTGGTACCTCAGAACTTCAACTTGATCCATTCAGAACTCTGGATCAAATCCTGAAAAGTTTGGGTTCTGATTGAAAATTACACCTAAATGTGTGTGTGTGTTTTTTTTTTAGCATCTAAGCACAAAATGAACTGGATAAAACAAGAAGAGCATATACTGTACTAAACACATCTAAAGACATTTATCAAAACAGTAATTTGTAAAGTAAGAAAATAAATGTATTCAAACAATGTGTAAAGTAAAAAAAAAAGTGTCCTGCCTCGATTGTCCGCTTCTTCTGTGTGTTACGCCCCCTCGTTAACCTCATGTGGAATATGATCAGCTGTTTCTAGTTGTTGTCATGAATCCTCTGTATTTAGTCCATGTTTCAGTTTTTCCCCAGTCCAGTCATTGTATTGCCCATCTGCGTTTTGCCTGCCTTATCTGTAATTAAACTCTATATTCTCCAATACCCTGACGTCTGCGCCTTTGTCTCTGTTGAGTCCCCGCTCGGCACAACAATATTATTGTAATTAAATGTATTATTGGTTTATTATTAATATTAAAATAATTAATAAGGAATCTTTATTTTTAAATGTATTTCATTATGTATAAATAATTACTGTTACTGTCTATCATTGTCTAAATTAATAATACTATTAGTATTTTTGCTGTCTAAATATATGTATTCAGCAAGTGTAAACAGACTGAAGCTTTACCCTTTGTTTCCACTGAAAGACGAGCTGCGTGACTCATTTCCCTGTACGTAAAAGTTATCTTAGGTTGGCATTCACGGTTTGACTTCTGAGATACAGATAAAGTACTAGTAATTTTTTTCTGAACTAGTTGGTTTGACTTTTAAGAAATTCTTTTAAGAGTTCTAATGAGTTCAAGAACCACTGTATTTTATATAATTAAACACACGAAAATGGTAAGGACAAGAAAGATTTGCAGCAATTACTACCAAAAAGTGATCTCTGTACTTCACAATGAGACATTGGTATTTGCCAACAGGTAGTTTGGCCTATTCCTCCTGAGAAAACTGCTCAAACTTTGTCAGGTTTAAAGGGTGGCATCTTCATACCGCAATTTTCTGATCTTTCCATAGATATTCAATACGATTAAGGTCTGAGCTCCTGGAGGTTATTTAAGAATAGTCTGTGTTTTTTTCTCATCATTGTTCTCTGTCATTCTTGAGTGCTTTTAGCTGTATGTTTTGGGCCATTATCCTTTTTGAATGAATGAATGAATGAATGAATGAATGAATAGGGGGTGGCATGGTGGTGCAGTGGTTAGCACTGTTGCCTCACACCTCTGGGACCCAGGTTCGAGTCTCCACCTGGGTTACATG
>JAABNY020000035.1:17405687-17418367 GCA_015164015.2 Brevimyrus niger
TCCATCTCCAGAGATCTAGATTTGCCTTTGTCCACAGTGCGCAACATTATCAAGAAGTTTGCCACTCATGGCACTGTGTGATGTGATATCGGAACAACAACTCAAACCTAATATTCTATATTTAATTGTGTATGAATTAATCATTAATTAATTTATAATCAATTCCCCTGAACATTGATGGAAAACCACCCCCATTTGAGCTGTTAAATTCCTACAATAGTTTGTGGAGATCTTTGTGTAACTGGATACATAGAGACCATGGGATGACAGTACAGGATGGAACAGCAATTTTAGCAATAGAAAGTTTAGTGGGTTGCAATATTGGTAGGAATATAATAATGTGCTCAGGTGATAGGTTAAATCCAAGTCTAGGTTGTGGGTGGATGAACAGGAGTGATGCGCACTGTGTGATCTCCACAGATGTGGTGAAGCCACAGTATGTGGACATCAGGATTATTGGTAAGAACACTTATTGCATGAATGCAATTAATAATAGTTTAACCACAACCAATTTACAGTGCAGAGCACTGAGCAATGCTTTCTGCATTCGTGTGATCTACCCAATGAACACTGGAGTCAGAAAGTTGTACTATACCAAGAATAGGATCGACCATTACTTATACGACCCTTATGCAGAATTCCTCCAGCCTGAACCTTTGCCAGAACCAAACAGGATTCAAGACCTGCAAGAGGTCAAGCAGCAACTGGAGGTTCAGCTGCTTAAAATGCATGAGTGTGAGAAGGAACTGACAGAGCAGGTCAGTAACTATATGAGTGGAATGTCGACACTGAAGGAGAACTACCAGGACATGTACTGGAATGTACTGTTCAAAGCAGTTATCTCTGCATGGATCATGGTAATTGTACATTTATGTTCACAAATTCTGGTTTTTAGTTGTCATGTTATGTTTCTTACATAGTATAGCCCCACATGGGTAGGAGTACACCACAAATGACGATAGACAGTTGATACCTTTTACTTTAAAAGATTTATTATGTATAAAGCATTTTTCTGTGATCATGTTGTTACAGACAACACAGTTGAAGCATTTGAAATTATTATGAGTGGTAAATGATGTGCAGGTTTTAGAGAATATGATTGGATGAGGTGGTTCCTTAAATCTAACCCTCATATAACAAAATCACCGCGGAGCTTAGAAAGCTTGTCCCATATTTGGATCACTGGTTAGGATGTATCAGTGATGCCTCACAGTATTTTTCAAGGGATCAATGATACAGCCATTGGTAGACAAATGTGAATGAAACTGGGGCAGCTAGACTGTTCTATGCAGTTCATAAATTTAGAGCGATGGATATTGCAAACTCGATTTAAAGACTTGTTTGTACTGTAACCTCTGCTCCAGAATCTTTGAAATAAGACTTCAGTCGTGTCTCAAACACATCTTTAAAAAAAGTTTGCCATACAGCCGACTCATAAGGCTGTGACTTATCTGATACAGGGATGGGGATAAAAACAAGAAAAATCTAGCAAAGCAATCCTGTCCATTTCTTTCTGGTAAATATCAGTATGAAGCCGATTGTCTATCTTTTCTAGTAACACATCCAAGAATAATATATGGTTTTTATCAAAGTTTTATGTAAAGTGTATGGAGGGCAATCTGGTATTGGCATAATCGGGGAACTGTTTTCTTGTGTATGTCCCTCACACATTCAACCTATGGCAAACATAGTCTTAAAATAGACAAACGCTTGTAACAAGAACTGAGCATAGCTCTGTATTTTTACTTTATATCATTCCAAAATCAATTCCCGGTCAGACGTAACATACGTAACAACAGATACCAAGGCACCAGTTCCATTATTGCATTAGCCATTATTATTACTATCAGTGTGCCACTATCATATGTGTTGGTAAAGGATAGTACAAATATAGTGCAACAGAACTTCATACATAACACTCCTGCCATGAAGCACTGATGTTCATTTGAACAACTTTACATTTGAACATATGCACATAACTACAGGCTTTAACTATTAGTGACTACAATAATTAATATACCACTAATGTCTGAGTTTCTTTGGAGGTCAAGAAACTTTTTCAGGGTGATGTCTTGCAGGTATCAAAGTCACACAAGTGGTAGGACTTTGATCTTTAGGTCCAACTGTCTCTGAGCCACCAGCATCATTGTTGATACCAGGAAAATCATGCTCCTGGCCTTTCCACTTAAGTCCATCCGAGTCAGGCGTAGATTCTGAGGTTATGGTCATCTGTCCAGCTGAGCAGCATGTCTATGACAGATCATGTCATGACCCACGTAGACGGTATAGGTTAATGGTCCACTCTGTGTAATGCAATGATGCCCAAATGCCATTTCTGACCATTGTTGCGATAGTGTCAAGCCAATACATTTTGTCCAACATGTAAGGTGTAGAGAGGTTACTGTTTGGCGCGAAGGGCAGAGACAGCCTGCTTCCATATATGCTGGTATAGATTAGGCTTCAGTAAGTCCAAACAAGATCTAAGTGGACATCTTAGAAAATGCATTGCTGGAGTCTGCCCAGTTGTGGCATGTGTACTGTTCTGATATACCAACAGGAACATGTTGAACAGGAACAGTGATTTTGTGCTGTTGGGACCCATTATTTTTATCCATGGCCTTGATGGATTATTTGAATGACTGGATGAAATGTTCTGCCTGCCCATTGGAAGCTGGATGATATGATAAGGTGACTCCATGTGCACCAGTGAAAATACTGGGTGTTCACATAAACAAAAAACTGGACTGGTCACATAATACAGATGCCCTGTACAAAAAGGGGCAAAGCTGTCTCCAACTACTGAGAAGGCTGAGGTCCTTTGGTGTGTGCAGGACACTACTAAGGACCTTTTACGGCACTATGGTAGCATCTGCTATATTCTTCATGGTGGTCTGCTGGGGGTGCAGGAGCTCAGGAAGGGGCAGGAATAGAACAAACTGGTCAGGAGCGCTGGCTCTGTCCTGGGGTGCTCTTTGGACTCCAATGAGGAGGTGGCTGAGAGGTGGATGCTGGCCAAATTTACATCCATTATGGTCAGTCCCTCTCACCCCCTGCATGACACAGTGAGGACATTACGAAGATCCTTCAGCAACACACTACTACATCCAACATGCAAGAAGGAACACTTCCACAGGTCCTTCATTCCATCTGCCATCAGACACCTGAAGTTCAGAAATTATATCACTAGTCTGTATATTGTGTAACAGTGAGCACCAGGGTGATGCCCATGGAATTGGCTGGAGATGGAGAAGCTGCAGGCCTGCAGGAGGTCAACCAAGTGGGCAGCAACAACTATCTGTGTGAGAGCAATATTTGCTTTGTATTTCTCTGCAGAAAGAGCTGTTCCCTGGCAACCCATGGCATAATCCATGGCTGCTAAAAGGCTCCTTTAAGAGCCACCAATTACTCAAAAAAGTGCTTTTTTCAATTTAATCGTAAGATCCTACTTTGATGTCTAGAACATCCCCACACTGTCAGTTAATAACCAGTCTATAGACAGGGTTGATTCATGCAGATACCTCAGGATAATAATTGATCACAGTGTCACCTTTTCTAAGTGTCAGCAGCCTCTACTAAAATGTATTAGTTACTGTGCTGTTTATTGTGCTTTACAAGCTTTATTTACCACTGCTAATTGCTTTATGTTGTATGCTGTATATAATATGTGCAGGTGGGTGGGTAAACTGGACACTGATCTCTCGTACTTGAGATGCTGAGTTTAGTTACAGTAATACTGAAGGACAATTAGCAGCTGGGAAATGAAATATAACAAGTCTACATTCACAATTAATTACCACCATTTGGAGCAGGCTGCCAGAAGTGCACTGTTAGATAATAAATGTTGCACTGAAAAATCATATGACAAATCTAATGAACACAGCAGGTGCCCAAGATTAAGATAATTTCAACACTGATGTATTTTTCAGTCATTTAAAAAACTGTGACAACACCCACTCTTCCCCACGTTTTCTGTTAGAGTATGATACATTTTAAAAATAATATAAAACACAGAAATGTTGTGAATTTCTTTTTATAGAAAATATTGCAAAAACAATTCTATGAATAGGGCCTCTGGAACAAAATTAACATGTTGGCAACTTTGTGTGTCTGTCTGCGGGTGTGTGTGTGTGCATGTGTCTGTGTAGGAGAGAGCACAAGGTGCAGCTGACGGTGCTGCAAGGCAATTAAGCTCACACCCTCACAGCGCTGACAGTGGCACCCCGTTACTCTCTTTACTGTTAGATGCTGTCTGTGTGTCTATCCTCTTCACATTTAGCATCATATACTAATTTGTGTATCTGAAACTTCAGGTCCTGCCTTTTCCTATGAGACAGTGAAGTCCTTCAAGATACTTTAAAAAAAAGGCTGTCACTGTCCTCAGGAGGAGGGCTCTCCCTTCTATTCACAGTCTCCAAAATAGTGAGCATCCGCTCCTCAAATTCTGTGCTCTGCTGCCTCTTTCTCCTTTTTTGTTGGGGCTCTGCCTGCCCCTCCAGACCTGACTGGCTCTGGCTTGGTGGTGGTGGGCTCTGGCTAGACTTTGACTCTGCCTCAGCTCTCCCTGGATCCCCTGGCTCTGCTGTGCTGCCTGACTATGCACGGCCATGGCATCCTCACCTTCCTCTGGGGTCAGGGCAGTCCCCCACCCATCCTGGCCCTGTCATCCTGAAAGGGGTTAAGGAAGCTCATGACCCCACTGTAGCGCCATGGCCTGGCACTGCTCGCTCCTGCACCACTCTTCTTCCTCTCTGCCTCCCTTTTCCTCTCTTTCCTATAGGTGTCCCTCAATGATTTCTACCTTTTTTTACACTCGTCAACTAGTGAAAAGACAATTACCCACATTTCGAAATGCACAGTTCAGCTTATTTGCCTGGTAACATGTAATTGTATCAGAAACCCAAAAAATTGCTTAATTTTCCCTAAAATGTCACATGCTTAATAGTATACCTACCAGGACTAGGTGTTAACGTCCCATGATAATCAAAACAGCTGTGGAGGTTTCTTCTGAGATTGGTAATGTCCTCATGGATGGTAGTTTGTTGATAGCTTGGTGTCCAGTACAACACATTATCAGTTGTGCACCCCAGGGTCATTGATTGTTTCGGCATTTTATCACGATACACCCTCACCCGAGGCTGGCCCACCACAGGCTGATCAGACCTGGGTGTGTGCCATACTGGAGTTTCCATGAGGAGCCCAAATGATCTCCTTCCGCTTCAGCCATATCCAATGGCTGCTTCTTGCAGCGGTATTTGCAAGCTCCTTGATGGTCTTGCGCTGAGCTTGCCCTCTGACTCCAACCTCCTTCAGTAGCTTTATGGTGGAACTAGCTATGAAGCCCCTGCAACCCACCTCCACTGGACGCACAAAGACTTTCCAGCCCCGATCCTCTGCTTCAGCTGCCAGGTTTTCATATCGCAGATTTTTCCTTTCAAATTCCTCATCGACGACTTCTTCCCATGGGACTGTCAACTCCACAATGAAGACACGTTGGCAGGATTTGGACCACAGGACCAGGTCTGGCCAAAGGTTTGTTGCGGTGATTTCCATTGGAAAGATGAGCCTCTGACTTAAGTCCACCTGCATTTCCCAGTCCCGGGCTGCCTTTAGTGGGCATGAGTTCAGAGGCGCTTGTTTGGCCGGCTGCTTCTCCCTCTCCCAGACAAAGGATGTTAGTTGCTGACAGGCTGACTTGGCTTCCAAATGCATGGCATTGGTGGTTACCCTCTTGGCCTCCAGTGCAGTCGCCAAGCATTTCAGCATCTGGTTGTGGCACCAGGTGTATCTGCCTTGGGTAAGGCTGTTCTTGCACCCTATCAAGATGTGTTTGAGAGTTGCAGGGGCAGCACACTGGGGACAGGCCGGATCCTCTCCAAACCAGAGACATAAGTTGGTTGGCGAGGGCAGGACATCATATGTAGCTCTGATGGTAAAACTCAGCATATTAGACTCGCTCCATGTGTTCCATAGCTCGCTCCAGCTGATTTTCCTCCTCTCCACACCATCACACTTCATCCAGCGACCTAGCTTGGCTTGGGACACAGCTCTAGCACACCTATCCGCTTCCTCCTGGTGGCGCACCTCATCAATCACCATGTGCTGGTGTTCTATTTGAGTGGCCTTTTGCCATGTGGGTGTGTCTGCCAGTTTGTACTTGGCCCACTATGTCCCGATGTCTCAGGGCGGTCTTCGCCTGTGCCACTGCTACACCTGGCCTCCACCTCCTCCCTGTTGCTAAGGTGGGCGCAGCACCTCTGATAAAAGGATCCCGGGATTCTGTAAGGGTCATTTCAAGCCTTACCTTTGAGCATTTATACTCCTCCACCAGGCTTGAAATTGGGAGAGAGAGGGTTCCATTTCCATATAGGTCTATGCTACTGAGGCATCTGGGTAATCCAAGCCACTTCCTCACCTGTGCATTTACCAGTCTCTCCAGCCAACTGGCATGAGATAGAGTGACCATGTAGATAGAAATTGGCCACATGAGGCGGGGCAGCAGTCCAAACTGGAGGCACCGCAGCCTCAGCTTCCCTGGAAAAGCAGTGTTGTTTATTTGCTTGAGGCCACTGATGGTATCCCGCCATAGTTGTTCCACTTGTTCGGAATCTTTGAGCTCTGCATTATACCAACGACCAAGGTTTTTAATGGGCTTCTCCTGGATCGTTGGTATCGGCTCTTTTTTGATATGAAACCTCATGTTAGCAAGCTAGCCCTTGATGATGGAGATACTGCGGGATTTATTTGGTTTAATCTCCATTCGTGCCCATCTGATGTTACCCTGGAGTTTGTTCAGCAGGCGTCTGGTGCATGCCTTAGTCGATGTTATAGTCATCATGTCATCCATGAATGCCCTGCTCGGAGGAAGACGCAACCCACTCCTTAGGCGTTCCCCTCCGACCACCCACCGAGAAGCTTGAATAATTAACTTCATTTCCATGGTGAAGGCCAGTGGGGAGATGGTGCAGCTTGCTATTATGCCAATCTCTAAGTGCTGCCAAGCAATTGTACTATCCTGGATTGTAATGCAGAACTGGAGGTCCTAAAAATAGGCTTTGACCAGCCTTATGATTCCCTCTGGGACTTGGAAAAAGTTAAAGGCTGCCCATGGCACCTCATGAGGCACTGACCCAAAGGCATTGGCCAGGTCTGAAAAGACCACATGCAGATCTTTATTTTTTTTCTTGGCCATTTGTACTTGGTGCCAAATCATATTTGTGTGTTTCAGGCATCCTGAGAACCCCCTTATCCCTGCCTTCTGCACTGACATGTCTATGTAGTTGTTCTTTTGCAGAAACGCTGAGAGCCTTTGGGCCACAACACTGAAGAAAATCTTTCTTTCAATGTTTAGTAAACTGATATGGAGGAATTGATGGATGGTTAAGGAGTTCTTCTCTTTAGAAATCAGGATCCTGCCATGCCTTAGGTATGATGCCGTTTTCCCATGCTACTTTCATTAGCTTCCAGAGGTACTTCAAGACACCTGGCCTAGTATTCTTATAGACCCTATACAAAACGCTGTTGGGCCCAGGGGTTGAAGCCGATCTTGCCAGTTTTAAAGTGGTCTCAAATTCCCTCCATGTAGGGGGTCTTTTGTCCATCTGGTGCTCAGGTGGTTGGATGGGTGGCATGTCACCTGGGATGGTGGCTGGCAAATGCCTCTGTCTGTCGGAGTAGGTCTTTCTCAGATGCTCCTCTATTTCCCTCACAGGTACTTTAAGAGTCATGGTTTTCTCCTTTACAAAGAGGTCTTTGGTGAACTTGTAGGGATCTAGTAGAAGGCCGTTCTTGCTCGCTCTTTCTTCTTATGTTGCTTTCTCAAGCGTTCTGCAGTGTAACAAGGCGCTGCTTGATCTCGCCCTGTAGTGCCTCAATTCTTTTTCTTTCCACTTCCGAGGCCTTCTTCCACTGTTTTCTCAGGCACCTTCTTTCTTTCACAAGTCACTCAATGTCCTGCTGTCTCTTGGACTTGAGATAGCCTGATGGTTTCTTCTAAGGACTGTGATGCTTGCTTTTCACTCTGAATCTCTCCGCGCCATCGGTGTAAATAATTTCTCCCATCTTCTCTAATTTTCTTTCTATGCTCCCTTTCAGACCTTCTAGGAGATGGACAAGATCTGTGTCGATGGTTCCCCACTCCTTTTTCTGGCAGGGTTTGGGCCAGAGAATTTGGGGCCTTCTTCCATCCAATTTCCTTTCAACTGCTGCCTGTGGTTGGATGGGGTCTAGGCTCATGTCCATTGGTGGAGCTGTGCCTGGCTGAGCTATGTCTGGGATTCTGATACCCTGTGGACTGTGAGTTTCCTGCCACTGCACTTCAATCAACTGATTTACCTTACCTCTGAGGAGGTAATGGTCAATGCGAGGTACCTTGGTAAGCTCTCTCAGACACTTTTTCCTGCCTTGGTGGATCTTGAAACCCTTCTCCGATGTTATCTTTTTCCAGCCACAGATGCAGCTCTGCAACTTGTGTCCTGCCAGTGCTGATCCTCCATCGAATGCCATGCTGATCATCAGTGTCATCGTCGTTTTTGTTCCAATGTCTATTACCATGTGGTCTTTCAGTCATCTTGCACCCCCGCTCTCACAGACTCAGGGGGTATTCTTCCTCTTCAAGTTTTCATAGCTATAATTTGGGTGGATTTGAGTCATTGCAATTTGACCAGGTCCTGAATACTTGGGTAGCTAGCCCATGCTGGCCCCGGTGGGGTCTATTCCCTCCTGTCAGGAGTCTCTTCAGGCTGTTACCAGGTCTTTCCCGGGTCGTCAGCTGCCCTTTCACAGCAGTCACTGGTTTCAAGCCAGAATTTTAAGTATACCTACTAGGACTAGGTGTTAACGTCCCATGATAATCAAAACAGATGTGGAGGTTTATTCTGAGATGGTAGTTTATTGATAGCTCGGTGTCCAGTATGACACATCATCAGTTGTGCACCCCAGGGTCCTTGAGTGTTTCGGCCTTTTATCACAATACACCTTCACCCTAGGCTGGCCCACCACAGGTTGAACAGACCTGGGTGTGTACTGTACTGGAGAATCCATGAGGAGACTCCATTCACCTCCATCTTCAGGTAAGCCTGTGCAAGATCAGTTTTTGAAAACTGCTGACCTTGGCCTATGGCAGCAAAGATATCCTCTGTATGTGGTAGAGGGTATTAGTCAGCTGTCGGAATTTTATTAATAATGACCTTAAAATCTCCACAGATAAATACGGTTCCTTTCCCTTTCACCACTGGAGCTATTGGTCTTGCCCACTTGGACCAATCCACCTTAGATAGAATGTCGTCTTCTCCCAGTCTTTGGAGTTCATTCTCCACTTTAGGGCTAGGAACATATGGCACTGGGGGAACCTTGTGGAATTTTGGAATTGCATTGTCTAAAAGAATGATCAGCACTTTCATACGCTTTAGTATCCCAACACTCTCTTGGAAAACTGGTCCTGCTTTTCTGAGGATATGATTCAACCTTTTGGCTATGCAGTGGCTGACCTGGTATTCAGTGGATCTTGTGGCTTGTATTTTCCTAATTTATTGCATTTCCTTAATTTAACCTTTATTGTAACCACCCCCATTGGTGTTATCCTCTTCCCTGTGTACGTTTTCAGCCTGGTAATCTTTGTTGGAGATCACAAATGAGGTGGACCCAGTGTCCAGCTCCATCTTACAGTAAGTGTCATACCCTCCACCTTGGCGAAACCCAAATGATGCCCCTGCTGTGTCTATCGAGTGAGCACACATCAAAGCAAGCTAGATCTGGGCAGCTAGTGTCTGAATCAGAAAAGTTAGCTTCAATAAAATTATGTAATGCTAATTTTTCTTTTTATGTTTGAGAAACCATTACTTAGGTGTCATGGTGGTACAGTGGTTAGCACTGTTGCTTTACAGAAAGATGGGCCTGGGTTCAATCCCTGGGTCACCTTTCTGTGTGGAGTTTGCATGTTCACCCTGTGCATGTGTGGGTTTCCTCTCATTGTCCAAAGACATGCAGATTAGGTCAACTGGCTACTCCAAATTGCCCATAAGTGTGTCTGTTTGTCTGTGTTGGCCTGGTAACCTGCCCCTGGTGTACCCTGACTCTTGAAAATGCTGGGATCGGCTCCAGCCTCCCCATGACCCAGATGGATAAAGTGGTATAGATAATAGATTTGCACATTTTTTGTATGTGACCTGGTTTCTCACACTCTCTGTACTCCTTTTCTTTAACCCAACAATCAGCATCCTAGCAAGCAATATCAGACTTTTACCAGAGTTTAGTGTCTTTTGTTTGTTTGTGATTTGGTTGCCTCTCGAAAAAAAGAATATTGCTATGGATATACTAAAATATTATAAAGCTTTAATATAGTTTGACTAGTTCATGTTTCTTGTTTGTTTGTCTCTCAGGAAAGAAAACATCTTGCTCCAAATCAGCTAAGATATTATAAAACAACAACAGCGTGTTCGTGGAGGGAGCCATGTTTGTTCCAAGATGTGTAGCTTGAACTCAAGATTGGTTGGATAAGACATAACACACCTCAGAATTTCTGACTTTGCCGAGATAATCAAATGCACCATATGTCCCAGCTATACACGCACATTCAACCTTTGGCAAACGTAGTCTTAAATATGGTATAAATGCTTAATTGTAACAACAACTGAGCATAGCTCTGTCTTTTTACTTTGTCTCAGAAATCAATTCCTGGTCAGATATAACTCCCGTAATTACGGTAGACAAATGTGACTGAGGAATTGTAGCGGTTGGACTGTACTGTGCAGTTCGAATATTCAGAGTGTTGGATATTGCAAACTTGATTTAAAGAGTTTTGAGGTAATTCCATACTGTAACCTCTGCTCCAAAATCTTCAGCCTGTATCTCAAACACCTCTTTAACACCATACAGCCAGCTCGTAACACTGTGACTTACCTGAGACAGGGATGAGGATGAACGTATTATACCCCAGGAACCTTTTTATTGATTTTTTTTTATACTATGACCTTCAGAGAAGTTCAGAACTTCAGACTTACATAAATATACAAAGCAAGAGATCAGTAAACAAAGAAGTAAATAATGTTACAGAATATTTCATCTTAAATTATGAAATTTGTTGCATGTTATATGTATAAATATAACGCACATTTTAATAATGCAATCAAAATGTTTTCATTATGTTTAATTATATGTAATATACTACATTTATGTTAGCATAAGACAGTGTTTTTCAGCTTTTTTTGAGCCACGAGACATTTCTTACACTTAAAATTTCTTACACAAAAAATCCCACGTCACACCACCAACCAAAAATGTTACAAAATGACACTCTGTAGCCTAGTAATGACAAAATAGTCTCAAATTTTTTATACTCACTCAGTGTGAAACCTGTTTGGATAAACAAAAAGCTGATATTCTGGCAGAAATTGAAGACAGACACACCCAAAGCTCTTCCTCAACAGCTGTCAGTCTGTTTTTAGTTTTTAAATCAAGCTTGAAAAACTCAGCTCACACAGATAATGTATACATGTGTGATTCCATTTTAACAATGGCTTTATTCCGAGGAGTTGCCATCCTTTTCATTCCTGTTTGACTAAAGGAAAGTGATGCGGTGGCTCTTATATTCTTTTCATCCTTCTTGATGTATCATATCATCAATTCATTCAAGCCATAATGGCGAGCGACATCCACGTAACGCTTTCCTGCCCTGATGCATATCCAGGAGTTTTACCTTCTCCTGAATGGTCAAAGTCTTTCATTGGTACTTAAGTTACCACTACCCGAAGGCTTAGAAGATGCAGGACGCTTGGGAGCCATCGTAGGGCTTAAAACAAAACGAAAACAATTGGACCACAAGCAAGGTATGCGACACGCAGAGTGCTGTGACACATAGGGGAAAGAATCAGTGATATTTCTGGGGATCACTGTATTGTTGAAATATCTTTGTTCAGAATACAAACTATTAAGCACTGACACTCGACAATATTAATATTAATACATTTTCAAAAAAGTCCTTTAGCCCAATTAAGTGAAATTGGATATTTTTCCACAGTACACCTTACAATCTCTCAAGGCAAACAAGTGCAGGGGCATCGTAGTGGAGGGGAAAAGGGCCCCATGTGGGAGGAGGGCCCCTAAGGAATCTGGAATTTTATTTTCCTTTAAATATTAATATTATTCAAAGATCACAATAAATGTTGTTAAATAATGTACATGTAATTTTGTGCGAAAATTAATCGGTTCTATTAAATAAATCTAAATAAATTATTTTCAAAACATCCATTGTCAGACGTATTTAAAGTTTTAAATATTAGGTTAAATGGGCAAAAAAGTAAACCATGTCACCTTTCTTTGTTTTACACTGCAAAAAATCTAAATAATTAAATGTTTTAAGTGAAAAAATGTTGTCACTTTTAATTCCAGACAAAGTCACCCAAAAAGCAAAACAAAAAAAGACAAAAGTTTTTAGACAACATGCCTTGGATTTCTTGAATAGTGAGATTGTCTTTAAAAAATCTTATTTCAAGTGGAACTTGAAGTAAAACAAGTTTTTTTGACAAGCCAAGTTTTATATCTGGGCAAAAGACAAATTATCTTGTTTTAAGAACATGCCATATTGCACTGCAAAAACTGAAATCCATTCATCCATTTTCCAAACCGCTTATCCTACTGGGTTGCAGGGGGTCCGGAGCCTATCCCGGAAGCAACGGGCACGAGGC
>JAABNY020000035.1:17422268-17438956 GCA_015164015.2 Brevimyrus niger
AGAACTTGAAATTTTTAGGATTCGATCCGGCGTCCGGAATGGATTAAGCTCGAGAACCGAGGTACCACTGTATAAAATAAAAATAGAATACCATGAAAAATTCTGCATTTCTTGACATTAGTGATCTAATAAGGGAGTTGCAGTAAAAACCCGCATACACACTGGCCCTTTGCAGATAATATTGAACCTTTTCACAATATTCTAATTTTCTGAGACAGAAAATTTTGGGTTTCATTATCTATAAGTCATATTGAAATTCCAATCAATAAAGCCTTGACATATTTCACTCCATGTGTAATGAATTTATATAATATATGAATTTCACTTTCTGAAATGATTGTCAAGAAATATTGAACTTTTTCATGATATTCTAATTTTTTGAGATGTAACTGTACATCTGACCTCAAGACATCATGTAGAATTATCTTATCCACTCGAGCATCAGTGACAAATGAAAATGAACATTAAAGTTAATTTTAAAAAAACATGATTTTCAGCTTAAAACTGACCTTATATTAAACCGTTCAGTTTCAGTTTTTAAAAAATAAATTTTGGGACTTTTAGAAAAAAAGTTAAAAAGGTTGATGGAGTTGGAGGCTGTTCTCCAGCAAAGAGCAGTTTGGACATAAGGAGGTGGAGCTGGACTCTGCCTGGCTCTGTCTAAATTTAAACCCTGGGTCTTGAAGTCTGTCTCCAGAAATTGCAAGGTTTAGTGCTTACCCATGTGGTGCTCCAGTCTTCTGAGACACACAGAAATAGCAAACCTCATTTCAGTGTTCCTTTTCACTGTTCATCATTCTGTTTTTATTGTTTGTTATGATAAGTGACAAACTGTGTACATACCCTCATGTGGTTCCACAAGGTCGTGTATATAAAAAATTACATTTTAACCTGATTAACTGTGAGCAGTTTCTTAAAAAGAATCTACTAAAAGTTTAGCTTATATTTCACAGAATGCAGAATGATGTTTTTGTTCTTAAAAATAAAACACTGGAAAGTCTTTCATTTATTGATTGAAGCTTCTGTGCAAAAAGCAATAGCTATATGGAAGTATGTCCTAAATACCTGCAGACTCCCTCTGTAACTAGGCCAGATCCCTTACTTTAACACTGAAACTGAAGTAGACCAGTCTAACCTTGAGGAAGCTACATGAATTACTGTTTCACAAGTTTTACTTAAAGTCACTAATATTATATTATGTAAACATAATATGGATTTTAATTACTATGAAAAAGGCAGCAGTAGTTAGAGAATGCAGTTTAAATTAAAGTTGCCCATTTAACATAAACTAATAGGTAATGACAGGTGTGATTTTAAATCATATGACTGTATGTTCTATGCGCCATAACAAATATACAGGGCAAATGGCTTGTTTTAGATAAGGTAATAAAGAATAAGAGTGAAGACCACAGATTTGCACAGTCATGTTTTAGTGATAATATGGCACTGTCAAATATTCAAAGTCATTAATGCTAAAAACCTCAGCCATATTCCTTTTGTGGTGCAGTTTCATTTCTTCTTAATACATTTACAGTAGGGTGGATCATCCTACTTTCAGAAAGGTAGATATTTCGGATATTGTTTTATTTGGGTCATTGCCATGGTAGCAGAGATAAGAGAACAATATTTTATTCTCAGATACATTTTTAGTGACCAGCAGGATGAATTATGAATGGTTAATGCAGATGTGATATGTTTATTTTTAGTGCATCTGGTTATGGTCAAGCTCTGGTTAATGTTCATAAAATGGGATAGGGTCATGGTTTTAATAGCCATTTTGGTTCTTATTGGGTTATTTTGCTATTTAAACTTACAACCAGTGTGTATGGTGTGGGGCTTTTGACTTTACATATGATTAAAATTAAACACGACATCTTGAAAATTTCATTTCCATAACTATTCGTTTTGATTGTTAATAAGATGGTCTGAGAGAGCTGAATAACCACCCTGTACCCCATTCACATTCTGTATGTAGGTTACCAAGGATGGATGTGTGAGCAGAAAATCAATCCTTGTGCCTCATCACCCTGCCACAATAATGGCACATGCTATTCGGATGAGCAGAGCTTCAGCTGCAGCTGTGCACCAGGATTCACGGGTCCCACCTGCGCTCAGCTGGTCGACTTCTGCGCCCTCAACCCTTGCGCTCATGGCATTTGCCGCAGTGTAGGGACCAGCTACAGGTGTCTCTGTGTTCCAGGTACTCACTTTGTGCAATCCATGTGTGTGTCTCAGTACCAAGGTGCAATATATGGCATTCATTAGAATATGTAAATGAAGGTATAAATAAAATTATGAATAGACAGCTTTCCTCATCTCCAGTGTTGATATCGTTAAATTTGCAAAGCAAGATGACAATGTCAGTATATAAAAATGACAAGAACTTACAGAGCAGTCTGTCAATAGTGTAATCATTGGTCAGTGGTGAGCAAATTGGTCAGCAGCCCCCACCCCTTATCTTTGCTCCTTCGCTTTTATTTGTCACCTTCCCCTGGCGTGTCCTGAGGATGTTTTTTTCCCCCCGCTGCAGTCTGGTTGCCATGGAGATGCAGCCACTTGATGTTGTGCTTGCAGATGGTCTCATTGCTTGCAGTGACTGCACAGGTTCACAGACAGCCTTATCCAAAAGCATAACAGCGATGTACAACAATTATTCTCATAACAGCTCCAAATAGATTTGCTCATATGCCATGATTGTATCAATGTGTAACAATTTGCATTCTTTCATTCTGATACATAATCCAGCTGTTTCATATTGCAGGTACAGATGCGACAGCTTTCTCTTGAGTTATATATATTAGTCTGTTAGTTTAAAAAAAAAAGGATTTTCAGCCCCAGAGAATGTGACATTTACCATAATATTATTTTCTAGACTAATGTCACCTGTGTTGTTTGAGTTTCTTTATCAGATATGAAGTGTCATGTGTATGATTTGTCCCTCTGACTATAACTGCTTTCATGTATTTCGACTTTGAAAAGAAGTTTCTTCGTTTTGTCACCTTCTAACCTTGTTTCACCTTGTTCTTTTTTTACCTTGGACACAGTAGCTTGCTTGATGGCATGAAATCAGATATAAGATTATCATGTCTGAGCACAATTCTATGCAACACTGCATCCTAGTGGCCAGATGAAAATAGTGCATTAAAGTAATAAAAACATTTCCATTCAAAACAACCTTTTCAACAGAAAAAAATGGCATGGCTGCTCTGACTAGATATAAGAAATGTATCTAATCTCCTAATTAAATTAAGCATTCTGTGTTATCAAAATGTTTAAATTTTTATAAATGCAGCTGATTTAAAGTGATGTTTGTTAGCTTGTGTGTGTGTGTGTGTGTGTGTGCATGTATGTATATATATAGCCATGTGGTAAATTTAAGAAACAAATTAGCATTTTTAAATCCTGGTTTGGCAAAAGGCTACGCTGAGCAGCAGGTTACTTCCAGGTTCAAAATTTCTAAGACAGCAGGACACAAGAATAAGGTGAAGCAGGAGACACTGGGAATGACCAGAACCCAGTCATGTAAAGGGCAGAAGCAACTTTCCATTTCCAGAGATGACTGTTAACTTATCCAAAATTTTCTCATGATTAGTAGGATGACATCAAATGACCTTCAAAAGGAATAGGAAACCTTAAATGGAGGAGTAAAGTGCATTGCTAGGACAGTTGGTATCAGGCTCCTTCTGTAGATGCAGCACTGAAGTCCCATAATGCAAGAAAGAAGCCCTTCATTAATGAGAAACAGAGAAGGACCAGGTTGCAGTTTGCAAAAAAATATATCATACACAAATGCACACTCAGAAACTGAGAAATACAAAAAAATAAATAAATAAATTGCCAATTGCAAAACAAAAAGAACACTGAAATCAATCTGCAGCTCCTCTGTCATTTAATATTTTTAAGGTAGAATAGAGAGAGAGAGACACTTTATTTATCCCGAAGGAAATTTAGGTTATGTAAAATGTATGCATGCATGCTTTTTAGAAATGGTATTTTTTTCATTTAATTAGTGCATTTCTTATTATGTTTATGCAATATCCTAAAAAAGTTGCATTTTTTTAAACTCAAGAGCAATGCAATTTAATGAAAAGTATTAAGTAACTAGTGACTCAGAAGGTAGCCAGCTCAAATCCATTGGTTGGCAACATGATTCTACCACTGGGCCCTGGAGCAATGCTCTTAATCCCAATTGTTCCAGGGACTGGTTGACCCTACTTTCTCCTGTATGCCAGTTTCATGATATGGCCTTCTGGGATACTTTTCCAGCTGTCCAGAAGCAGGTCCCACATACAGGCCTGCTCCCATACAGTGGCTCCTTCATGCTGAAGATTAACTTGCCGAATGGCTCTACTGTCCGCTGGGCATTGTTTGTATGCTGAGCACTCATTGGCCTGTTTTTCCTTCACTCTCTAGTCAAACACTTCCAAAGCCATTTCTGTGTTTAGGTTAGGTGGCCAGATCTTGTGATGTCACACTGTATCACTTAGCTTTATAGGCAGGCTGGCATGTCCATGTCTGGTACCATACATAAGTAATACACTCCTATTTGTAACTTATACTGTGTTTCTTTGACAGGTTACCATGGGTTATATTGTGAAGAGGAATATAATGAGTGTTTGTCCGCGCCGTGCCAGAACCACGCCACCTGCCGGGACCTGGTCAATGCCTATGAGTGTATATGCCCTGTACAGTACGAGGGTGGGTTGCATGTTTTAGTGTGAGAGAGAAAGTGGTACTTCGAAAAAAAATTTGCTTAAGATACTTGTGAGATAGTAGAATGTGGGTATATGGAAGGAAATGTGCACTGTGTGTGCAGGAAGACACTGTGAGGTCTACAAGGACCCATGTCTGAAAGTTCACTGTCAAAATGGAGGATCATGTGATCGTGAGGGGCTGAATGCTACCTGTGTTTGCCCTGCTGGCTATATGGGTGAGTGCCAGTACTATTTCTATGTGCTTTCCTAGTTATTTGGATGAACGTTAGACCCATTCTGGGGCTCGTTTTTGACTACCTGTGAGCTTTTGCATCTAAACAGCAGGCCCTACCATAAGGAGGATGCCTGTTCTTTCCCTTCACAAACTTGCTCAAACAAATTGATTTTAACCCCTTGAGAGTTTACGTGCTCTTTTTATCCAGGTGAGAACTGTGAAGTTGACATCAATGAATGCGACAGCAATCCTTGCCATCATGGAGCTACTTGTATTGACCAATCAAATGGCTTTATGTGTCACTGCCAACAAGGATGGGTAGGACCAAATTGTGAGATTTGTGAGTAACATTAAATATTCATCCATTTCCAGTGTTAAAATGGTGAGAATGTTCTTGCCTTATAACAGTAAATGTTTGTCTTATTGTCTGTCCCAGATTTGCAGTGGAAGGCAGCTCACCCTGATGATTCTTTGACCAGCATGCCACGCCACTCTCTCTATATCATCATCGGTGCTCTGTGCGTCGCCTTCATTCTTATGCTTATCATCCTCATTGTTGGTATCTGTCGCATCAGTCGCATCGAATACCAGGGCTCTTCTCGGCATGCATACCAGGAGTTCTACAATTGCCGCAGCATCGACAGCGAGTTCAATAATGCCATTGCATCCATCCGCCATGCCAGGTGAGTGTCTGTGACACTGTCCCAGAGATAGACTTGTCAGACCTATGAAGCAATGGTTTTGGAGGAATACTCAAACAGAACAAAAAGTATTACTGACTTTGGATACTAATCGATATTGTTAGTGTTTTTTGTTGCACATGCATTTATTGGTGATATGAATGCTTATGTTTGACAGAATCCAATTCTTCACCACTCATCCAGTTTTCAAACTTCTCTCTAGGACCGTAACATGGAGTAAATCCTTCACAATCATGTTAGCTGATTCAGTATGTGTTATGATATGCAGACCCAATTGATGTTTGTTTCTTTATTAATCTAATGCATGTTGTATTCTTTTCTCAGGTTTGGGAAGAAGTCCAGGCCTGCCATGTATGATGCAACACCCATCTCCTATGAGGATTACAGTCCTGATGACAAGCCACTTGTTACTCTGATCAAGACAAAGGATTTGTAAAAATAAATAGATAGATACATTTCAAAAAACACACCAACATAAACTTTCCCCTACATCAAATGTCATTCTACCATCGATTAATTATAACTTAAACTGATAAGTGGTTAGAAAAATCTCCATGTATGCAACCACTGCTGGTTAGTAGAATCAAATTCTTTTACAGTCTACTTTAATACTACAGAAGGTCTCCGTAGATTTAAAAAAGTTGACTCAGCAGCTACATGTTACCTTTCTAAGCAGATATACGTCATTCCAGATGTTAGAGTAATAAGTGCAGTTATGGTGAACTATGATAGACTAAAAACCTGCAGTAGGTTTCCTCGTTTAGTGCATGGGTAAATTTGATGGTTTCTACATTATTTTGAATCCTTAAGCATATCATTGTTTGTTTAGTGTATACTTTATTCAGTGATTGGTTAGTTCTCTGGATAGTGTGTGGTGTCGGGGAAACTTTTGCCAGTGTTTTGTGGAGGCAAAAACTCCTTTTACTTGGTTGTATTCATTATTACTATAACACAAATGAAAATTGGTAGATCAGTTTTACAGTGTTTTGTTGTTGTCCTCTGAGGACAACAGCATTGCTAGGTGAAAGATGAAAAATTTGTGACCCCGCCGTAAATGTGCTTCTGTGTTTCAGGCATGGTTCCCAATGTGTACATAATGATCAGGTTGTGCTTAGGGCCAGTTCTTTCTATTCTTCAAGAAGGCCTGACCTATTTCTTTTCTTCATCATGGGTCATGATTTTCTGTTTCACTCTGTAATTTATTCTATGTGGAATGATGTAATTAAAAGGATTCAAGTGAAAGCCACTTGTGTGTGTGTCTATTATTAGGTCTCATTTTTACTAATTCAATAAATATTTCATGTTAAATGTTTCCCTGCAGATTGTTCCTTCAAAATCTATAAAATTATAAAATGGCATTTTTTAACACTACTATACTGAGTGTACAGATTGATGAGTGATAGATTCATTTATTCCCTATTCATGTTTGATCTCCCTTAGAAAACAGTCGGAAGAACAGGCTTAACAAATGATGAAGATTCTAACATTATTCCCTACCCATGCAAGTATCATTAAAGAGAGGATGACTTTGCAAGTAGAAGATTCACCGTTGCATACCTTGTTGCACAGAAAAAGTTAAGCTTACAAAAACACTCATCAATGCTATCCATACCCAAAGATATGTTATATACACACACACCAAAAAGATGGAATATCTGAGGACAAATACACTTCCTGTAGATGGAATGGAATGGAAAAACTGAAGATTAAATCCACAAACAAAATGCTATAACTGGAAAACTTGGCCACTCCAAACATGGAAAATGGGTGGTCTTCTCCTTTCACCACTTCAATGTTACCCCAAAGGAAGCTGGTCCCACTCCAGGAATTCCAGAAGCACTCTGTAGAATCCTTAAATACACCAGCAATTTGCAGGTGGGAGAAATATGTTTACATGTGAATAATGATATTTTACATATAAACATTTGACATATTGAAATGTTTTAATTTTACTATTATCACCCTTACTGTATATTACGGAAAACACAGCCTAACTGCATTATAAGTAAACAAAATGTAACTAATACTGTTCATTTATCCCTACATATTTTGTAGTTTCGTATACATTTCTTTCATTTGTCGCTAACGGTTTCTTTGAACTAATAACAACTGATTTCTCCGCCAGCGCCCCTTGGTGGGGGAAAACGCGCCGTGCAATTGCAGGCGGAGCTTCGTCCCTGCGTACTATTGGAATTCACTGCCTTTTCTGCCGATTGCCCAGCATTGCAGAGGGGGAGACGCAAGCAGATGTGAGCGGGGCTACATCAGGGACAATCCAGCTGTGAACTAAGTAGAATCCTGCGATTTCATTAATAGTATGTGGCAACCCGCGACAGAGCGATTGCAGGTAAGATCTTCATTACCTATATTGTGCTTATGAATATTTTTTTTCGGAAATGGATTCTTAACATTATGGAATTCCACCGTGTTTTTAACATGGATTTCTGGGTAGAGTTGTATCAATGTACTCCATAAAAATGTGAGCGCAGTTGTGTTAAAAGCGGAATGTGCTCTTAGAAACTAGCATTTGATTACAGACTTCTCACATAGCTGCCGATCAATGCATTTGTTCGTGGGGAGAGATGCTCCACATTTAATTCAAATATGCTCGCGCTGTACATTGTTCAATGCGGCATCTCTCCGGCCCACATATACACGTTATACAAGCGAGAGATACACTGGAAAACTTGAGGAGTTTGACATAAATGCTTAAAGCTTAATGATTTGCCCAATTCATGCTCTATAGGGATATTCCCTCAATGTATTTACTAAAAATACACATCTGTTTTCAAGCTATTTTTTTTAGGATGTTGCATACTTTAGTCTTTAGCCTCCCTTTTCCCGTTTGATATATATATATTATGGTTAAGCGATGCCTTAACAGCGATCGCAAATTCATTAATTAACTTTAGGATTTCGATCTATTTAATAGTGATAAAAACAATAATAATAATGACACGTATTTTGGTCTCCAGCGGCCATGCAAGCAGGGTTGGCTTCACGTCTGCTCTAATGTAATGTTCTCCAGATGGCGAATAGCCTGCCAAACGGACTTGCACAATCGCTTTCACAGCAGCTGGCTAAGCGACAAGAAGACCGAATCACGCAGTAAACATTATAACAGTATTTTAAATCATACTAAATGAGTATCTTTGCATAATGCAGCCGTACACAAAACAATGTTTCGTGCAACAAGACTGGATGAATGCTGTACCGCTCATGTTGTCTCCGCCATTTAGAAGCATAACCAAGAACAGCATGCATATAATATAACGAAGTAAACTACTGGTCAACCTTTTAATTTGACTGAATATATATAAATGCTTTTGAAACTGAACAATTAAATGCTTAGTACTGTCATTTCAGCTATTGATTACAATATTAATGAGAAACATAACGAACTATGTTACACACAGATGAAAATAATATCTGTTATGAAGGTTTTTATAAAGAACAGTTGCTCTCCTAAAGTAAGGAGTCATTCATATAAAAACTAACACTTGGGAATGAATAACTAATAGTAACCAATGTGTATTATTTAATATTAACGTAATGACATTCTTAGCTTATTTTGATAATATACTGTACTTGGGATTAGTTATTCACTACATCGAATTTAGATATTGTTTCACTGAGTGCTTTATTTGGATTACTGATTTATGGATCTACTTAGTACTGCTTCAACATGCTTGACTGCTGAATTGTTTGACTGGTTTCAATTAAGATAAGATAAGATAAGATAAGATAAGATAAGATAAGATAAGATAAGATAAGAAAGAACTTTATTTATCCAGAGGGAAATTCTTTTGTCATGATCATGCTCAGTGCACAAGAGGGGTACATGTAAGAGACAAATACAGGTAAGAGGCAAAGTATTAATAGTGCAAATCAGATAATAAAATAACAATAACAAATTATTAAAATGTAACTATAGCACAAAATAAAATAGGATTATTACAATTAAAAGTGCTTTAGGATTTTGCAGGAGTTGTGGATCAATCCTTATAAAAAAAAAAAAAAAAAAGACTACTGAACTTTTTACCCTATTGGTCAATTTTAGTATTGGCTTTTTAACCTTTTTAAACTAGGTGCCACCAAATAAAGATATACCAGAGCCAGGGATCCCCTACTAGTACAGGATAATATTAAGCACTGTGGATTGAGGGTTTCTTAAAGCGTCCCTAAAAATAATCCTTTGTATCAAACAGAGTGCATGACTGCCGGGGTGTTGAAGGGGCATGGATACCCTGGCAGATTCAGGGCCCACCATAATATTGAATATGCAACATTATATAAAACATTGATTGGGGTGCCCAATGTGACACTTTGTCAAGGGACCCCTATCAGTGCATTTTGGTTTTTAGAAAATGATGTTGTTTATGATGAATGTTCAACATGACTGTGAGTCCAGGCATGTTTAATGCAACAGCCTTTCAGTGAAACTTGCATTTCATCTCTTTTTTTACTTTTACTTCACTACCTCTTTTTTGTTGCCTGCATTTTGTCATGATAGAAAACTTGTGAGTGATGAAGGTGCAGAACAAGCAGGAGGTTTTATTTGGTCCTGGGCAATCAAAGGCAGAATTGAGAGGCTGGATTGTAGTGGAGGTCATGGATTGGAGGGTCAGGTAAGCTGGGGAAGTCGGTCCGACACTGAAGACAAAGGACGGGAGTTGAGAGAACACAGAATCTCTGAAAACCAGGAACAGACGGGAACATGACAAGCAGGTTGAGCCAGGGCTACATGGCAGACATGCAAGAAATGTTCAGTATGCCAATACATGGAAGAATAATTCCTTGCACTGAGAGGTAGCTCCGGTTTTATAAACCCAGCACCTGGTGGGGCTATTTGGTAAACTGGCATATTTACAAGGAGGCCATGACAGGATCCCCCTCCCCTCTGATGGCTGCCACCTGGAGGCCAAGAACAGAGGATAGGATTAATCCAGGTGATCCCAGTGGAAGGCAGAGATCAGGTCTGGGTCAAGGTTATCTGTTGCTGGAATTCAGGCCCTTTCTCCAGGGCAGTAGCCTTCTCATTCCACTAGGTATTGGTGGTATCCCCAGCAATGCCGGGAGTCAATAACAGCATGTACATCGTAGGCCTCACCATCATCCAGGTGCATGGGTGAAATCTGGTAGATGCAGGACAGCTGTAGACAGAAGGCTATGGACCCCATTTGCTGGATCACATGAAACAGGCCAATGTACCTGGAGGCCAGTTTGTGGCAACCTGGGAGGTGGAGGTTCTGGGTGGATAGCCAAATGGGCCCCAGGAGATGATGGTGGTCGACCTGGTGTTTCTGTCTTTGGTGATCTGGCCTATCTATTGCCATACCCAATGATTATTTTCGAACCAGTCCTCCACTGCTCAAGTCTCAAGGGAACAAAGGTGATTGATATCCCAGAACACAAAAACAGACCGGTTAGTGTCTGACTGAGGATGCTAGTACAGAGCACACTCCACCCAGGGCAAGTTGCAGGCCCAGTGAGCAGGAAGGTCAGCACACAGCAGCTGGAGGACCTTCATCACCTCTTGGTTGGTTCCCTCCATCACTCCATTGGTTTAATGTTATAGCAAAAACAAAAATGTTTGAAAGACCCTCATGGTGAACTGTGGCCCCAGGTCATTCACAATGCCTATCCGAACCCCACAGAATCTGAAAATCAGGTTCTCCAGAAGTGGGAAAATTCAAAAACTGGTGTACCACTAGGACCATGGATGTTGTGATGTGGGAACAGGCTGCAGAAGGCCAGCAGGCTTTTGATTGTCTGCCTGGTGTTGGGTGCAGACAGAGCAGGAGAGCACAAACTCTTCTACCACCCCATCTTCAGTCAGGCCACCAGTATTTCTGGGCAAGAAGGCACATAATGGAGGAGAAACCAGGGTGCCCCGAGCTGAGGGAGGTATGTACTTATTGCATGGTGGTCAACCAAAGGGTGGAAGGAACATAGACCTTTCCACTGGGGCAGCTGGTCAGGAAAGGCTCATGATATTTAGCCTCTTGAACTGTGTCATCTATGTTCCAAGTGACAGGGCTGAAAAAACAAGTCAAGTAAAATTGGTATTGGTTCATTGCTTTTGACTGGAAGCATGAATTTATGAGAGATGGCATCTGCCTTGGAGTTCTTCACCCTGGGGAGATACGACACTTTGAATTTGTCATGAGTAAACAAGAGTGTCAGCCGAGCCAGTCATGGGGTGAGGTGCTTAGTGGACTTAGTGCACTATTCATGGGTGCCATAGTTGGTGAGCACCTTGAACGGATGGTCGGTGCATTTTAGCCAGGGTTGTCACTCCGCCAGTGCCAACTTGACGACCAGCAGCTCCCTATTGCTGTAGTTTTTTTCTGCAGGGTTCAGCTTCTTTAAAAAAGGAAACACAGGGATGCAACCTCTCTCACTCCTGATGCTGAGAGCGCATGGCTCCTACTTCTAACTCAGAGGCATCTACCTCAACAACGAAGAGCAACATGGGATTGAGTTGTTGCCAAACCAGCACTGAACATAAGAGGTCTTTGAGGCATTGAAGTGTCTTTCCTGCTTCTGGGTTCCAGCTGAGGGCAGTGAGAGGAGCAGCCACTGGGCTGAACCCTCAAATAAGCCAGCGATAAAAGTTAGAGAAGCCCAGAAAACATTAGAGCTTCTTTACCACGCAAGGCTGGGGCCAGTCCTGGATGGCCTTCACCTTCCCTTCGTCCATATTCACACTTCCAGGGTAGGCCTTGTATCCAAGAAATCTGAGGGTGGTATGGTGAAACTCATATTTCTCACCTTTAATGAACAGGTTGATTTCTCAGAGGTGCTGCAGCACCCTCCAAATGTGGTAGACGTGTTCTTAGAGAGAGGCAGAGTGAGCCAGGTTATCAATAATGTGGACAATCACAAACCTGTTCAGCAAATCAGGGAAGACATGTTCATGAAACTTGGAAAAAATTAAAGGACTGTTAGCTAACCTCTAAGCCATGACCAGGTATTCAAATTGCCCCTTAGTGGTGATGAAAGACGTCTTCCACTCATCTTCAGGACAGCATGAACAGGTGACCCTTTGGCAAGGACAGCTCCATCAGCTCGCTTGCGCAGTCCAACTCTTGGTGCAGAGGGAGACCAAATGATGGCATCAACAAAGTTGGGATACTCCGCTGGAGTTTGGGTCTCCCGTTCAAGTAGAGGACTCTCCGTAGAGGAGACTCTCCAGGTTATAGGGTACCACACTGGCATACAGCATGGAGACCAGGCTTTGATTTCCCCATTGCCTAGTTGACATGGGGGTTGTGGAGCTGCAACCAGGGATGTCTGAGGATCAAACCATCTCTCATTGTCGGCAGGACCTGGAAACAAATCATATCGCTGTGGGTGGCACCAACTTGTAGTCACAGTGAAACAGTATAGTGAGATATCTGTCCAGTGGTGAGCAGAGCCCCATCTACCCACCTCATTGCTAGAGGTGAAGACAGCAGTTTGATGGGGATTGAGTGGCTTCTTTCTAGCTGGGAATCGACAAAGTTCCCTGCTGCTTTGGAGTCGAGCACGGCTCTCTCTGGAGCCAGGACAAGGAAATAGGAATAAACTGTGTAGGTGAGATGATGAGTGAGTTCAGCACTCCTACCTGGGCAGGGGGGGACTCCATGCTGGGGCAAACAGGGCAAGAGTGAAGGGTGTGGCCTGCTTTGCCACAATAAATGCGTTCTGCCATGAATAGCAGGGCTTGACCTGCTTGGGTTCCGGCTCAGGTGCGGGGAGAGTGGGCAGATTCGGAGCAGTTTTGGGGCGAGTGACAGTCGGCGGTGCTCCATAATGAAATAGACAAATGAACATACTCATCAAATGTCTGCACCTCTCCCCAGCACTCCAATTCTGCCTGGAGCTCAAGGATCAGGGCACACCGGTAGAGGATCTGGAGGCAGGACGGCGGCAGTTCTGTTCCTTTGCCGGAGATCGAGTAACCGATCCCCAAGACTCCACCCCACAGCGGGGTGATCAAAAACTTTCCTGAACACACACTGGAAAGCCATCAACAACTAAGCAAGGGACTCGCCGTGGTCCACAGCTCAGTTGCCTGATGACAATATGAACACAACTAATATTACTGTGGAACATTTCCTGGTGGTGGATGTAAAGCCTGCACTGTATAAGGAATGCTGACACTGGTCTGTGTCGCGGCTATAATGTTCCATTACTGCAATATGGATAATGGAAGATGAATGTGGGGGTGATGGGGCGATGGTGGTGCAGGAGGAAGTGCTACCGTTCGGCAACCAGAGGGTTGCAGGTTCCTCACCCTCACCCTGGGCAAGACACTAAACCCCAAATTGCTCCCCGTGAGCTGGTAGGCACCTTGCATTGTAGCCTCCGCCACCGATGTATGAATGTGTATGTATGAATGTGTGTATGTGAGGCATAATTGTAAAGCGTTTTGGTTAAAAGTGCTACATAAATGCAGTCCATTTTCCATTTAAGTTGCGAGTGGAATGATGGCTGTGACTCCCTGCTGGAGTTGGTTGCCCAGGGTGATCAACTGGTCAATGTAACCAAGGGCATCTTGCAGCTCATCCTGGATGCTTGACATTTCTATCTTGTTCACGGCAAGGTATTCTGTCATGAAAACTCAGGAGTGATCAAGGTGCAGAGCAAGCAGGTTTTATTCAGTCTAGGGCAATCAAAGGCAGAATCAAGAGGCTATGATGTAGGTGAGGTCATGGATTGGAGAGTCAATTAAGCTGGGTAAGTCAGTTCAACAATGAAGAAGAAGGATGGGATTCGAGAGAACGATTTCGAGAGAGGATTTGGGGAAACCAGGAGCAGATGGGAACATGACAGGCAGGTTACGTTAGGGCTACTTTGGAAACAAGCAAGAAATACTCAGTATGCCAACGGATGGAAGAACAACTCCTCACACAATGTGCGAGGTAGCTCCAGTTTTAAAGAGCCAGGGCCTGGTGTGGCTAATTAGTGAACTAGTATCCTCACAACGGGGGCATGACAGATCTGTGTTTACATATAATCATATAATGTGTTGCTCCTGTTATTTGATATTGCAAAATGTATACATAAGCAATTTCCAGTTTTCTTATGTGCATTTAATATTTTTAGATAAAGAGAACTGGCTGATCTGTGATAACCATGGGTGTATACCACAGCTCTTTCCCATTCTAAGTTTTGCTGCTGACATTGGCAGTTTCTGCAGATTTCACAACATCCCCACATGGCACTGTTAGCATCCTTCCGCTTCATTCTTTCCCTTTCAGTCTTTTTCACTTCTTTCTACAAACTTGTAGAACATTTTAATGCAGTTAAAGCATTATACTGTCAGAGTCTTCATACTATGGTGTCCCAAGCTCACTGTTGGTACCCAATCAATGTTGCCTCTGTCATACATAGTGTCTGCTTCTCCTCAAGATTAGGTAGACAGACTTATCCGCAAAGGGCTAGTTTGTATGCAGATTTTTAGGATAACTTTTAGGTCTGCAATTCAACTCTTTAGCCAGTATTCAGATTAGTAATCTAATTAGGAAGTTGCAGCAAAATCCCACGCACACACATTGGCCCTTTCTGGATAAGAATACCTTTTAGGACTTGTTTTGAACCTAACAGTGAACTTGGGTCACTGCAGTGTGAAGCAATTTACCTTTAAAATGCATATTAACCATAAACCCAATGAGATCATGAGATGCAGTAGAGTTAGCATGCTAAGAAAAACTAAGCCTTTGCTCACCTAAAAAGGCAAGTACTGATATCTATGGAAAGGAACACATACAAACACTAGTAATTTTAGTGTTATTATTACGATTTACAAAGTGATCTTCACAAACTCTGGTCCTGTTAAAATTCTTCTCAGTGAGATCCGCTTTTGTTAGCCGTGCTCGCTGCGTGAAACTTAATCTCTCCTTTTATTTTTTTACGATTTTAGGAATCCTAAAGTGTCCTTATCTGTTGTCACAAACACTGCTGCTGTTGCAGCCAGTCAAACAAGCACAGAGCATGCACACTGAGCGTCACACACCAGAGGGGAAACGGCACCAACATGATGGATGACAGACTATACTTAATGTGGAGGCTACAGTGTAACATCACCTGCAAGCCTCCTTTTCTTGGTCTGCAGTTGTTGATGTTTGCTAGTTTTTGCTGGGTGCTGTTGATTGGCATGCATTGCCTTGGGTGGTCCAACACCCTATTTAATCCTGACTGCTCGATCGATCTAATATCTAAAGCTCATTTGGTAAATGGCTCTAAAGCTGAAACTGCACTTAATAGCATGAAAGACAGCCTTCAATAAAATGAAACACTGTAAATAACATTTTTATCATACATATGCCTCCATCAGTATCTTTCTTGAAATGAAATAAAGCAGATTGCATCAGCTTTCCCATGAGATGCTAACTAATGTTTTGTTTTTAACTCTGAATTCTCGGATTCATTGTTTACAACCAGGAAGAGATATTATAGGTCTCTATCAAATATTTTTGCTTATATTAGTCTTCCATCTGGCTATCAAAATGCATTTATGAGATCAAAGAAATAACGCGTTATGACTTTAATACTATGAGTTAACGTGGTAATTTTCTCAGCTCCAGTTAATACATGTTCCTCTGAATAGCATAAGCAATAAGACTCAAGATAACATAAACTTCAAAAGTAACAGGACCGTGTAATGGATTGTAAGGTGCAATTTACATTTAATTTCATGACGTTTTTCTGTCAGTCAGCTGCTTAGTCTTTGCGGTATTGTTATACTGTGCACTACACCCCTCAAGTTCCTCATAGCCTAGACAAATTATGCCTGAACCTGTTCTCTACTGAAAATAGGTATTCTGCTAATCCATCCTGTTATACTCTGTCTTTCCTGAATTATGATAAACGTTCTAAAATATTTAGAACTTAATAATAAATTATCATTTGGAATTATCAGCAGTAATACTGTGGTGAAAGTATTATATTTTATATTGCTACTTTTTAATTTTTATAGTTCTACCTGTGTTAGCACTGTTGCCTCACACCTCTGGGACCTGGATTTGAGTCTCCGCCTGGGTTACATGTGTGTGGAGTTTGCATGTTCTC
>JAABNY020000035.1:17445255-17455420 GCA_015164015.2 Brevimyrus niger
TAGCTCAACTAACCTTTCCTCGTATGACATTCCTCTAAGACCAGGAATCATTCTTGTGGCCCTACGCTGCACCTTTTTTAAGGTCACAATGTCCTTTTTAACATATAGTGACCAAACACAATATTCTAGGTGAGGTCTCACCAAGGAATTGTAAAATCTTAGCCTTACCTCCCTTGACTTAAACTCCACACACCTGGAGATATACCCTAACATCCTATTGGCCTTTTTTATTGCTTCCCCACATTGGCGAGAATGGGACATGGAAGCATCAACATACACACCAAGGTCTATCTTTTTTGAAAGCTGTTGACTTCTTTGTGTGCCAGTATTCTAAGGTGTCTTGTAGAAATTCGGTTGTAGACCTTGTGGTTAATTTATATACCATCTGCAAGTAAGAAAGTTCCAACAGGTTGATCATTGATAATTACAGAACACATCATCTCTCCTCCACCCACTTTTTGGTGCTTAGAGAGGGTGTCCATCCAGTGGCCCATCCAACTGCTCCATCAGAAGTCACTTTCATCTCATCGGTCCACAAAACCTTTGTAACATCAGTCTTGAGATGTGTCCGTGCCCATTCTTAATGTTATACCTTGTGTGCCTTATTCAGTCGAGGTCATGTTTCAGCCTTTGTGACCTTAACAATGTCATTCAGCACATTGCACCTAGTACTTCCGGAGATTCCATACAGGTTGCAGTTTTTAAAATGCAGACATTTCATGCTAACTTGACACTTGATTGTACAGTGATCATATTTTAAAAGTCTGGCAGTTTCGATTGTCTTGCATCCCCCTGACAGGCACTTTACCATGTTGTGTTTTCTGCTCTCTGTATGGTCCCTTTTCAGCCCATTTTAATAATAATAATAATTTGCCTAATAATTTTGCACAGGGAAGTATCTAGAGTTTCCTCTTTTTCTCAAAACAGAAAGTACTCAGACCATATATTGAACATGCTCTATTTTTAAACAATTCATTCGTAATTACAGATTCATCTGGAGTGAAAATAATGATCTGAAGACACAAGTACAATACACACTTGCCTAATAATTCTGCATACAGTGTCTACTAGGGGTGTGACAGTACACAAAATTCACAGTTTGGTACAAATCATGGTTTTGAGTTCATGGTTCAGTGCAATGCAGTGTTTAACTATGTTACCTCACACCTTTGGACAGTGATTTGAGTCTTTCTGAAGGCTCTGTGTGTGGTGTTTGCATTTTCTCTGGTTTGACCCCGCAGTCAACAAAAATGTTAAGGCAAATTGGAGTTATCAAACTATCTGAATGTGCCTGTAAATGCTTTGTGTGTGTGTGTGTGTGTGTGTGTGTGTGTGTGTGAACAGGTTTACCTATCCTTATGGGGACACAATGTCCCCATAACGTGATAAATATCCATTTTTTTCCCCATATGGGGACATTTCTTGGTCTAGCAGGTTGTCACAGTATTTTTGTATTTGAATTTTACATATTTTACTTTTTTTCCACCCCCACTCCCCCGTCCAAAAAAAAGCAAGTTTTTTCAAATTGCCATTTTTTGTAAAATAATAAATATCACGTGAATGAATTATGATGTCTGTTGTGTGAATATTTAGAAATATTCAGCAGGTCTGAATAATCTTAATGCAGTCAATATGAAATTGAACTGTGAAGATCAAGATTGGGCTGGTGAAGAGACTACTGTCATGTATGACTTTTACTGAGCAAAATCAGAAATTAAGTTATTAGAGTTATCAGAAATTAAGATTACAAGTTAGGGTAACCAATGCTATGT
Source organism: Brevimyrus niger (assembly GCA_015164015.2). Taxonomy (NCBI): domain Eukaryota; kingdom Metazoa; phylum Chordata; class Actinopteri; order Osteoglossiformes; family Mormyridae; genus Brevimyrus; species Brevimyrus niger. The sequence goes on from JAABNY020000035.1 coordinate 17,447,028, forward strand.
TCGGTTTAATTTGAATGATCAGTTTTCACCTCTTAAATTTACAAGTATGAAAAATTTTTGCTATTTGTTAGTGTTGGCAGTTGATGCTAACTCATACTGCTAGCTGAGCTGTGGAGGATGCCATGTGAACCATGGTGTGTGGAGTTTGGTAGAAAGAATACAACTTCCTACATTAGACTGCTCAATACCAGGTCTGTGGATTATCATGAGTAACTGGGTCAACATTTATGGCATGAGACATTGCTGTTGAATTTACATAATTTAAAACTTCCAAGTAGTTTTTCTGTAACTTTCTTAAAGCACAAGCTTTAGAACATCTATGCCCTTATGCTATTTGTTACTTGTTAACTGTGAGTGATTGCTGACATAGTCAAAATTCACTATACTGTCTTCATCTTGTAATATATTGCAGTTACATTTACATTTGTCATTGGGGTTTGCTGTGTAATTGTTTGCATAATAATAGTTACTAACAAAGAAACATTCTTTTGGTTCAGACACAGAAGAGCAAATTAACATGTTTCACATCTGAGCTGCAGGGAATATATGTGGTTTTGGGACTGGGCCACTGCCACAGACACGCAATGTTTCAAAAAGTATTGAATGGGCCTTTTTCAAAACACATTTTTGCAAACACAATTTATGGGTGAAAATCTGGAATTGCACACGTTTTGAGACAGATGGCATCAAAACTGATGCAGTGCTGCACAGTGATAGCAAAGAATGAAGCAGCCTCAGACACATCAGTGTCTGCAATATAACACAAGTGCTTGAAGGATCTTTTTCAAACTTTACGCATACATTGCATAGGTGAAGAAATGGAACTGATCAAGTTTTGAATCAAATAGCCCCAAAATGAATGCAATGCTGTTCTCACTCTCAAAAGAAGGGTGACTGCAGATAACATTTGACCTTGTAAATGTGATAAGCTAAAAAATATTTGATGAATTTTATTACTACAAAAACATTGTATTAATTAAGATCTACACTTGATTTTATTTTGAGATGAGTTTCTGAATATCCAAATAAAAAGCACATTGTCGCAATCCAGCAAAATTTATAAGTAGCAGTCAGTTTGTCCAAAAAGTTATCTTATTGGGAGCAGTATATACAATATGCTGTGTTGTGATTGCCCAGCGGGCAGGAAGGCAGCGAAGCTATGAAGTCGGAAATAGGGGTTTATTGGCACGAACAGGGCAGACGGCGACATCAATGACTGATCTGGGGAAAACTAACTCAGACCCGGACTAAATACACAAGACAAGCAGAAAATAACAAGCAACAGGTGATCACAATCGGGAAGTAACATGAGGTAACGAAGGGGGTGTGGCACGCACAAGAATCGGACGAGCCAGGCATGACCAGCTACAAAATGTACAAAATTTATTGTGGGTAACACAATTATATTTCTTGTGAGGTTTCTCCCCCACCACCTCAGCACTTGGCTAATTTTATTGTGAAGGAAGTTAATCATGTCACTTGGCCCATGAAAGAACAGCCATAGACAAAGATGTGGGGTACCTGATTACATTGAGACAAGTCACACAACGCTGAGCTTTTAATAAAGATTTTTGGAGAGGTGAGGAGATTGTGTACAGGGTACCTCCAGTATTATTTAGTTGCCAGACTGTACTAGTGATGGTTAAAAATGCTTCAAAAACCACCATAGATGGGATTCTTCTGGGTCATTAATCACCGCCTTGTTTATCTCTATGAAATACAAAAAGGTAAACTGTGTGTGGTGGTCATGAGGCACTGGATTTCTGTATTACAGAGTCATCTTAGATTGAGTCTGAGCTTTTTTGAGCTTGTTCTTTGTAGAAGTTTCCTTCGGAAAGGAAGTAAATATGATTGTTAAATTAAAATAGGAAGGTAAATATGCCCTATAATTGTAGTCTGTCCTTCCAAAATAGGAATTGTTCCTGTAGTGTAAACATTTTGACACAAGAGGAGACCCATATGTGCTGTATTTGGCATATGAGAAGCCAGGAATGGAATGTGGAGGTAAGTATGGCAGATGAATGTGGGATTGTAGGGTAACTGGCATATTGGCAAATCACACAAACACAATAGAAAAGAATTTAAATGCCCAGCAGAAACTACTCTGTGGCTAACTGTGGTATGTTTGCAACTTAAGAGCAGTAATCTAGTTTCTTTAATTCAGCTCCTCAGACATCTCAAACTGTGTGAAGTGAAAGTGCCAGTGGTTGCGTTAATAACAATTTGTTTAATCCTCTTTGGGCCAGAGACCTGCATGATTAACTGTGGGCGGAGTTTGACTAAACTCACTCACTTTCGGCTGATTTATTGATCTCTGACTGCGTAGCATAACTCCCCCCTTAATAATCCCCAAGCACTTCTCAGTTTTCAGTCTTTTATTGGAGCTGGTCATTAGTTTCAATGCCCAGTGTGAATGCCTGAATGAATCAGACACTGAACTTCTCATCCACCCTCAGTTAATGACCATTGCCATGGATACTGTCACATCTATTTATGCAAGTACGATTGCTTAAAGGAGTTTTGTTAGCAGTTTTTATTGTTGTAATGGTAGTGTTATAGTTTGAAAAATGTGCTTTTCTAGAGTGGATTTTGCATATTTCGCAGCATCTTGATGATAAGACAGGGCCGCTACCTCACTGCTTGCATTTCTCTGCTGCAGTTAATGCTCAACCTTGGAATGAGTCAGTCCTTCAGCTGTGGCCTTCGCATTTCTTGCTGGAGTAGGAAATCTAAAGTACTTCCAGCAGGTCATGTTTATTTTGAAAATAAGAGGACAGAGAGAAAAGATAATACTCTTTTTGTGCTGTTCTCCCCCTCCACTCCACAGCCACTTCTATCCAAAGGCTCTGCCAAAACTAATAGGCTTATCAAACTTTCAGAACTGTTACAGTCCAGCAGGACCCAGTATTATGGTTCAGTCAAAATTCACTTCCTAATTTTAAAATGATCTTGAATGCCACGATTTCTTGAAAATCAGCTGATTTAGGTAAAACAGACAAAATTATATTAATAATTATATATGTAATTTGATATTCTGAATTATACAGGTAAAACTTTCTGGGCTTTTAACAAATTGTTCCATAATGTATTTTTTATTTTTTTTGCAGTGTAATCCTTGAGAGTCTGCTGTACTGGAATATTGTCGTGTTGTGTAAACAAATTTTTTTTTAAAAATCATTGCATGATTTCATATGTTATGTTATGTTGTTATATACTACAGAAAATGTATATTAATACATCTATGTGTATAATACTTAGCCACAGCCTGCATCATAAAACAGCCGAGTCAAACTGCAGTGCTTGTGGCGGCCATGGTGCATTCTGCAGCAATATGGGTGCAATATTGTGAAGGTATGAATAGTTTTTACATTTTTATCTAAATACTTTATGTTAAAGCAAAACAAGCTTTTTTATTGCAGCTTATTTCTGCCACCATGGCAAACAAAATTTGCCCATTTTCTTGTTATAGTGAGATATGTTTCTTGGAGGCTCAGTGGTATAAACAGGGTTGGACAATGAACTTTGACCACAATCATTTATTACAATAATAGTGTAGGGCCTCCTTTTGCAGCTAGTACAGCACCAATTTGTCTTTGGAATAACCGATACATGGTCCTCCACAATGGTTCAGAAGTCCTTGGCGGTGATGGACCCATCTAGAACAATTAGTGGGCCTAGGCAATGTCAGGACATTGCAGTCAAAACCATCACTGATCTACCCCTGTGCAGCACTCTAGGTACTCAACAGTCCAGGTAATAAACCTCTTTGGAGTCTCTCCAAATGGTAACTCTCCTGGAGGTGAAAAAGACAGTAAGGTGGACTCATCGGAGAACAATACATGTTTTATATTGTCCGCAGCCCAAAATTTGCACTGGCTGGCACCACTAAAATTAATGTTTGACATTGGCACATGTGACCAAAGGTTTGGCTATAGCAACACATGCAAATTGGCCCTGTGGTACTCCTGACAAATAGTTGGAAATGATGGAAACAGGAGAGTCAAGGTACGCATTTAATTCTGCAGTTGGGCAACTGTGGTGTTATAGTAATGGTATACATTGAGTATAGGCACAGATGTGTTTCACAAAGAATTGCATTATAGGTGGACCGAGAGGAAAACTGGTTCAAATGAACGACCGTCGTTGAACAGGGGAGGTGGCCTTAGACATAATCTATCACCCACCTACAATGCAGTTCTTTCAACTTTGCCCAGACGGTTCCACAGTCGTTCATGCTTGGCCTTAGGTGGTGTTAGTGAAATACATAAAAGCCAGGGGGAACAACAGCAACCCAAAGGTGACCATCAAGTGCTAACGACTTGAGGATTCCACAGGGATCATCAACCTGCTATGCCAACCAGTCAGTCTGAATTGAGAAACCACTCTGGATGAAGTGCGAAACGTCTTCAATGAAAAACAAAGTCCAGTTGCTATTGCATAACCCTTTTTTAGGATAACCATGACCTGGATAACTGAGAATCTCCACAGACATCTGTCATAAATTATTTTTTTTGGGGGGGTGCATATTGCAAATATAGAAAATATGCAGACGATATTTGACATCAACACTTTTTCTATTATTTAATGTGTGACCGTATGTAAAACTGGTGCACTTGCAATGTCCTAAAGGATAACTGCTGTAATTTTAATAATAACATGGTAGGAACCATAGAAATAGTCAGGGGGTGCAGAACGCACCCAAAGGAACCATTGAAGGTTAAACATTCCTCAACTACTCTACACATACGCCTCCCAAAATACACTGGTTCCCCTATGCTTCAGATGCAACCCATCTGGCTTGAACAGGTCCCATCTGTTCCAGAAGGTCTTCCAGTGCCCCATAAACTTAAACCCCTCTTTCCTACACCACCATTTTAGCCACATACTTAATCTCCTTATCTCAGCTAACTTGATCTGAATTACACAAGGCACAGGAAGTATTCCAGAGAATACCACCATTGATGTTCTGCTTCTAAGCTTATCTGCAACTTCTATAAATTTATCCTGCAGAACAGCCCTTGTGCCTTTGCCTATGTCATTGGTGCCAACATGCACCATGAGGACTGGATCCACCCCTGCTAGAGCCAAAAGCTTGTGCACATGATCCGGAAGGTCCCCTACCTGGACACCAATCAGGCAAGACACTGTACAGGACCCTCTATCACGTGTGCACACATAACTATCTACGCCTCTAATAACTGAATCCCCTACTACCACAACCTCTGTCTTCCTGGAGGGAGGCAGCTCCTCAGTGCCCAAGCTGTAAGCACCTGAATGCAGTTAGACACTTCACTTCAGGTGATGCCGCATCTTTAAACCGTGTACACACTTTTCTACATCTATGTCCTATGTTCCACTCAACCTATCTGTTCTTCATTCTCCCCCCTTCTCGCTTGTGGTGTACACACCAGCTCCCTAAAAGGCATATTAACGCTCTTCTCTAACTCCTTGTTGTGTTGGATGAGAGCCAGTTGCTCCTCAAGGTCAGGAACCTTGACCATGAGTGAGTCCACTAACTTACATTGCTTGCAGATGAAGTCCGACTGGACGCAAACATCTTGCAAACACAACACCAGTGAATTTCAGTCTTTCAAGTATTGGTATGATAATAGGGGTCTTGAAACAAACAGGAACAGTGCACAGGTCCAGAGAGGGGTTGAAGCTGTCCGCAAGCACTAGAGATAGTTGGTCTGCATGGAATCAGCTTTATTTTAGCAATACGATGCTTTATAAGCTGTAATCACCAAGGTGATAACCATTTCAATACACCGCCTGTGCAGGGTCCAATCAGATTGTAGATGAGGTGGGTCCAAGTAACTGGTGTAGGCAGGACCAACTAATCAGATGTCTGTCGCCTATAACTGCATGTGTTTTGTTAGTGTGTAACCATTGGTGTTATGTAAATTGTTGACTTCCCTGTCTGTGCTGCTTCTAGCAATAAACTGTTAGACTGTTAATCTAGAGACCAGCTTCCATTTTAAAAGATCTGTCATCTCTTTTATTAAAATGACTCATGCCCTCACCAAAACACAATTGTTTGTGCCCAGTACATGGGTCTGCTGCGCCTAATGATGCTTTTCTACTGCCAAGAAGAACTGAGCTGTACCCAAGTCACACCACAAACTAGGGGTTTTCGATTTTAAAGAATGTAAGCCGTGCCCAAACCGTAACCACATAACAATCCATATGCCCACTACTTTTTCTGACATGACCCCGTTTACTAGCAACTAAGCTGATTGTGTGAATACCATCTGATCAATGAAATTGCATGGAGATACCAGAGTTCTGCTTGTGTATTATCTGAAGGAAAAAGTGTGTATTCTATATATTATTAATTATTAGTTGTATTGCACATTATTCTGTATTGATGCATTCATAATAACTCAGAACTTGAAAATTTCCAACCTCTTATTTAAAAAAGTATTATAGAACAGCGGAACAGAATGGATTTGTAATGCAAATATGCAAGCAAATGCTAATTACGCTAGTGTTTAATGCTTGCATAACACCGTGGTCCTTACCGTGTTAGCAGGAATAAGCACACAACAAGAACAAGAAGAACAACAACAGTAATGGGTGGCATGGTTGTGCAGTGGTTAGCACTGATGCCTTGCACCCTTGGGATCTGGGTTCAAGTCTTTGCCAGGGTTCCATGAGTGTGGAGTTTGCATATAGTCATGGGATATAGTCTGTGTAATCCAGATTTCCCCCCTTCGCTAAAAGAGAACAATTCAGTGTCTGCATTATTGCCGATGAGCAATCTATTGGTCAATCTCCCACTCCCTTTTTCCCTCACTCTTGAACAAGACCCCGAGATGCTTGAACTGCTCTGCTTGAGGCGTCCCCCACCAGGAGAGGGCGATACACCCCTCTCCAGTCAAAAACCATGGCATCACACTTGGAGGTGCTGATCCTCATCCCAGCCGCCTAACACTGCACCTGCCCCAGTGTATGCTGCAGAGCCCAAATTTCCAGCAAGCACTGCACCTCTGCCATTCACCAAAGTGATACTTTGCTGGCATGTTTCTGAAATGTTTATCACTACCAAATCTGTATTTATTTTCACAATGCAGTTTTGCCCACCAATTTAGTTCCTATCTGGTTTGCTTCATGAATAGTGTACATGCATGCATGCGTGTGTCAGTCACATCATTGATGTCATGTCTGTGTTCCCAGGCACAGTTAGCAATCATACTAGATGCGTATCATGTTCCTCAGGTGGGCCCGGCCATGGTTTAGCGTACTGTTCCTGGGCATAGTTTAGTGTGCAGTACTCAGGCACAGTACTGCAAGATCACTATAGTCAAAGAAACTGGACTTTTGGGGATCAAATGTGCATGGACACAGCACGGCTTGCTTAGGGTGAGTGGCTCTGTGGGCTAAATCTCTGTGCCTGTGATCAGAAGATTGCTGATTCATGTCCTGGCCTTGGCAGAACAGTCACATGTCTGTGTGCCCTCAAGCAAGCCCCTTAATTGCATACAGGCACCATACCCATCCCATACCTCAAAGAAAGACTGTGTTGCAGCACAGTTCCAGTTCAGGAAGGTTTGGCTCAGTAAAGGCATGACAGGGTTGGTCTCCAAGTATGAATGAAGTTGAGCAGCAATTATCTTCTTCAGAATGCTGGCCATTTGGTTGGTATCTCACTTTTAAGGGTTTATGTCAACTGTAGGGATGTAGGGAGTTGGGTATACAGTACCCAGTGTACCAGAACTTGCCAAAAGTGTGGGCACACCTATCCATATAAAGTTGTATTTGTAGTATTAATACTAATATATTAGAATAATCATAAAGATATCAAAACTATAACATAACATGTATGGAAATATACATTGGCAAAACTATTCAACAGAAATATGTGTTTGTTGTGGGGGGGGGGTGCAGCTCTGTGTGCTGGGACTCAAAAGTTGATAGCTGATATTTTTGCTACTATATACTGAATATGAATCGTGTATACTTCAATTTGCAGTTGTCTCATTAAAAAGCTCAATCTGAGTTTATTAGTTGAATCTGAATTCATTTCGCAAATTCGGTTTCAACTTCTTGAGGAAATGTAGGTTCAGGAAACAGGTTCACAACGCAACGCATTTCCAGATTTACAGCAGTTCTGCAGTGTCGGGATGTCACAAGCGCATTACCTTATGATGCAGACCAGAATGCAGACCAGTTACTGCTGCACTCAAGTATACACGATTCATATTCAGTTTATAGTAGCAGAAATATCAGCCCATAGAGATAGAGCCCTCAATGGCCACCACAGGTATCTTGATGGCGGGTCTCCCCACTCAGCGCCTCACTGACTGCTTAGATTACTTTGCACCCTTCCCGTGTCAAGTCCAGTTAAGTTCCTCTACCCTCTGTGAGAGCAAAAACAACCTATCCAACACATC
>JAABNY020000035.1:17458708-17474789 GCA_015164015.2 Brevimyrus niger
GGGGTCTTCTGCTGTTGTAGCCCATCCGCCTCAAGGTTGTGCGTGTTGTGGCTTCACAAATGCTTTGCTGCATACCTCGGTTGTAACAAGCGGTTATTTCAGTCAAAGTTGCGCTTCTATCAGCTTGAATCAGTCGGCCTATTCTCCTCTGACCTCTAGCATGAACAAGGCATTTTTGCCCACAGGACTGCCGCATACTGAATGTTTTTCCCTGTTCTTTGTAAACCCTAGAAATGGTTGTGCGTGAAAATCCCAATAACTGAGCAGATTGTGAAATACTGGCCCGTCTGGTACCAACAACCATGGCATGCTAAAAATTGCTTAAATCACCTTTCTTTCCCATTCTGACATTCAGTTTGGAGTTCATGAGATTGTCTTGACCAGGACCACACCCCTAAATGCATTGAAGCAACTGCCATGTGATTGGTTGATTAGATAATTCCACTAATGAGAAACTGGACAGGTGTTCCTAATAATCCTTTAGGTGAGTGTATATTAGTCCGCGACTGAGTACGTCTCGTCAGAAACCGTCATTAATGTAGTGTTATGTGCTGTTCCTTGTCCGCCAGTCCACCCTTAATAAATTTGTCTGCCCGTATTTACTCTGCTTCTCCGCTTGCCAAACGTGCCAGAATGACGGATATCCCCAACCCACCTCCGCAAAACTCGATGAGCAACGCATCGATCTGCTCCGCAAGGTGCTCTACTGGCTTCACCAGTCGGAGGTCCAGGAAGACCCCGGATTGCTGGATTTAGCCAGCCAGAGTGAGACCCGCCTTCAGGAGGTAACCCCGCTCACGGCAGCGCACGTAATGGCGGAAGTGCAAGAAAACCTCCGTCAGCTTGTCGACGGGGTGATGGAGAACAGGCTCCGGCCGCTCGCCCTCTCCGAAGCAACACCGTCTCAATCGACCTGCCCCAGCCGGAAAAAGAAGAGAAGGAACCAGAAAGAGGAGGAACAGCCGACACTTGTCGTAGGAGCCACCTCTCTCTCTCTTGCTCCTCTCCTCACCAGTGAGGAATCCCCGACCACGCCGGACATAAGCCGCTCCGCTCAACACCGCTCCTCGCTCCACCGCTCCAGTCAAATCGCTCCACGCTCGCTCCGATTTAAAAGAGGGACAAATAATCTGCATGTCTAAGAAATGTCACTTTAAACCAAAGCCTTATATCATAAAGAAATATGAGCAATGGCAATATTGCCACTCAGAAAATATTTACTTTTAAGCAACTTATAGGTAACAACAGACAGGTTTGGCAATGGCATTCCACACAAAAATAGACTTAAAAATAAAGGAATCAGTAGGCTTAATAGCCTATTGAATATACAGGCACGTTTTAAATCTCCTCAATTTTTTTCTGTTGATGCTGCTGCTGCATCTATAAAAAAACATCCTATTAGACCTACTTTGAATGACAAAACAAATTCATCTGATTACTATTATTTACTTTATAGGCTTTTATACTTCAATTTACTTGTACATTGTCATCTATATGGTTGACAAGAATAGTACACTTGTGTCCAGCCTTAATTAAAAAACCGCTTCGCTCCTTGCTCACGCTCCGCTCTGCTCCGTTCACATGCTCTGCTCCGTAGATGAGTCCGGATGCTAGACTGGCCTGCCTGCAGTCTAGACCTGTCTCCCATTGAAAACATTTGGCATATCATGAAGCGAAAAATACAACAAGAGAGACCCAGAACTGTTGAAATCTTATATCAGGCAAGAATGGGACAACATTTCACTTTCAAAGCTCCAGCAACTGGGGGGTATTCTAGAAAGCAGGTTACGTGACATATCCGGGTAAGTTTAATGGTAAGTTAGTGGATAACCTTCGGTTCCAGAAACGGAGGTAACTTTCTGGGTATGTACGTAAGCATAGCAGCTTACTCTCTGAAGATAACCAGCTACCGAGCTGGTTATGTTCCAGGGTCAGTTTGTTTCAGAAGGTTACTGAGCATAGCGTGCCATTTTGATGACAATCCTGTGGACGTGGAGGCACAAATTATTGTTCTACAAAGTTTTTTTTCGCCGGGTGAGAGTTATAAGACCGGGTATTGATTTTCATATCCTAATGATTATTTGAAAGAGCATTATCGGTTTTCAAAAGAATCGCTAATTTACTCAACAAATTTCTTGAAACCGCATATTGCAAATGTCACAAACTGCAGGTCTCCACTTAGCACAGAAAACTTTCTGGGCATAGCACTTCAGTTTTTTGCGCCAGGGCATTTTTTGTACAATGGGGGCGATGCAGAGCATGTGAGATGCTCTGCATCTGCGTGTAGAGCCATTTGCAGAGTATGTATGGTGCCTAAATGCTTCTTATACACGTTTGTAGAGTTCCCTGGCCATAAACCTCTGCATGTTATTAAAGAGGAATTCCACAGAGTGGCAGGTTTGTCCTTTGTAGTAAAATCTATGATGCATATTTAATATGTAGTCATACTATTTATATCTATACATGTATACATCCTGCACGCACACACACACACACACACACACACACACACACACACACACACACACGCACTTGATACTTCCATGTATGACTTTCTATTTCAGGGTTTCCAAATGTAATTGGGTGCATATTGATGACACCCACATTTATATTAAAGCTCCTTCAATAAATGAGGGAGACCATGTTAATATGAAATCTATTCATAATGTCAATGTGCAGGTAACGACTTGATTTTGTGTCCTTAATTTTTTGCCTTGTTAAAAACATTAAACTCATTCCTTTATTCCACTAACTATAGCTAATATGTGAGGCAACCCAGATCATTACTAATGTTGAGGCTAAATGGCCAGGTGTCACATTTCGTGAGCGGCGAACAAGCAGGGGAGGCAAGAGCAGCCAGGTTTCGGGAAATACCGGGGTTTCAGGCCCCATCATTGTACAGAAACCGCATTACTTAAGATCACAAACAACCTGCTTCTAGCTTCGGACAAAGGCTGCATTTCAATTCTAGTCCTCCTGGATCTTACAGCTGCATTTGACACCATAGACCATAATATTCTCATAGATCGCTTGCAAAATCACATAGACATTCAGGGACAGGCATTAAAATGGTTTAGATCCTACCTGTCTAATCGACACCATTTTGTAGATCTAAACGGAGAACAGTCTGACGTAATGCCAGTTAAATATGGGGTCTCTCAAGGGTCGGTGTTAGGACCTCTACTGTTCTCAATATACATGCTTCCCTTGGGCAACATCATTAGAAGACATGGGATCAGTTTCCATTGTTATGCTGATGATACCCAATTATATATCTCAACAAAGCCAGATGATTTACCTAAACTGTCTAGATTAACCGAGTGTGTCCAGGACATAAAAGATTGGATGACCGTTAATTTCCGATTGAAATTTTTCCAGAATGTTGTTTTCCTGCAGAAATGCGCATATTTGACTCGATACTATTTTTTCTAATATGTGCCATTCCATTTCTGCTCTTTTTGGGACGGTGCATATTAATTTCCTCACTCCTGAGAGGAATCTGTACATTCTGCAGGTATTTGTTTCATCCTGCTGTGGAAGCCTTATTAACATCCTTAGCATAAGGTGCTGGTTCCTGAATACAGGAAGATTATGTACCAGAAACTTGCAACATTATGTAAGCTGTTTCTGTTTGGGTGTTATTGCTATAGATACAAACAGACTAAGCATCATATGTGGAAATGAGGAGCAGTAGAAGATGCATCAAAAATACATACAGCCTAGTGCGATTTCATGTTAATGTTAACGTGCATGTTAATTTTTCTGTATTTGGAATAGCAGTAGTTTTGAACTTTTAAACTGTCAGAAAGATGTCCTGGATAGAGTTAATATGAAAATTCATGTTGGAAATTGTGCTAAAATTTTGCAGTGGTAAATTTAAACTTTCAGGACTAGGTCTGGGTTACAGAAGTTTTTTTTTCATTTCTGTTTTGATAAAAGTTTTAGGAATAACCAATACTCAGCCATGAAGTAGCAGATCATGTAAAGAAACAGAGAGAGGTCGCCGCGTACTGAAATGCATACTGTATAATTGTTGCCAGCGCTCTGTTGACTCAATCACTGAAGAGTTCCAAACTTCCTTTGGCATTAACCCCAACATAAAAACTGTCCACTGGGAGCTTCATGGCCAAGGAGCAGTATGCGGGCCTCACATCGCCAAGCACAATACCAAGCGTCAGATAAAGTGGTGTAAAGCACACGGCTATTTGACTCTGAAGTAGTAGAAACGTGTTCTGTGGAGTGACAAATCATGCTTCTCTGTCTTGCAAACTGCTAGAAAAACGTTACCTGCCTGACTGCCAACAGTAAAGTTTGGTGGAGAAGGGATAATGGTAAGGGGTTGTTTTTCAGGGGTTGGGCTTGGCCCCTTAGTTCCAGTGAAGGGAACTCTTAATGCTTCAATATGCCTAGACATTTTGGACAATTCTATACTTTCAACATTGTGGGAAGAGTTTGGGGAAGGCCCTTTTCTGTTCCAGCATGACTGTACCACAGTGCACAAAGCTAGGTCTATAAAGACATAGTTAAGTGAGTTTGGTGTGTAAGAACTTGACTGGCCTGCACAGAACCCTGACCTCAACCCCATGAAACACCTATGAGATGAACAAAGATTGTGAGTCTGGCATTCACATCCAACACCAGTGCCTGACCTCACAAATTCTCTTCTGGATTAATGGAGAAAAATGCCCACAGATACACTCCACAATCTTGTAGAAAGCCTTCTTAGAAGAGTGGCAGCTCTTATAGTTGCAAAAGGGGGGGGGGGGGGGGAAGGATTTATATCAATGCCTATAAATTTAGATTGGGATGTTTGTGAAATTGCAATTGTATGTATTGATGATATTTTATGCTTCTGATATGATAGGGGTAGAATTTTTTAAATAAAAGACAGATTAGGAGTAGGCCAAGAATTATGTAGTATGTGTTGAAATGAGAATAAGGCGAGGTCTGACTACTGTTTGACTTTAAAAGAGTTTCCAAAGGACAAAATTGTATCAGTTGCATAATAATAGTCTGATAATCTGATGAGTATCCTGAATAAATACATCTTGTATTGCTTATAGGTTTCTGGGAAGTATGCATATATATTGTGTGTTTTCACATTCCAGTACACATCTGGGGTGCGTGTGTGTGTGGGAGGGGGAGAAAAAGGATGTCCTCCACATTCCAAAGGTCGGATGATAGTAGACACATGTTTGAATAATGCACAGTTGTTTAGTTGTGGTTAGCTGGTGTTTTATTGTGTTTGTCTGTCTCACATAAGTGTAAACTGTTTCTTAAGTTTTTATGCTTTCATTCCTTTCTGTCCCAGCAATGGTTTTACATCACCCTAACCATGGTTATACCAGCACAGCCTCAGTAGTCCTTTATATGCCTATACTCCATTCTCCAGCTGTCTACCATTGATTTGTCTTCTTCGTCTTAGCTTTTCTCCCACTTTGCTGCAGTGTCCACTCGGTTGCGTGCTAATCTTCACTTCTTGAGATCCAGGGCACTACTGTACATATCTTCTGTTTTAGCCATCATCACGGGTATTTCCCCAAGAGACTTCTTTACCACCATATTGTCTGCACTCTGAACCATGTGTCCGTACCATTTGAAACATGCTTCGTGCATTTACTCCACGATTGGTGAGCTTGGACCAGGGAAGCAGGAGAAGGAGATGAAGGCTTGGGTAATAAGGGATTTAATGGGGGGACGGAGAGGCATACAAGGGAGGAACACTACACAGACTGTAATCACAGGACTTCAGATGTTAAACTGACTTATAACAATGCAATGACAGGACTAAGGAAACGTACTCTGGTGAACTGATGAAAGCAACTCGAAACAGCTGGTAAATATGGGGAATCCATCCGCGAGTCACGCAGGAGGATCGGATGAGCAGGGTGTGACAAATAGTTGACAAATTGGCTTCCAGGACTTTGTCATCCCATCACCATATTTGTTTGTCCTTGAGAATTCAGCTTGCTTTTGTCCTTCCCAGGACCCCCACAGCTGCAGTGTGTATCTGGCTGGCTATATCATTCAAGAGGTCCTCTCTCAGGCAGGTGGCATCCACACTCATGTTGGAAAGGGCCCCCACCATTTGGATCTTGCACCCAGGAGTTTCCACCACCTAATATATTCCACCCCCGTCCTCTGTCTTCTTGTTTCATGCCTGAAGTTGAGCTGGAGATGATGCTGGGGGCCTATGTTATTGGATGGGATGACTTTGGCATCAACTGGCAGCTATTATTCACAACTTTGCAGCCGCCGATAATCAATCTGTGTTCGGTGTACAGCACAGGTGTAGATGGCCAGGTGCAAGGTTCTCCTTCTGAAGAAGGCTTTGATATACTGTTTGTTTGAGGCGCTATCGTTTCAGGTGGTTAAAAAAATTGGCTGTGTTGCAACGTGTTGGACAAATGGTATTTTTGGATTTCACAAATACAAATCATTTGTATGCAATCAAAGCATAACCTTTTTGGAGCTCTTCCTCATCAGCCATGCTGCACACCATATCTAACCCTTCTATAGACCTTGTTGTTTACCATGTGAAAGATGTGCAATATATAATGGCAAGTTTTTTTTTAACCAACTTAGCTAATTGGTTAAAAAGGATTAGTTCAAATCTAGTCACTAAACTGAGATCTGTCGAGTAAGATAATTGACAAAAAAGTGAGGTATACCAAGGGCTCTGAGATTTTATACAAGCTGAAACTGATTTGTTTCTCAGTGGTCTGTATTTGAGGACTCTGAACATGGAGGTGTCATGTGATAGGCCATTGTGAGTTTGCCTGTTTACCATTATTATAAATTCATTGGAAGCTCAGCTTAGCCACACTTATGTTTAGTCATCTCCTTGACAGCACATATTTATAATGTGCTATTTTCCTTATTTGTAGAATAAAGCATCTGCTAAATAAAAGTAGATATAAATGTAGTGCTGTATTGCGATTCTTACAATAACTCTGAAATGTACATCGTGGACACCACTGTAACCAGTTACAATACAATATCGCCATATCGACCACCACTTTTTTATGTTGTTCCAAAATTCTCCTTTCTTGCCTGCTAAGCAGCCATTTTCATAAAATAATGCTGAGTGGCTGGCTTGGTGTTGTTCTTGACAGGCATGAGGTAATCAGATACTATTATCAATTATCAATTTTTAGGGGCAGTGTGTGGCACAGCTAAGCTGTGTGCCTGTAATCTCAAGGCCGCCGGTTCAAACCCAGCCTCAGCATGTCTGCGGGTTCTATCATTCTGATGGTCCAAGTGTTTTTAACCCCCAGCTCCCTGGGCACCCCAATAGGTGGCTGCCCTTCGCAGACAGCTTCCTCTGCAAAAAGCAAGCTGTGGGAGGCATAAAAAAGAATTTCCCCATGGGGATTAATAAGGTATTTAATATTACTAGGGGCACCTCTCCAAGATTGTCCCTCAGTTTGTCACTGACCACCCCCGAGATGCTTTTGCGATTTTCCTTTTGAATGTATCAGATGACTTTGTTATCTTCACCAGTGTTCCTCAACGTGGCACCAGTACATTTTATTCCTTGCCAATATTGATTGTGGTGAGTTAGAATTTTTGGACTTTCTTCTTTAGCCCACTTTGCTCACATCCTTCCCACATAGCTTCAGGCAGGGGTAACACATATCGTCTGCAGAGAACACCCCAACAAATTGAGTTTTGATTTGAGTTTTGATTTAAGGAACCTGTAGTATAAATGCAACAAAAAATACTCTAGTGATTGTGTTGGCTCACCTGTCACTGAAGAACCCCACCCTTGACCAAAGTCTAGGGTTGGAGGTGGTGGTCAGATTTTGCCAGCCCATCACTGACCAATGTTACCCACTTTTTAAAAAAATCCCCAGCCCAGGAACTTAAAATTTTTAAAATTGGTTTCCTTTAAGGTTTGGGAATGTTCCACAAGTTACCTTAAAAAAACTGTTTCCGTGTGCTATGCTAGGAAAATGGGTGGTTCACTCTTACTCAACTCCTATTACAGTTCTACGCTTCTTGTCCATATATCAGTATTGACCTTGCGTTTATCTGGTTATCTTTATGACTGCTATGCCACTGCTCCACGTAACATATTTTAAATAACTCAATTTAACTGTTTTGTTTAGGGATCTTCAGAAAGAAAAAAAGGAATTTTTGGGAAGCATTGGGGAAGAATAATGAAAGGCCCTGCAAGATCCCTTTACTGTAAAAGATGTTCCAGTAAAGTCAGAGAAATTATAATTAGAATCTTTATTGTCATTGTAGAAATGAGACATTGTACAACGAAATTAAAGTGCAATTCTCCAGTGCAAAATATAAACACAGTCACTCTGAAAGAGAAAGATTAGTTCTCAAAGAAATTATCATTCTGATGGCCAAAGTGTTTCCTGTAGCCATACAGGACTTATCCAGACCTGAACCAGAGCTCTCTTGTCCTTCTCTCTAGGGCCCCATGAAGCTATAACGGATTGTGATTTACTAGGCAGTAGTGAAGAGAGTAGCAGTCTTTAGGTTTTTCTATAATTCAAAGTGTTGCCGTTGGTACTGTTTTTTTTTACTTCTTTTCTCTTTTCTTGAATAAAAACTTTAATTCAAGATTCAGACAAATATTTGCTAATTAGACATTGCACCTTGAGACTACCACATAAATCAAGATGGGAACGTCGGGAGGTCTTCAGTATTATACATACATATACAAGATGGTGTTAATAAAAACTCGCACAAAACACTCTCAGCTAGTTCTCACAGTAAGGCCTTTTAAATACTGAGGACTGGAAACCTTTCAAAAGTCTCACCCCATTTATTTGATTATCCAAAATATATAATTACATCTGAATAGCTATATATAATTTGCCTGTATTATTTATACTTAAACAATTCCTGAATTTATTTTCTTTGAGAAAATAAGGACATTGTTAATCTGCATATTTTACAAACTCACCAGTCACATTTTGCTTGTTAATTATGGTATTATCTCTAATTCAGTAGTGGTTACTCTTCATAACTTATGAAGCAATATTTGAAGTGAACCATAGTGACATATATAAGTGCAGTATATAGAAAGACAAATCAAAGTTCCTCCAGAGCTCCCGTGCAACATACATGAGAGGCTGAATATTGACTGTACAAGTGCAGCAATGCAATAAATACAAATAATGTAGATGTATGAGAAAAACCAAAGTCGACTATGACAGATATTGCTGTATAAGATAAAGATGTAGCTGCTTAACAAGATCTGTGCAATTGGGTAAAGGTTAAAGGTATAGGAGTGCAATTTGCAGTGGAATATCATCATTGGTGAATGTTTACTCGTGATTACAGACATCAATTTTTTTTGTGCAATGTATAAATTTGCGATAATAAATACAACAGTATCAGGAATATTTTATAAAGGTAAATGAGAACTACAATTGTCTGGAATTATATTGAAAACTCACAAGTGTGTAATTATGCATAAAAACAATGACTGTAGCCAACTCGAGGTAGTCTGTTGTTGTCGAGACTCCCTTCAAGGCATCAGGTTTGTATTATGTATTATGAACTGCTCACTTTAGCATGTGAGGAGTGCCATATAGAGGCATGTTGTTGTGGTGTTTAAAAGAGAGAACAGAAGGAGTTTTTTTGGGCTGGCATGGTTGCTAATGGCAACTAGCCTTCCTCTGCCAGAATAAATCCACTTCTAGCCGGTCCAAACTGAATCATTAGATTTTGCAGAAACAACTTAAGTTGAGCCAGGGACTGTTCCATTCTAACATTACCAAGTCCCAGCAGAGTGCAGACTTTTTATGGGGTAAATCATCTTTGAAGGGTGAAAATATTGCAAGTATTTCCTGCCTGGTCTGCTTGAAATCAGTCATGCAGTTTGGTATTAAACTGGGTGTTCTGTTGCAGACACCTTAGACAGCTTCAGTGTTGGTATCTGCAGGTCACTTTGATTCCCACCACATTTCACCATATAATCTAATGTGGAGTATATTCTGATAATATTAATATTTGGGTTGACCTCACTTGTTTGCCGAAATCCTACCCATAATGTGTTTATCTATTTTTGTCTATTTATCTTATTTCGGTAGATTGTATTTCACATAACAAAAATACATTTTCCCCCCATATAATTTGTGGTTTGGTTCCAGTACAAGACCATATAAAAACAGTGAAATATAATAGCATTGTTTTTTTGCATTAAAAATGACCTATTTGGGCAAAACTACTCAAATTGAAAGACTGAACTAACAGAACCACAATGGAACACTAGAATGGTATTCTCACTTATTACGTAATGGGTCAAAACTTACAGACACTAATAATGTAGAATAATACTATATAATAATAGATGGATGGATGATATAATTATACTAATAAAAACAATGCTGCTTCCCAAAGGTAAAACAACAGCATCAAAACTGTGGTCCCTTCTGTTCTACCTCCTTACACCTTACAGTTATAAATCAGACAAATTAGTGAAAAAGTAGGCATAAAACATAAAAGTATCAGAATAAAAGTACAGACAAGAAAATCAAGTGTCTCCACTGCATCTGTATACAGTGTGTCCACTGCAGGGGTAGACTGACCACAAAAAACAGACTGGAAGGGTCTGTGAGGGGGGCGGAGAATGTGAACTGGTATATTTTGCCAATGGAAATCAACCGGTTAGCTGAATTATTTATAGTCTGTCTCTCCACTGCACGTATGTGATAAATATTTACAGGTGCATTTAAGCTTATTAGCCGGTCCAGCCTGGTACAACACAAAGAGGTTCTCCAAACTTTAAGATGTAGAAACTACTTTCAGCCTGTATCTCAACCAGATCCAAGGTTGACGAATCAAATGCTAGGATACTTTATTTATTGATATAATATCCACACTTCCCACATGTGGGATTGGGACCCAAGAAACATTCTGCAGCCTACAGTGTATTGGCCTTTTGATCCAAACAAAAGCTGTGGAACTGCTGAGTCTATGGACATTTTAGTACACACTTCCATCGGACAATATTTGTATAAAACAAATTTTATTTTTCCACACGAAACTATGAAAAAGTCAACTATGTAAATTGAATAAGTCTTCCAATAAAATTAAAATGATCCCAAAAACAGTTGGTCAAAGTGAAATAAAGTGGACTAGTGTTAAAAAAAATGCGTATAGCCATGGTCCCCCTTTCCAACCAAATTAGATTTGTTGAAATTCCACCTGTTTCCTTCAGTTGCTTAATTGTCACCTGTTGCCTCATCGAATATAGGTTTTGGAAATGTTCATTGTAGTCACTAGGGTCACTTCTTAACTAATCCACTGATCTGAATGAACTCCCCTGGATAGCTGCATTATCTTCTACAAGGTCATACCCAAACCCTCCAAATTATGCCTTTATCAATAATGTATCCAGTATACACACCAGATCAGTGTATGTTATTATCTGCTTTTCGGTCTAAACTAAAAACTGGAGTTAATCTGAATAGCTGACCCCAGGGGTAGAAGGTTACCTATGTTCATGTTCTAAATTAATTCTCTAAGCGGTCTAACATTACTTTCCAACTTGAACAAGATGTCCGTACTGTATATTTGTGTAAGCCTAGTCACACGTGGAAATGCTCCAACAGCAGCTGACAGCAATCGTTGCTTAACTTTTGCTAATGGCAACTGGCATAACATGTTTTCATTCTGCATTAGATTCCCCAGTCTGCAGTCAAAGTACCCATCATTGAGTGGGTACGTGATTTTTATAGAATCAGCTTCTATTAAGTTTGTTTAATCTGCATCTCAGTGCTGATATGCAGTGTGGTGTTTCGAGGTATATGGAATATTTTGTTGGCACAAAAAATAATACTTGCTCTGTCTTTTGCCCTTACTCTAAAATCACCTATTCCTGCCTCATATTACAGTAGTGTTCAATATTAAATAGAAAAAAAAAATCACAAAATGGTTTGTATAGTGGCCAGGGAAATGATGAGTTTTCTTAAGTTTCAGATGTGATCTCAAATGACACTCCATTTAGAAAGCCAGCACCTTCCACATACTACCAGAGAAGGGAAGAGTATAGCTCATTCTCAGCCTCTCAGCTGTATGTCTTGTATTAGAAGCTCTGGAAGGTTCTAAGCCTTTTCTGTTTTGTCTGCAGGTGACATACCTTGGAAAAGTAACCATCACAGGGACGCAGTTTCTGTCAGGGTGCACCGAGTCTGCTGTCATTGGCTTGTGGGAGCGCAGGGCACTGGTTCAAGATGATGTTCTCAATGGTAATGCTATTCTGGAGATTCGGCCATTCCAGGTGAGACTACACCACTTGGATAGCCATGGTGAAGCCACTGTAGCCATGGACACCTACCAGGTAGCACGAATTGCTTATTGCACAGCTGACCACAACGTTAACCCCAACATTTTTGCTTGGATCTACCGTGAGATCAACGACGACCTCACCTTCCAGATGGACTGCCATGCAGTAGAGTGTGAGGGGAAGCTAGAGGCCAAGAAGCTAGCACATGCTATGATGGAGGCCTTCCGAAAGACCTTCCAGAGCATGCGGAGCGATGGGCGCATTCACAAGAGCAGCTCCTCTGACGAATTCCCAGAAGACTTCACACCTGAGGATGGCTGAGCTGGGAATGCATGGGATGACAATGCATGGGAATTGGAGTTCTTTCTGGACACACACAGAACCGACAGAACAACAGCACCCAGCCGAAACTGAACAATAGTATCTAACGAATACAGAAAAGTAATACACATCCACAAAGACCAATACTATAAAGTCAAAACAGAACAACAATTTGCAGCTCAGAAAGGTAACGAATCATCCCAGAAGAATCATTACCGTTCAGCTAAACAAAAACTTTATCTTCCTGAGACCCAAGGAAAAAAAGTGTCCTTCAATTTTAGGTTTATTTGTCTTTTATTTTTAATTTCACAGCCCTCTTTAGTGTACAACAGGAATAAATATGTTTCCTTATAGTAATTCAGTGAAAAGATAGATGCAAAAAACGAAATGTTTATTACAATGGACATAAATGAATGGGCGGGTTCTCAGGAGGATATAGTAGAAAAAAATAAAACCATCTATGACATTTTTTTGCATTCTTTTGCACACCTTAAGGTATGTGTGATCTAACTCCATTAGATTTATTAACAGCCCTGGATTAAAGCCCTGATTCTTTGACAAAAATGGGTCATATTTCCTAAAGTCCAAAACTCTATTACATCTCTCCCTCTTTTTTGTGACTATAAATAGTATAGAGTATGTGCGATTTCTGTCGGTTTATTGGTGTGAATTTCAATGACATTTCTCCTGAATTTTCTCCTGTGCAGGCTGTCAGCAGCTTAGAAAAGAGGTTCTGAAGTAGGTAATCTTTACTTGCTTCTAATTTCTTGTGAGATAAACCAAAAGTTAACACGATCTCAGCTGGATCCTACCTATGTATTATGTCATTTGATTCACATTGGGCTGGCTCCTAGCACCCTACTCTCTGCAGCTCCAGATGCAATAACCTGTCTTCACAGAACACTGTTCAAGAACCCAGTGACATACACACTGACACATAACATTTTAAAGTGTTATCCAGATGTTGTGAAAACATGACATATTGTTTGCAGTGGCTTGGCTCAGAAATAAAGTAAAAACACAGATGTTCCAGGATGGAGAAATAGCCATGCTATGTACTCTGATGCTTTGGAGTTGTATGTGGAGAGCAATTATTCTTTAGACTACATTACTGTTTTAATCGATGTAAAAATGTGGAAGCCAACCATGAAAGTGGTGGACCACAGGTTAAAGGAAAACCCTGCTTCTGGCAGAAACCTGTTGAACATGAAATCACTTGGGCCAGTTTTCTGAAGGACTCACGACTGTCATCATTTGTGCTGCCAGCTCAGTACACCAGCTAGATTTCTTCTTGGATCTGTTTTTTGGTTTTATGTATTTTAATAGTAGAAAAATGGAAAATGTTATAATGCAGACTGTCCCCAACTTAGAACTTATGTGACTTAGAATGACTTGCACATATTACCATTGCTTTAAATCAAGTAAGTGCATGTGGCTCAGTGGGCTAAGCCTATGTGCCTGTAACCAGAAGGTTGCCCGCTTGAATCCACCCTCGGTATGTCTGTGGCTTCTTGAGCAAGGCCCATAACCCCCATATCTCTAGGCACCTACTGGCTGCCCTTTGTGGCCAGTTTACTCTACAAAGTAAGCAAGTTGGGGGAGGTGTAAAGAGAATTTCACAATGGGGATCAATTGTGTGTCAGTTATTATTATATAAAAATACATTTCAGACAGCTGTAGTAGTAGCACCGGTAGTGCTAGGTTACCTAGTGAGCGTGGCCTGCCCTACAGTAGTTGACCATCTAAGCTTTATACGCATCTCCCAGTCCCATTCTGGCACCTACAGGTCAGTAAAATTATCCTATCCTGATTCTATATGTCTTGTCTGTCAGGATAGAACCCAGTCGTAAGTCGGGGACAGTCTGTATTTTCCAGCTGTGTCTTTGGCAGAATTTGGTCTGAATTGAACACCATATAGGAATGGTAACATTTGTATGTTGATGCAATTTTAATGAAAAAAACTCTGTGTACCCATATTCTGTGAATGAATTTGAACAAAGGAGGCCCTGGTCAGTATATATTTCTAAAGTTCTTTGCTAAGCTAATGTAAATAGAAATATTAATGTGTGTTTCCAAATATTACAGCATAAATGTTTATAGTTATTTTAAATGAACAAGAAACAGTGTTTAATACCCAACTGTGAATATTTAGAAAATCCTGTAGTGCTGGATGTTTAAGCCATGTGAAATCATAGCTGTACGTGGGAGTGAAGGTGTACAGAAGTGTTTATGAAATAATGGATAACTGTGTTCCGTTTTCAGTGCCTGGATTAGCTTTAAATGATTCATTGTGTCACCTTATGTGTTTTATATGCAGTATTTGCAAAGATAAAAAAAAATCAATTTATAAAGTTCAGTCATGTTTGTTGTGTGTGTAATTTTTAAATTTTATTTATTTATGTTCATTATTTGATTGTCTTGAATACTGCACAATCCTGAATCTCATTAACTTTTTAATGGTTCTTTCTTGGATGTACTATTTAATATATTGGTACAAAAAATATATTTTATATTGTGAAAATAATACCATATTTTAAAAATACTTTGTCTCAACAGATCAGTAATATTCAGAACTGTTGACAGTTCAATGCTCCTGTATAGATAATGCAAAAAGTGTCCTTTTTATATGAAAGTGGCTTCTTAAGAACAGAATTATCGTGAGATTCATTTCTCTGAGAAAATAAAGGTTACTACAAACTATACATGAAACCTACTATTTAGACTTACAATTCCTATATTTTTTCTTCAAAAAATCTCACCAAAGGCTAAGTTGGATCTATAAAATTTTTTTATAGAGGGCCTTTCACTAGCTAGGTATCTTAAGATAATCCTTAGATCATAAAGAAAACCTGTAACTGCGTCAGGGTTTCGGGAAACAAGCTTGCTTAATGTATGTGAGACTACCTAGTAATCAACTGGTATCCTATCCAGAATCTAATGCTACATGACATCTTTGTTTAGGTTTGGGCTCCAGGATCACAGGTGCTCTAAACTGTGTTTAAGTGTGAAATATCTAAGATTTTGTCCCCAGTTTGAAATTATTTGAAAACAGACATACAATCATTAATTGCAGGGAATCAAGTCCAGTCACTTGCATGACAGGAGGGCTTATTAACCATTTTATTAATGAGGAGAGTCAGTAAACAATGATTTCAAAAAATAAAAATTTGTTTGCGCAGAAAAATCTTACGTCGGAGAGGCAGGGGAATAAATGTTGTTCACTTTTGTGCTGAGATCCTGTATTTGATGCAATTCTGGAAGTATACAGTATCTACACAGTTTTTGTCCACCCTGTTCAGTGGTGTCTTCTTCTGATGCAGCATAACTAATACATGACCCATTTAATATAAACTCTTGATTACACCTTCACATTTTTCTGTTTAACATTGCCTCTGTACATCCTAGCTGACATAGCAGTATATTTTCAGACTTTATCATATAATAGTCATGGATATAAATATTACATTAAATATTCAAATATCAATTACACTGTGGGCGTAAACA